>CM060362.1:74493247-74957190 GCA_030545235.1 Helianthus tuberosus
CAAGTTCTTAAAAAGGTTATATTTTTACGAATTTACAACCGATAGCGTCGTGATAAAAAGAACCAACATAAGAAAATTATGAAAAGGCATGACAAGCTTAGTTAAAATTTGATTATATATACTTGGTCACATAAAAACCCATTCCCACAAAAGTGAGTTTTGAGCCTTTATTGAGCATACACTTACATATCATTTGACTAAATGCTCATTTTTCGTTTCTTGTGTGAATAGCCGCTTGGTTCTTACGACTCTAGAACTTGCCATGACGATACATTCCCAATCCTTACCAACTTAAACCCGAGTAAGTAAATGATGGAGGCATTAGGACTAACCTTTTTATTTCTACACCATTATTTTTCTTTTTTTTTACCACCTACCCAAAATCCCCCTAGTTAGCCCCTTTGAGCCTAAACCTTTTCATTTCATAACCCAAACCAAAAACCCTTTTTACCCACCAAAATCTTTTTCATTTTTAACCCTTTGTTTTAGTAACAAGTTCGGTTCTTCATATGACTTTTCAAAAAAAAAAAAAAACTATTTTGTTGATGATGAAGCAAAAGAAAATAAACAAACAAGTTCATCAAAAAAAAAATTAACTTTGTTTGAATAAATAGCTTCATCAAAATAAAAGTTATGAAAATATAGAAAGTCATACGAAAACCGACACTTGTTACGCTTTTCGCCCTTTTTCTACTAACCACCAACCCAACCACCTACATTTAACCCAAGCCTAACCCTTAACCCACAAAGTCCTCTTGATATTTACAAAGGTATATAAGTTAAAAAGGAGGAGGATTGATTGCTTGGCAAGCCTATGGTAGGAGTAAGTTCCATGCCGCTCTCGAGTGATCCACAAAAATACATTTTCGGCCGAGTGTTGAGTGATCCCCGTGAGGTATGTGAACTTGTATATAAATAGGATTTTACAAAGGCATGTTATGCCCTAATAAGTAATTTATCTTATGAAAAGTTTTTAATAAATCATGACGAATAGGATTGTAAATAAATAAAAATAAAATTAAATAAAGAATCTTGGAAATCTCGACACTCTACGACAAGCCCAAAACCTTCTTTTCTACCCATTCCATTTGGGAGTGTAAATAGCCACATATTAAAGAGTTTTGCTTGAGGACAAGCAAAGATTCAAGTGTGGGGGTATTTGATGTGTTCAAATATTAACATATAAATTTCATCAAATGAGGCATAAAACTAACCCTTTTTAGTACTAATGTTGGAAAAAGTGTGCTTTTGTCTTCCTTTTGTATTTTCAAGATTAAATGAGCTCAAATTAACAAAAGAAGCAAAAAGACACCAAAATCTAACATAAATACAAGAAAAGGAGCAAGACATGGCGTGCCCGACCCCACAACAGCATCTTCCCAAGCAAAACAAGAGATCAGAGGCCTGAACACGCCCCGTGCTCAGCCAGCACGGGGGCGTGCCCAAGTGTCAGCAAAAAAGACAAAGTGGTAGAAGCTTCTATTGCCCACCACGGGGCCGTGCTCAGCGGACACGGGGCCGTGGTCAACTATAAGGTTCGCACAATCCAGGCAAATCTTCATAGTACAAAGATTCTTCTGCACACGGGGTCGTGCTCAGCGGACACGGCGGCGTGGTCAACTAATAAGACAAAGCTGTATTTAATGAAGAAAGAGAGGATGTGGACACGGGGCCGTGCCCGAGGTTCTGTTCAGCCTATAAATAGAAGTGCTTGGCTCAAGCTCAAACCATCCCTTGGCACACCACCTCTCTCACACTTCACCCACCACCCACCACCACCATAACACCATCATCCACCACCATCATCCATTGTCCATCGTAGAGTGTGTGAGTCGTCTCGGGATCCAAGATTGATCGTAAGAGTTCTTGACAATCAAGGCCATGTTTGCCTAAGTCTCTTACATCACTTGGTGAAGACAAAGTGTCTAGTGTAATACTTTTTATTTCTAATCTTTTGCACTTTTTATTTGGTTTTGTATTAATGACTTTAATAACTAGTTACTTATGTTGAAGGTGATCTTTCCTTATCGTTTGTCCGTGGTGTCTTGGCATTATTTTACTGTCTATATAAAATAAAAGATTTTCACCATTCATATCTCCACGGTCTATATGGAGGTATGTTGGCTACCTGGTCGGGGGTTAAGGGAACGGTTTGGTAAAGGTCTTGCCATTGTTCAGTGTTTAGAGGTCCTGCAATGGACCTGGGTTAAATTTAGTAGGACCTCCTTCAATGCTTCACGGTATTGGATGGCGGGGGTCCAAACTCTTTGATCCCCTCATAAGTTAACTACTATTAATACTATAACCCGGCTATTTAGGACTGTATCCCTGCTGACTCAGACTACTTAGTCGAGGGTAACGTCACCTCCAAAAGAGGGGCCTACCATAATATTGCATTAATAACTTAATTCATTATCTTCCAATAATCCACCCTTTTAGGATTGTATCCTTGCTGACTCAAACTACTGGGGCGAGGGTAACGTCACCTTCAAAAGAGGTGCCTACTACAATAACTAAGATATTCTCTTAATTATGTGCAAAAGTGCGGAAATAATCAAAGGTTATACTAGATACGAGTCGGAACCAAGTGATTCATCTTGTCTATCTGTTTTTCTTTTTATTTTACTTTTCAGCATTTTAGTTAGGTTTTATTTTTCTTAGTTAAAAACCTTTTTCTAAACTTTTTATTTTGATTAGACGTTGAGGATAAACCGGTACTAAAAGCTCTTGTGTCCTTAGACGACCTCGGTATCTTGCCAACACTATACTACGCTCACGATGGGTGCACTTGCCCATATGTGTGTTTAGTGTTAGTAAAATATCGTGTTTTATAAATTTAAAACTTGGCTAAAAATAAGTGTTAAAAGGGCTTAAAATATACACCTAATATATATAACACTTCACACGCATCAAGTTTTTGGCGCCGTTGCCGGGGACACTAGGATTTTAAGAAAGCTTAAAATCGACGGCCTAATCAGTTTTTCAAAACCTTTATAAAACGCGCGCACATTTTTCTGCATTTTAGTTTAGATTTGCATTTACAGTAACCTGTACACGGGGCCGTGTTCACTGAACACGGGGCCGTGCTGCAGATTTTTCATAAACACCCAGTAACAGTAGCTTGAACATGGGCCGTGCTCACTGAACACGCCCCGTGCTCAACGAAATCAGTAAACTTAATTAAAACGCCCAGATACAGATCCTGAACACGGGGCCGTGTCCACTGAACACGGGGCCGTGTCCACTGAACACGGGGCCGTGTCCATCCTCTGTTTCCGTTTTTATTTTTGTTTTCTGATCTCGAGACTCGGTTGTGGTCTACTGAGTGATTCTTATGGATCAATACTCAGGAGGTTACAACTACACCTATGATGAGGATGATTATAGGGGTAATTATTGCACTAATTGTCGTAACTCACGCTCGGTTCAATACAATCACTCATATCAACCATCCAATTCATATACCTACTATGAGGAGCCCAGGTACGAGCCATCAACTTCATACACATCCTGTGAAGACCAAAGGTATGAACCTCCTCCCTCATACTCATATTTTGATGAACCAAGGTATGAGCCTTCATACTCATACTTTGAGGAACCAAGATACGAGCCACCACCTTCGTATGCTTATTATGAGGAACCATGGCGTGAACAACCCACCTCATATGAGTATTATGAAGAACAAAATTACGAACCTTATCCATCATATGCTTACAATGAAGAACAATGGTGCGAACCATCAACTTCATATGGGTATTATGAGGAACAAAGGGTCGAACAACCGGATTCAAGCTTAGAAAATACCGATTCTTTTTCTATAACCGAAGTAACCGATAGGATATTAGAACACATAAGAGTTATCGATCGATGTATAAAAGAAGCTCGCGCAAGGGAAGAGGAGTCCCGCGTAAGAGAAGAATTAAAAAAGGAAGAGATAACTGGAAGTGTTAAAATGGAAGAACAAATAAGTGAAAAACCGACACATGAGTTAAACAACGAAAAAGGTGAGTCCGACAACGTTAAAATTCAAGAAGAGTCTAATTTTGAAGAAATTAATCTCTTGTCACCTTCTTTTGAAAATCATTGTTTAGTACCCACTCATGCTAAGTTTTTAAAAGAGTTAAACACTAACACTAAAATTGACGAAACGGTAAGTGTTAAGTTAACTAATGATCAAACTTCGCTAATAAAAGAAGACCCATTTGAAATTAACATTACACCGGTTCCATGTTTCTTTCAAAATTCGTTTATTATTAATGTCACCATCGATAAAGATCTTTGTGTTAACATAATGCCTAACTACATTTTCGAAAAATTAAGTATTAGTGATTTTTCTCCACTTCAAATACCCATTTTTCTATCCAATCGGAAAGTAATAAAATCAATCGGTATAGTTGAGGATGTCTTGGTTCAAGCAAATCAAATGGTAATCCCAACCGACTTTGTCATCCTCGATGACGCTCCTCTAGTGTTGGGGCGACCATTTGTAAAAACACACGAAGCTTTGAAAAACCGGAAGTTCAACAATCTACCTCTTCAATTAGGGGCATTTAAATCAAGTGTCAATCTCGAACGGTCAATGAAATATCCATTCGGCAATAATGACCCCCTAATTGAAGATGAAGATGAACCACCCGATACAAGTGAAGAGATTGACCACTTTGTTGAAGAAGAGGTCGCCATAGAACAAACTTTTAAAGTTCTTGATCGAAATGAGCAACCAAATAAGGAGTCTCCTAAAGACCCACCACTTGAGCTCAAAGAACTTCCAAAAGGTTTGGAATATGCTTTTCTAGACAAAGAGGGAAATTTACCTGTAATTATTTCGTCTAAATTAGATAGTTTAGAAAAAGAAAAATTAATTAGTCTTTTGAAAAAACATAAAAATGCAATAGCTTGGAAACTTGTAGACATAAAAGGAATTAGTCCTTCTATGTGCACACACAAAATTTTGATGAATGATGACTACAAATCAGTTATACAACCACAACGTCGAGTAAATCCAAATGTTCAAGAAGTGGTTAAAAACGAGGTCATCAAACTACTTGACGCCGGACTTATCTACCCTATCTCCGATAGTCCTTGGGTGAGTCCCGTCCAAGTAGTTCCAAAGAAAGGAGGTATGACGGTAATAACTAACGAAAAGAATGAACTAATACCAACAAGAACCGTCACAGGATGGAGAGTTTGTATAGATTATAGACGATTAAATGAAGCAACAAGAAAAGACCACTTTCCTTTGCCCTTCATTGATCAAATGTTAGAAAGATTTTCCGGTCATAAATTTTACTGTTTCTTGGATGGTTTTTCAGGTTACTTTCAAATCCCGATAGCACCCGAAGACCAAGAAAAGACAACTTTCACATGTCCCTATGGAACTTTTGCTTATCGACGCATGCCGTTTGGTCTATGTAATGCCCCAACAACATTCCAACGTTGCATGGTAGCCATCTTCCATGACATGACAGAAAAGACAATGGAAGTCTTCATGGACGACTTTTCTATCTTTGGGGATTCATACGACCAATGCCTCGATAACCTTGAACGAATGCTATCCCGATGTGAGGAAACTAACCTCGCCCTTAATTGGGAAAAATGCCATTTCATGGTGACAGAGGGAATAGTACTCGGTCACAAGATCTCAAGCGAAGGAATGGAGGTGGATCGAGCCAAAATAGATACCATTTCTAGATTACCACCTCCATCCTCCGTAAGAGCTATCAGAAGTTTCCTAGGGCATGCCGGATTCTATAGACGATTTATCAAAGACTTTTCAAAAATCTCGAGGCCTCTAACAAAATTACTTGAAAAAGATGCCCCTTTCATCTTTGACAAGGATTGCAATCAAGCATTTCTAACCTTAAAGAAAATTTGGAGCTGTCTTGGGACAAAGAAAAGAAAAAGCATTTCCACCCAATTTATTATGCTAGTAAAACACTTAATGATACACAAGAAAACTACACAACAACTGAAAAAGAACTACTAGCTGTGGTATTTGCTTTTGATAAATTTCGTTCTTATCTTGTTCTTTCTAAAACTATAGTCTATACAGATCATGCAGCCATTCGATATCTCTTCAAGAAGCAGGACGCAAAACCACGTTTGATTAGGTGGATTCTACTCCTCCAAGAATTCGACATTGAAATCAGAGACAAAAGAGGAGCAGAAAATACCGCAGCAGATCATCTTTCGCGCTTAGAAGACCCAGCTTTGGAGGCAACCAGGGACGAGCAAATCAACGAAAAATTTCCAACAGAGTCCCTGGAAATGGTGGGATATAAGGAAGAGCCATGGTACGCCGACTATGCTAACTACCTAGCTAGCGGTATAGTCACAAGAGGATGGTCACATTATCAAAGAAAAAAATTCTTTGCCAATGTGAAACACTATTTTTGGGAAGATCTATATCTTTTCAAAATGTGTGCCGACCAACTCGTCCGACGATGCGTACACGGTAGCGAATCACGAAGAATTCTTCGCCATTGTCATGAAGGTCCATACGGAGGACATCATGGTGCCCCTAGTACCGCACGAAAGGTATTTGATTCAGGATTTTATTGGCCAACCATTTACAAAGACGCCCAAAGTCTTGTCAAGACATGTGATGCTTGCCAAAGAACAGGTAATATTTCTTCCAAAAACGAGATGCCACAAAATGGCATTCTTGTTTGTGAAATTTTTGATGAGTGGGGACTCGACTTTATGGGACCTTTCCCACCATCGAAAGGAAACAAATATATACTTGTGGCAGTAGACTACTTGTCTAAATGGGCCGAGGCTGAGGCACTTCCAACAAATGATGGAAGAGTCGTGGTGAGATTTCTGAAAAAATTATTCTCTCGTTTTGGCACACCTAAAGCATTAATAAGTGATAGAGGTACCCATTTTTGCAACCATCAACTTGAAATTTTTTTAACAAGATACGGGGTCTATCACCGGGTCTCAACAGCATATCACCCTCAAACAAACGGACAAGCCGAAGTGACTAATAGAGGTTTAAAAAGGATACTCGAAAGTATACTCACAGTGCGTATTTAGCGAGAATACAACTTGATTGAGTCGGTTGCGAGTACGTCTGCGTTAATCATCGAAGGATATAGTAAACGATGCACGGTTAAGCGAGAATAGCCTTGAAAAGTCATTTATTTGGTCGGATGGTGCCCATCCGTCCGGATGACATGTGATCCGTCCGGATGACATGTGATCCGTCCGGATGACATGTGATCCGTGCGGATGACATGTGATCCGTGCGGATGACACGTCTGTTTCGCATTATGAACACTGTTTTTGAGTGTTTATCGGAAGGAATACGTGCGGAGTTACCGGGACAGTGTAATTTCGCACTAACACTTGAAATTCCATCAGTTCCGACCCGCTCTAACGGCCGGGAATCACCCCGCTCCATCAGAACTGGTCGTTCTTGACGGTTTCTCTGGTTTAGCTCGAAATCGCACAGTTGCTTGGTTGAATACATAGATTTAGGTGAGATTCGTTATCATAACATGTGGAAATCACTCAGAATGTTTTTCCCTTTATTGAGCATTTCCCTTGCCTTCCTCCATTCCAAATGAGCATTTCCCTTTATTGAGCTTCATATTGATGCTGCGCAGAGTATGGAATGTTTTTTCGATATCATTGAGCATGGTATCTTCCTCCATGCTCATGATGACTAGGTCTGCGCAAGTTCTGTTGTATGCTGTGGCCCGACAGGTACTTGCGCTTCTGCGCAAGTTCTGTTATATGCTGTGGCCAACAGAGCTTGTTGCTGGTCATACCAGGCATGGAGGTTCATGCATGGAGGTATCACAGAAGCATACTGTGAAAGATCTTGTGCGAACGTAAGGGATGCGCCCCCTTGCGTCGATGTGCCAACGTGGCCAACATTTAGGGCTGGGGGGTGTTCCCCATGGGCCCTGGGTTTGCGGGGTTTAGGCTATCCCCGGTAGTATTGTTTAGACGATCAAACATGATCTTGGGAAAGAAAAGGGATGTGGAAAAAAGTGCTAAGAGTAGCGGTGGGCGCCAATGATGAAACAATGGTTAACCGAGGTGGTTAACTCACTAGTCTCGTCAAGTAGGGTTAATCCCTTATTTCCAAGGATCGCTGGCTGGATCGTCCGCTGGTTGATCTCCTGCACAAGGAAACAAACCGTGACTCGTAACAAGGAGAATGGGGTGGGGGTGCTCCTTGTTACCACTCTCCGGCGTGAGAATCAGTAATTTGCTTGGGAAGCAAAGTATAATAGTAGTAGTAGTAGTAGTAGTGAGATAGTTGTGAAGAGATACATCAAACCTGGTTTGGGATGGGTATTTATAGCCGAGGAGTGAAGAAGGGTAGTTGAGTAGCTAGTCTGACATCGCACAGTCTCCTGCAGGTGTGTCAGACATGTCGGTTACGGTGGTTATGCCACGTCCTGCTGTGGTGTCAGTCTGTTGCTTGCATGTGGGCTGACAGGTAACTATCCTCAGTGCCACTTGCACTGTAATGTCAGACCCACTTGGCTTGTAGGCAGGATGCGGTGTCGGGCCGCATCGCTACCTGCGGTAACTGATGTTGTTCCTGCGTTCTTGTTCTGGCCAAGACGTATAAGGGATGCGGTGCCATGCCGCATCGCCGCTTGGTGACTGTTACTGTTGTCCAGATCCCTTGTTGTGACGAAAATGTTCATAGGATGCGGTGCTAGGCCGCATCGCTGTGCGTCACATCCGTTCCGTACTTAAGGTAAGTCTTCTCATCACTGGATAGATTGGTTTCGACTGCTGTGTTCGCGCGTGCCCGCACGGACACAGATAAGTTCTTGCTGGTGGGGGTTTTTGATAAGGGTAATGGTCACTCGCAGTCATGCTGACGCGAGATCTAGGACCATACCCCTTCAGACGCCGACTGGGGGGGGGGATGGCGGCGCCAGAGCAGGACGTGAGGGTGACGAACTCCATACTGCAAAGCCTCAAAGGTGTAAATAATAGTGTTCTTTCACAAGGGTTTAGACTTTAGAGTCCAACGGACAAAAGTATAGACTTAGGGGCTGTTTGGCAACTTCTGAATAATTAAGTGCTGAACTAATAATTGGTCTGAATCATAGTGCTGAACCATTAAGAGCCGGTATAATACTTAACCATTCAAAGGCAAATGTCTGATCAATTCATATTAGATGTTTAACTATCCAGACTCTGTATAATGCTTAACCATTCAGATGTAAATGTCTGAGCCATTCAGATATCTACTCGCGAAACGATTTGAACTATTAAGAGGTAAACAAACAGCCCCTTAGAAGTATAATTAGAGTCTGTGTGAGTTCGTGTTCTAAAACCAAGTTTAAATCTATACTTTTATGTATTGATAGCATATCTGCTCTTGCTAGCGAATTAATTTTACGTGTGATATACTAGGAAACACATCATAAAATAAGAATACGTTAATTAGATTTGAGCATGTGCCTCTTATATTCAAGCAATGTTGCAGAAGTCGGATTAGGCGGCCGATTAATCGGCGCCTAGGCGGTAATCGGTGAACCATCGCCTAAAAAGTTGCAAATCGGTTAAAAAATCGGTCCCGGTCAAAAACGGTCAAAATCGGACCTAGTCGGAGTAAATCGGAAGAAATCGGACCCAGAAATTTATACTCACTTAACCCGAATTTTTTAGTCGATCCATGGTTTTAAAGGGTTATACTTCATAATTTGTAACCCTAATTCACTCAGCCGTCAAAGATTGTAAAGAAACTTACCAGAGACACTCCCATATTCCGACTCCGCCGCACACCTCCATCCATCGACATCGACGACGACCTTAGTCTTCTTCTCCGACGACCTTACTCTTCTTCTCCGGCGAAGAAGAAGATGAAGGGAATACGGGGATTAGGGTTTGTGTTTTGCTTTTGTATCTGATGAAGAAGAAGAGATGGGGAGCGGTAAACAACGTATGATAGAAAGTGGGGATGATTAGGGTTATTTAAGTTTGGGTATTTTAACATATAACCCCCTCCATCTTTATTAGTTTATATTTAGTCCCCATACTTGTGAATTTATATATTAAAAATATAAAATTAATGGTATATGTATATAAATTCATAAAATTATACATATAAAGTCCATTCTGACTAATCCCTACTAATCCCGATTAATCCCTAGGCGGTACCTCACCGCTCGACTAGCGCCTAGCGCTTTCTACAACATTGTATTCAAGTATTTTTTTTTGTTTCATAATTAGTTTTCAGCTCTCAATAACAAACTGATACATCGAAACAGAACGTAAATAAGTAACAAACTGCGCCGTTAGCCCCTTTTTAATAGCAAAACTAAGTTTAAAAAAAACTAAATTCATAGATCTTGGAATCATAACTTTATTATGCATGATTCAATTAGAGTCTGTCTATTGAGTAGCTTATAATAAATAATAAGTGTAACTACATTCATCCCTTATAATAAAAGACAAGTGTAATTTTGATTTTTTTTATTATCATTGAATAAAAAATATATACAAGTAAAAGTAGATATATAATTATAAGAGTAAATTACCATTTTAGTATTTAAGGTTTGGTTTAAAATGCAACTTTAGTGCAAATAGTTTTTTTCCTCTCATCTGAGTCTCTAATTTTTCTCATTTTTTACCATTTTCATTATCTGGCTTAACTCCATCTAAAATATCCATTTATGTTAGGGTTATTTTTGTCATTATAAAAAAACTTTTATGATTTGCCATTTTGATCCACCTATTTTGTAATACCCCACCGTAACTCGGGTGATTGCGTACAATTAATACACTTAGAGCGAAAGCAAACTGAACTTTGATTTAAACTTATAGTTGTCTGAATACAAAACATTATTTATTTACAAACTCATAACAAGTAAGAACTTATTGGTCTTCTAAGCTCCATAATTGCCAAGTGGTTCCTATAGCTGCCTCATAACTCACCTGATATAAGTATACTCAAAACGATGTCAACTATACGCTGGTGAGCTGAAACTATACAATATTATAAACACATATCACAATTTACATTATATGCATACACAATATTGGTCTGTGACCAAATTATACTCATGTTTGTTACACCCCAACCGATGGCGGAATCATCGGGGCGCGACACTGAGCGAAACAGATTATCCAAGAGAATCCATAACACTATTAGTGACAATATAATTAATGTTCATGTCCCATACCATAAACTTATAAAGCATAAATAGTTCCGACAACTCAGATTTTTATTGAATGACGTTTCTAGACCCCCTACTTCGTTCATCTAACAAGCACAGCATAACATCCTAAACACCTATCACATACGTAAAATAAAGGTCAATATACATAGTGTAAAGGTGAGCATACAAGTTTAATAACACATAGTATAGCGAAATCATTTTACGCATAACTAGCATGTAACACGTAGAAATGTGAAGCAAGTAGGCTATCGACAATGAAGTATACAACCGACATGAATGCGAGTTGTAGAATGCGCAACATATTATCACCACTGTGACCATGTGAAGCAATAACCTTAACAACCCCTGTCCATGACAGGTGCTGAGTCCAAACTATAGTACTATCGTTGCTAAGGTGTCAGGCAAACAAACACTGTGTAAACATAACATACAAGCATTCATCGAGTCACGTATAAAATGCGAGAGCGGTTTGCATTTAAAAGTGTTTGCATTGTGTGTTCGATGTGATTTAAATATAGGTAACGTATGTAACACCCAAAAGTGCGTAAAGCAAAAAGGGTTCGAGTATACTCACTGAGCGTGTTTAGTAAATAAACACTTCCTTGGATTGAAAGGAGCACTTGAAGGTTAGCCCGATCAGAGAACGATAGCGTAAGCGTTGGACAGTGCGTAACAGTGCGTCGGGAGATAGGTAATCGGATGATGGTCCGATCGGATGACCGTCCGGACGGATGATCATTCGGGCGGATGACCATTCGGTCGGAGGGTCGTTCGATGGAGTGAGTGTGGTTGTGAAATGTTTTGAACTTTGAAGTTTTCGTTGTAGCATTTTGAAAAGTGTGAAGTATTTCCATATGTCAGGTCATCCGGTCGGATGGTCATCCGGAAGGATGGCCATTCGATCGGATGTTGATTCGTTTGAAAGTTGGCATTCTTTGAAGTTTTGAAAATTGTTTAAGTGTTGAAGTTCACCAATCACCTGGTCGAATAGCCATCCGATCGGATGGCTATTCGATCGAGCAACTGTTTTGTTTGAAGAACTTTGTAAAAATTTGTTAAGTCGAAAGTTTTGCAGTTAAACGGAGACGGTATGACGACGTGTCAAAAAACGGAAACAACACCAAGTTTAGCTCAGCCGATCGGATGGGAACCACCCCATTCGATCAGGCTCAACTGTTCAAGAAGAAGTTCCATGTTCAACTCGTGAATCGGTCGTCTCCTCGATAGAAATCCATTCTCAGCCCGGTTCACTACTAGAGAATGAGTAGAACACCCGAACGAGTCTGGATTCCATCGATTTTCGAGTAAAAGTGAAAAATGTTGAAGAGAAGTTTGAAAAACATCTTCCAACTGTTTCAATCTCGTGAGGTTTGTGTAAAATAGTATGGAAATCTTTTAGATCTGCACACACTTTGATGAGACGAGGTCACACAACAGTTTCCATCGGAAACCGAGGTGACGTCACCTTCAAAGAGTCCAAATCAAGCGATTTCTTGGTGAAAAAGTAAGATTTGATGGTGTAGATGATGAGAAAGTGTGAAATGAAGATGGGAGTACAATATTTAGAGTGAGAACTTACAAGAATCGCAAGGAATCGAGAGAAAAGAGCTTGAGAGTGCGCGGGTCGGACGGAGCTATCACATCAATGAACAGTTGATGTGACAGTAGGGTATTTATAGGGGGAAAGGGTGAAAGGCGGTGTAGAGTTAAGCGGTCGGATAGCCGTTCGATCGGACAGCCATCCAATCGGATGGTCATCCGGTCGGATGTCCATTCGACCGGTTGGTCATTCGGTCGGTTGTCTTGAGCGAGTTAGTTTTCAGACTTTCGTTTAGTGCGTTGAGCATTGCTTTGCGTTTAAACGAGTTGCGGGTAAGCGATGCGATAGTATTACACATTAGTTACACAAATAACATAATCAACCTAACAATCATAAAAGTAATCTGCATTTCGAGTTGCGATGCGATTGCCATAGAGTTGCGATTGCGTTTGCGAATAACATCCCAAAACATATATTAAGCACACGCACAAGTAACACATAATAACATGCACACATAGTAACACATAGTACAATAACCATAACTGCGATTCGAATTGCGATACGGTATCGATGTGATAGCGTTTAGTAAAATAGTGTTTAGTTGCGTTTATCGCATTGTTACTTCACATATTAATAATTCGTACTTTAAAACAACGTTACTTAACACATATCAATTATCGAGTCTGCGAGTACAAGCAATATTTAAGGAAGAAATGTCAGATCTAAGTAAGACCTGACGTTGACTTTGACTTTGACTTGTACTTTGACTTTCCTTTGACCTTGACCCGGAAAGTCGGGTTGTTACAGCCTCCCCTACTTTAGGAAATTTCGTCCCAAAATTAAGGCGCATGCGTAACGAAGAGTTGTGGATACTTAGCCTTCATATCACTCTCGATTTCCCAGGTGAACTCGGCGCCGCGTTTGCCTTCCCAGCGAACTTTCACTATAGGAATGCGGGAGCGTCAGAGTTTCTTGGTCTCTTGGTCCATGATCTCGACTGGCTTTTTCACGAAGTGTAATGTTTCGTCCAGTTGTAAATCCTCAAGATGAACATGTAAATTCTGGTCGGCTAGACACTTTTTGAGGTTCGAAACATGGAAAGTTGGATGTACGTTGCTGAGTTCCTCCGGTAATTCGAGTCAGTAGGCCACTTTGCCAATTCTTTCCAGAATCTTAAAGGGTCCAACGTATCGAGGAGCTAGCTTTCCTTTCTTGCCGAATCGGACCACCCCCTTCCAAGGTGCAACCTTTAGGAGTACGTGATCACCAACGTCAAATTCAAAGAGCTTGCGGCGTTTATCGACGCAACTCTTTTGACGACTCCGAGCTTTCAGGAGTTTGTCTCATATCTGGAGGATTTTGTTAGTCGTTTCTTGCAATAACTCAGGACCGGTAATTTGCGCATCTCCGATCTCGTGCCATACAATAGGCGATCGACATTTTCTTCCATATAATGCCTCAAATGGTGCCATTTGAATGCTAGAGTGATAACTGTTGTTGTATGAGAATTCGACTAAAGGTAAATGCGAATCCCAATTACCATCAAAATCTATAACGCACGAGCAAAGCATGTCTTCAAGGGTGCGAATCGTGCGTTCAGTCTGACCGTCGGTCTGGGGATGGAAAGTAGTACTAAGATTGAGAGTAGTACCTAGAGCAGATTGAAAAGTTTCCCAGAGGAGCGAAGTGAATCGACCGTAGCGGTCAGATATGATGTCACGAGGTGTCCCATGTCGACAGATGACTTTGCCGGTATAGATTCGTGCTAATCGTTCACCTTAAAGTCTTCTCGTATCGGCAGAAAGTGGGCAAATTTAGTAAGACGATCAACGATAACCCAAATGCTATCGTGACCTGATGGCGTGCGCGGGAGTTTCGTAATGAAATCCATAGCTATACTCTCCCATTTCCACAAAGGGATCTCGGGTTGTTCGTGTAAGACAGAGGGTCGTTGATGTTCAGCCTCAACCTTCGAGCAGGTTAGGCATTTCGAAACGTAGAGAGCGATATCCTTCTTCATTCCAGCCACCAATACCTGGCACGCAAATCCTGGTACATCTTTTCGGCACCGGGATGAATGGAATATCGAGATTTGTGGGATCCGTCTAGCAAAATCTCTCGGAGATTATTGCGATTGGGAATCCAAATTCGGTCGAGATAGTGAAATATGTCGTTAGGCTTATTCAATAGTTGGTTTTCGGATCCAAGAATGGGTTCTTCCTTCAAGGTGCGTTCGGCGAAACAGGCATGTTGAGCATAGCGAATAAGAGCTTCGAGGTTATGTTGGGCTAGAACGTTACGAACGCTATGTAAATAGCTTCGTCGGCTAAGAGCATCGGCAACGACATTCGCTTTGCCTGGATGGTAGCGAATCTCGCAGTCGTAGTCATCGATAAGTTCAACCCATCTGCGTTGGCGCATATTAAGTTCTTTCTGATTTAAGATGTGTTGTAGGCTCTTGTGGTTGGTGAAGACCGTACACTTTGTACTATACAGGTAGTGTCGCCAAATCTTTAATGCAAAAACAACTGTACCGAGCTCGAGATCGTGGGTTGTATAGTTCTTCTCGTGAACCTTGAGCTGTCGAGATATGTACGCGATAACCTTGTCCCGTTGCATAAGAACACAACCAAGACCGAGGTTAGTGGCATCGCAATAGACTACAAAGTCTTCATCTCCATCGGGTAGCGCAAGCACAGGAGCGTTGCAAAGCATACGCTTGAGAGTTTGAAAGGTTTCCTAATGTTCGGTTCCCCAAACAAAAGGCTTGTCTCCCCCAAAATCCACACGCGGAGTATCACCGCTTGGAGGCGCGACTGACCAGGATCAAGCCACCAATCATATTGAACATATCAAGTAATAAGTAAAATTCAACCACACAATATGAAAGGTGTTTCAAATCACAAACGTAATTAAGTGTTTAGCGGAAGCATAATTGTAAAAACCCAATGTAAGTATTAAGTAAGAAATAAAGTAGTGTTCTTAGAATGGCACACACTGCCATGTCTCACAACGACCGCGCCTCCCTGTGCAAGCTCCATTAGTACCTAACGACCTGCAAGGCATGTAGCAATGAATCAACAACAAAGTTGAGCGAGTTCACAGTTGGTTGTTTGGTTATAGCATATGTTTCGTAAATCGTATGTTCGTTTTGTAAACCATGTATCGTATTAATTCGTATCGCGGTCTCCCAGACATGTTTGCGAAGAGTAGTGGGGGCTTCCCATGTGTTACTAGACCACGCGTATCGACTGCTATGAAAATGTAAGAGGTGCCCTAAGTCAATGTCTATCAGCATTGACCCTTTGCCCATAGTCCATTAGTACACGCCCGTTCGGACGACACGGTGTGAGGTTTGTTAAACCTAATAGCGCTATCTACTAATGACCCGCTCGCCATAGGCCTCGGCGATTAAGTCGATAATTGAGGGACTTAAAGTGATAGAGTGATGGTCTTATGGTCGTACGTATCCTGTTGTATGAAGAATACGCAAGTTTGTAGTTACCGTTGTGTACGTAGGTTTTACGTACGTACCCTTCAATCCGAGGACAATAAAAAGTAGTTTAATAGTAATGATAATACGAGTAGTTATCCAATCCCATTCCCAACCCTTGGGAATCCCATGCCTTGGAAAGAGTGTGAACTCACCTTGGTTTGCTCGGTATGCTAAATTATGTGCTCACAAGTAATCAGTCAAGTCCTATAGTATGCACGTATATTCAATCAGTTCAAGTTCGTAAAGTTTCACATGCATTCAATATCACAGGGTGTGTTTGGCAGTTAGCATCATTTATCACGTAAGCAGTTAACATACATAACAAAGTTAACAGACTAAACGAAATCAATATACTTAACAGGATACTAACAGGTTACTGTGCCAGAATACACACAAACTCATATGTGACGAAATCACTTTTGGACGAAAACCCAAGGCGACGAAATCCAAGGGTTTTCGTCGAGTTGTTGAATGGCGAAAACACTAAGTGTTTTCGTCTAGTTCCCTACATCACAACAGTTACGCAACAACTCCGAATCTACGAAATCATCTAACAGTTGCAATTTAGATCAACATACATATCAATCAACACCAATGGGGTTTAATCATTAAAACATCATTTATACATAACAATCACACGCTCCACTAGTCTACGTGCAATCTGATCCAGCTAAGCCCATTAATCCTATGCGGCCCAACTAACATGGACATAACCTATTTCCAATTTAGCTCATTCATACGATCATGAATCAGATTATTATGTGGATATTCTAGATTTCAAATTGTTCAATCACATGCCCATAATTCTAAACCAAAATCATACAATAATATCCCATGTTACGTCAGATTATATTTCGGTTTGTGTGGAAACCCTAGTCATTGATTAACGAGAGCATCTAACATATTATATCCACTCAAAAGACACAAACCACAACCACATAATCACTGACAATCACATGCAAACATTAATACAATGACCGACAAGCAGGAAGTGATCCTTATCCAATGACTACACATTCAAGATATCACACAACAGATCATAGAGATTTCTATCACATCCATCTATTCCATCTACCATCATTCAATCATAATAGTTAACTCATTATATCAATATCATACAATCACTAACACTTCACACTAACAGTTGATTCGTGGTAACAAGTAGATAGTTCATGGCGGATTAAATCAAATAACTATTAACAGAAGATTACTAACCCAAATAGGATGAATAACGAATATGTAAGAGTCTTCGAGGTCTCGAGACTGCCGTCGGGTACAAAGGAAAACGAGAGGGAGAATGAAAGGTGATTAGGGTTTTTGTCAGTTTCCGTTTTCGTACACCGGTTATAACAAAACCTTTTAACTGAATGCTACTGGGCCGAAGCCCATGTGTAGTTTTCGTCAGCCACCATCTTGACGAAAACACAAAGGTGTTTTCACCAAGAATGATTTCGCAAGGGGGTTTTCAGGTGAGTGTTTTCGGCTATGGGGTTTTGTTGTTAATTAAATTCACAAACACATAATTAATACAAATCACATTATTATCATACATTCAAATATAATGCACCCCAAATATATAAAACACACTTAACAAAGAAGTAGAAGGTTAAGTCAAATAGAGACCTTGAAAACTCGGGTTGTCACATTATCCCCAACTTGAAAGAAATTTCGTCCCGAAATTTAGTACGTGGTTACTGAGGAAGCTAGTTGTGTTGTGTTGTTTCCTGGTTTTCCTGGGGTGTCACATCATCCCCCCGTTGATTTGGAATTTTGTCCCGAAATTCTGTAGTAGCTTCAGCCTCAGTAGTGGTTGCACTGTTTCCGAACAACTGGGGATATTTGAGTCTCATTTGATCTTCTCATTCCCAGGTGAACTCTGGGCCATAACGGGAGTTCCAACGAACTCGAACAAGAGGTATTCTGGTGTGCTTGAGAACCTTAACACCGCGGTCCGTGATTTCAACTGGTTCCTCGACGAATCGCAACTGATCGTCGATAGTGAGCTCCTTCAAAGGAACTATGAGGGTCTCATCTGACAGACACTTCTTCAGATATGACACGTGAAAAACGTTGTGAACTGCACTGAGTTCTGCAGGCAGGTTTAGTTTGTAGGCCACCTTGCCTATTTTCTCTATGATTTCAAATGGTCCGACGTAACGCGGATTAAGTTTGCCTCGTTTACCAAAACGAACCACACCCTTCCAGGGTGAAACTTTGAGTAGCACTCGATCCCCAACTTGGAACTTGAGTGGTTTCCTGCGCTTGTCTGTGTATGCTTTCTGACGGTCACGAGCTGCCGCCATTCGTTGTCGTATCTGAGCAATCCTTTCTGTTGTGTCTACCACAAGTTCTGGGCCAGTGATTTGGCTGTCGTCAATTTCTGCCCAACAGAGGGGTGATCGGCATTTACGCCCGTACAATGCCTCAAACGGAGCGGCTTGGATGCTGGTGTGGTAACTGTTGTTGTACGAAAACTCCACCAATGGGAGGTGTTTTTCCCAGCCGTTGCCGAAGTCGATTACACATGCATGAAGCATGTCTTCTAGAGTTTGGATGGTGCGTTCAGACTGCCCGTCCGTTTGCGGGTGATAAGTTGTGCTCATGTCTAAACGTGAGCCAAAAGATTTGTGCATTGCTTGCCACAGTTCTGAAGTAAAACGTGCATCACGATCAGAGATAATAGAGGTTGGCACCCCGTGCCTTGAGACAACTTCCTTAAGGTAGACGTCTGCTAAAGTGGAGAACTTATCCATTTCCTTGATAGCCAAGAAGTGTGCAGACTTTGTGAGTCGATCCACGATCACCCAAATAGTATCATTTCCACGTTGAGATCTAGGTAGGCCAGTAACAAAATCCCACTTCCATTGTGGTATCTATGGTTGTTGGAGTAGGCCCGATGGTTTCTGATATTCAGTCTTGACTCTCGCACAAGTCAAACACTTGCTAACGTAAGTTGCTATGTGAGCTTTCATGCTAGGCCACCAATACGTAGTTTTCAAGTCATGGTACATCTTATCCGAACCAGGATGTAGTGAATAACGTGACTTATGTGCTTCATCCATCACCAGTTCTCGTAAATTGCCATAGAATGGGACCCAGATACGTCCTGTTACATAGTAGGCGCCGTCTGCCTTTTGTTCTAACCGTTGCCTTGAGCCGCGTAGGGCATCAGCCCTGACGTTTTCTGGTTTCAATGCTTCTACCTGAGCATCTCGTATCTGTGAAGGAAGACTAGACCGGATGGTGAGTTGTAGTGCTCGCACACGCCTAGGTGTGGTATCTTTTCGACTCAGGGCGTCGGCCACAACATTGGCTTTGCCCGGATGGTATTTGATGGCACATTCGTAATCATTCAATAGCTCGACCCATCGACGTTGTCGCATGTTCAACTCTTTCTGCTTGAAGATATGCTCGAGACTCCTGTGATCGGTGTAGATAGTGCACTTGGTACCGTACAGGTAATGTCTCCATATCTTAAGTGCGAAAATAACAGCTCCCAGCTCCAGATCGTGTGTAGTATAGTTCCTTTCGTGAACTTTAAGTTGGCGCGATGCATAAGCAATGACCTTTTCACGTTGCATCAACACGCAACCAAGTCCCTGAATGGATGCGTTGCAATAAACCACAAAATCGTCTGTGCCCTCTGGCAATGAAAGAATAGGTGTGCTACAAAGTCTATCCTTTAAGTGTTGGAATGTTGATTCCTGTGTATTACCCCAACGGTAGATAACGCCTTTCTGAGTTAGTGAGGTGGGGGGTTGTGCAATCTTGGAGAAGTCCTTGATGAACCTTCTATAGTAGCCCGCCAAACCCAAGAATTGGCGGATTTCTGTTGCTGTACGGGGTGCAGGCCAGTTCTTGATCGAGTCTACCTTGGATGGATCAACGTGTATCCCATCCTTGTTTACAACGTGGCCTAGAAAGTGGACTTCACGAAGCCAGAAGTCGCATTTCGAAAACTTAGCGTACAACTGTTCTGCTCGGAGGAGTTCCAAAATAAGTCGTAGATGGTGCTCGTGCTCCTCCTGACTCTTCGAATAGATCAGGATGTCGTCGATGAAAACAATAACAAACTTGTCAAGATAAGGCTTGCACACTCTGTTCATAAGATCCATGAAGACTGCTGGTGCATTTGTTAACCCGAATGGCATGACCAGAAACTCGTAATAGATGTAGTGTGTTCTGAATGCTGTTTTGGAGACGTCCTCGTCCCGGACTCTCAGTTGATGGTAGCCTAACCTCAGATAAATCTTTGAATAGTAGCTCGACCCTTGCAGCTGGTCGAACAAGTCGTCAATGCGTGGAAGAGGATACGATTCTTTACGGTCACCTTGTTTAGTTCGCGGTAATCTATGCACATACGGAAGGTACCGTCTTTCTTCTTCACAAACAGCACTGGTGCTCCCCAGGGCGAAGAGCTAGGACGAATGAAACCCTTATCCAAGAGTTCTTGCAATTGCTTATACAGTTCTTCCATTTCGGTTGGAGCTAAGCGATAAGGTGCTCGAGCTATGGGTGCTGCTCCAGGAGCTAGCTCGATCAGAAATTCGACCTGGCGATGAGGCGGTAGCCCAGGTAATTCCTCAGGAAACACTTGAGGAAAGTCGCGTACAACTGGAATATCCTCTATCTTCTTCTCCTTCGTCGATGCATCACTAACGAGTGCTAAAATAGCAGTGTGGCCCTTTCGCAAACACTTCTGGGCCTTAAGAAAGGAGATAATGCCCACTACAGCACCACTCTTGTCGCCTTGAATTTCGAGAGGTTCCTTGCCAGAACGGGGAATACGAACAATCTTCTCTTTGCATAGGATCTCTGCTTGCTGTTGGGACAACCAATCCATCCCAATGACGATGTCGAAACTACCCAAAACTATAGGAATGAGATCGATAGAGAAAGTCTGACCAGCTAAGATGAGCTTACAACCTTTAACTACGTGTGTGGCCTCTAGACTTTTACCATTTGCCAACTCTACGACACGTTTGGTGTTCAAAAGTGTTGGTGTGCGCTTTAACATTAGACTAACTTTTAGAGACACGTAACTGGTATCGGCACCCGAATCAGATAAGACAGTAACATAAAAGTCGTCGAGAAGAAACTTACCCATCACCACGTTAGGATCATTCCTTGCGTCACCCTGACCAATCACAAACACTCGAACCCTGGCACCATTGTTTCCATCATTGTTTCCCCCGTTGTTGTTCCCATTGCCCTGATTATTTTTGTTGTTGTTGTTCAGATTTTGATTTAACTGGGGGCAGTCCCGCTTGAAGTGGCCTTCAGCACCACACTGAAAGCATCCCCAGTTACCTCATTGTCGCTGCTGGTTCTGTGGAGCTGGTGGTTGTTGTTGTTGGTTCTGATTCGCAGGTCGCGAGCTCCTGCAATCCTTAGCTTCATGACCCATCTTGAGACACCTCTGGCAACGACCCCTGTTGCACTGACCACTGTGGTGCCTATTGCATCTGTTTCACTTTGGGTGGTTTCCTCGATATCCACCCTGCCCTTGACTACCAAAAGATTGCTGACCAGGACTCTGGTAGTCATCAATCTTTCGCTGCTGTGCCTGGGACTGAACTAAAGTCGAACCCTTGCTGGAGGTTCCATCCCACTTTCGCTTGTTATCACTGGGAATAGCAGAAGTAGTAGTAGTAGTAGTAGTAGTAGCACCAATACGTTTAGGCAGCTTGTTCTGTTCCACTGCCTGGTCTGTGAGACGATGAGCAAGACGAGTAACATCTTGAATAGTAGCAAGGTTAGCAGAAGTCACATGACTTTGAATCTCTGGTACTAAGCCTTTCAGGTACAGTTCAATGCTCTTGATGGGAGGATCCACCATAGTTGGACATAACACTGCCAGTTCATTGGATCGCTTCGTATACGCTTCTATCTCTGACCCCGTCATCTTCAGGTTAAAGAACTCCACTTCCAGCTTGTGGATGTCATCACGACTACAGTATTCACGATTAATCAGTTCCTTAAAATCATTCCTTGGGGTGGCATTAGCAGCCGCCAGCCCCAGCATCTGAACTTGCACGTTCCACCAAGTTAGCGCAGTGCCTTCGAGAGTACCAGTGGCGTACTTCACCCTACGAGCCTCAGGGCATTCACACATTTCGAAGACCGATTCGAGCTTTTCAAACCAGTGGAGGAGTCCAACGGCCCCTTCAGTGCCACTGAAAGTACTAGGACGACAGTCCATGAACGTCTTGAATGTGCACACAGGTGGCTGAGCATGTTGACCTGTCGTGTGCGTAAGAGTGAACAAAATTAAGCACGAGTTTTGGGTTACGAGAGTAGGATCTAAAGATCCTAGAGTAAATTGTTATGGCAGGTTATACCTCTTGCCTGGGCAGCTGCGAGCGCTGCAGTAACTTGTTCAGTGATCAAAGCCGCCAACTGGGCTTGAGTTAGGTTAACGCATCCACTCATGATCTTCATATCAAAGGAAACATGAGTGAGAGGGGTTCGCGAAAGTGCGATGAGAGAAGAGAGTAAGCACACATGTGTTTCAATCAACAGTTGTTACGTTTATCCAAGCATACCATGAGCAAAGTTCTATATAATCTAGCAAGTAGGCAATGTAAACATAAATCATATTACCTAGGATGATGAGTCTTGCACGTGGAGCGAAGCGTCGTTGTGGATCGTTGAGCACTGTTCAGGTTATAGTCTGGTTTTAACAAAACTTTTTCCCTTATTAAAACCAAGTTCACTATAACCAATGGCTCTGATACCAATCTGTCACACCCCCAAAATCCACACGCGGAGTATCACCGATTGGAGGCTTGATTGGCCAGGATCAAGCAACCAATCATATTGAACATATCAAGTAATAAGTAAAATCCAACCACACAATATGAAAGGTGTTTCAAATCATAAAAGTAATTAAGTGTTTAGCGGAAGCATAATTGTAAAAACCCAATGTAAGTATTAAGTAAGAAATAAAGTAATGTTCTTAGCATGGCACACACTGCCATGTCCCACAACGATCGCGCCTCCCTGTGCAAGCTCCATTATTACCTAACGACCTGCAAGGCATGTAGCAACGAATCAACAACAAAGTTGAGCGAGTTCACAGTTGGTTGTTTGGTTATAGCATTCGTTTCGTAAATCGTATGTTCTTTTTGTAAACCATGTATCGTATTAATTAGTATCGCGGTCTCCCAGACATGTTTGCGAAGAGTAGTGGGGGCTTCCCATGTGTTACTAGACCACGCGTATCGACCGCTATGAAAATGTAAGAGGTGCCCTAAGTCAATGTCTATCAGCATTGACCCTTTGCCCATAGTCCATTAGTACACGCCCGTTCGGACGACACGGTGTGAGGTTTGTTAAACCTAATAGCGCTATCTACTAATGACCCGCTCGCCATAGGCCTCGGCGATTAAGTCGATAATTGAGGGACTTAAAGTGATAGAGTGATGGTCTTATGGTCGTGCGTATCCTGTTGTATGGGGAATACGCAAGTTTGTAGTTACCGTTGTGTACGTAGGTTTTACGTACGTGCCCTTCAATCCGAGGACAATAAAAAGTAGTTTAATAGTAATGATAGTACGAGTAGTTATCCAATCCCATTCCCAACCCTTGGGAATCCCATGCCTTGGAAAGAGTGTGAACTCACCTTGGTTTGCTCGGTAAGCTAAATTATGTCCTCACAAGTAATCAGTCAAGTCCTATAGTATGCACGTATATTCAATCAGTTCTAGTTCGTAAAGTTTCACATGCATTCAATATCACAGGGTGTGTTTGGCAGTTAGCATCATTTATCACGTAAGCAGTTAACATACATAACAAAGTTAACAGACTAAACGAAATCATTATACTTAACAGGATAAATAAACTAACAGGTTACTGTGTGAGAATACACACAAACTCATATGTGATGAAATCACTTTTGGACGAAAACCCAAGGCGACGAAATCCAAGGGTTTTTGTCGAGTTGTTGAATGGCGAAAACACTAAGTGTTTTCGTCTGGTTCCCTACATCACAACAGTTACGCAACAACTCCGAATCTCCGAAATCATCTAACAGTTGCAATTTAGATCAACATACATATCAATCAACACCAATGGGGTTTAATCATTAAAACATCATTTATACATAACAATCACACGCTCCACTAGTCTACGTGCAATCTGATTCAGCTAAGCCCATTAATCCTATGCGGCCCAACTAACATGGACATAACCTATTTCCAATTTAGCTCATTCATACGATCATGAATCAGATTATTATGTGGATATTCTAGATTTCAAACTGTTCAATCACATGCCCATAACTCTAAACCAAAATCATACAATAATATCCCATGTTACGTCAGATTATATTTCGGTTTGTGTGGAAACCCAAGTCATTGATTAACGAGAGCATCTAACATATTATATCCACTCAAAAGACACAATCCACAACCACATAATCACTGACAATCACATGCAAACATTAATACAATGACCGACAAGCAGGAAGTGATCCTTATCCAATGACTACACATTCAAGATATAACACAACAGATCATAGAGATTTCTATCACATCCATCTATTCCATCTACCATCATTCAATCATAACAGTTAACTCATGATATCAATATCATACAATCACTAACACTTCACACTAACAGTTGATTCGTGGTAACAAGTAGATAGTTCATGACGGATTAAATCAAATAACTATTAACAGAAGATTACTAACCCAAATAGGATGAACAACGAATATGTAAGAGTCTTCGAGGTCTCGAGACTGCCGTCGGGTACAAAGGAAAACGGGAGGGAGAATGAAAGTTGATTAGGGTTTTTGTCAGTTTCCGTTTTCATACACCGGTTATAACAAAACCTTTTAACTGAATGCTACTGGGCCGAAGCCCATGTGTTGTTTTCGTCGGCCACCATCTTGACGAAAACACAAAGGTGTTTTCACCAAGAATGATTTCGCAAGGGGGTTTTCAGGTGAGTGTTTTTGGCTATGGGGTTTTGTTGTTTATTAAATTCACAAACACATAATTAATACAAATCACATTATTATCATACATTCAAATATAATGCACCCCAAATATATAAAACACACTTAACAAAGAAGTACAAGGTTAAGTCAAATAGAGACCTTGAAAACTCGGGTTGTCACATTGTCTTTATGCGTAAGAGAGGTGAGAGGAACGGCGATTTTAGAGAAATCGGCGATAGTAACCCGCCAATCCGAGAAAAGAACGAACTTTGGACGGGTTCTTCGGTGTAATCCAACTCTTAATTGCTTCAATCTTCACGGCATCAATGTGAATACCTTGACTATTTACAATGTGACCGAGAAATTGAACCTCCTCAAGCAGAAATTCACACTTGGAGAACTTGGCATAGAGGTGATTTCCTTGGAGTAGTTCGAGAACTAAACTGAGATGTTGCGCGTGTTCGGCTTTTAACTTAGAATAGATAAGGATATCATCGAAAAACACGATGATGAAGCGGTCAAGAAAGGGTTTACACATGTTATTCATCAAATCCACAAAGACTGCGGGGGCGTTGGTAAGAACAAAGGGCATAACAACAAATTCATAGTGGCCGTAGCGAGTTTGAAAAGCGGTTTTAGGGATATCTTCCTCCTGGATTCGTAGCTGATGATAACCAGAGCGTAGATTGATCTTGGAAAAGCATGTGGCGCCTTACAATTGATCAAACAAATCATTAATTCGAGGTAAGGGATAGCGATTCTTGATAGTCAGCTTATTGAGTTCCCTATAATCGATGCAAATTCGGAACGATCCATCCTTCTTTTTAACAAAAAGGACAGGTGCGCCCCAAGGAGATGTACTAGGGCGTATGAAGCCTTTATCAAGTAGTTACTGGAGTTGACTGGAGAGTTCGCGCATTTCGGACAGAGCGAGACGATAAGGCGCTTTAGCGACAGTGTTAGCTCCAAGAATGAGGTCAATACGAAAATCGATATCACGAGACGGTGGTAGACCAGGTAAATCATCAGGAAAGACATTAGGAAAATGACGAACCACGAACACCTTTTTCCATTGTCTTCTCTTTCTTTTCCTTCTTCGCTACTACGATGTGTGCCAAGAAAGCCTTGTATTCCTTGCGGAGATACTTGCTTGCTTTGACGCACGACATGAGTTTTAGTTCCTTCGAAGCGACTTCGTCGTAGACGCAGAATTGATCACCGTTTGAAAGAGAGAAATGGATCATCTTTTCGAAACAAACAACTTCAGCACGATTCTCACGAAGAATGCCTACTATGATGTCAAAACTACCGAGCTGCATCGGGATAAGATCGATCGGGAAAACGTGATTGTTGAGCTCAAGAGTACAATCACGTAAAATGGAACTAACAGTGACGGTTCTTCCAGTGGCAATTTCTACGTCGAACGTCATTGGGAGGTTAGTGCGTTTACGGTTTAGGAGCTTTTCGAATTCAAACGATACAAAACAGTTATCGACTCCAGTATCAAATAAACACGAAGCATAAATACCTTTCATGAGAAACGTACTGTTGACAACGTTATTTTCAGCTTGGTCCTGGCGAGCATTGATGTTGAAAGCTCGTCCATGGGCTGCTTGTTGATGTGGCTGTTGCTGTTACTGCTGATGTTGTTGCTGCTGCGGTGGTTGTTGCAGCTCTTGTTTAACCACACTGTTCGGGCAGACATTCGCGGAATGATTAGGGTCACTACATGCATAGCAGGCTCGTGCATGAGCAGCGGGAGCATGAGCTGCTTGGTTTCCCTGGATGGCGAGAGGTTGAGCTGGCGGGACAAGAACTTGAACAACTTGAACTTGTTGACGAGGACAAGTGCGACAGTTCGCGTTAAAGTGTCCGTAGATGTTGCAGTGGACACAAAAGCGGCAAGCTATCCCAGATGGATGGTGGTAAGTACAAGTGGGGTAAAGAGGATGAGGACCAGTGTACGCACGTTTTGCAGGAGGTGCGTTGGTCACGGGAGCAGCGACTTAACGATTCTTGTTCTGGTTGGGTTGGGTGGGTACAACATTGAGAGGAGTGGCAGTGACAGCACAGTTCTTGTTGTTACCCTTGCGTTTGCATCCTTGACGTGATGATTTTGGAGCTTGAGGCGAGGCAGTTTCAGCAACGGGAGTAGCAGTTGCTTGATGGAGGCTTTTGGTGGTGTTCTTGAAGTAACCAGCTAGAACTCGCTTGTCATTAATCTCAACAGTGAGCTGGAAGGTCTCCTCAATGGTAGTAGTCTTGGCTACTTGAACAAAATCGGCAACATAATCAGGTAAAGCGTGAATGTATTTCTTGATTGTAATGTCGGGAGTTGAGACTTGGCCAGGACAGATGATGCTGAGCTGCTTAAAGTGAGCAATAAGACCAGCATCGTCGCCACCTTCTTGCTTGATATGCTAGAACTTGTTTTCCAGCTTCTGGAGTTCATGTGGGGGACATAATTCTTTCATCATGATTTCCTTCAATTCCTCCTAAGAGAGTCCATAGGCTGCATCGTTCCCACGCTTGTTCCGCTCCGCAGTCCACCAGTCCAAAGCCCTGGACTGAAAAACTCAAGTCGCGTTAACAGTGCGGAGGTTGTCTGGACATCCGCTTGATGAAGAGTGACTTCAATCGAGTCAAACCATTGAAACATGGCGCTAGGCCCGTCTTCACCAGTGAAGTCTTTGGGGCCACATGCCTTGAATTGCTTGAAGCTAAAAGTAGCTTTTGGAGAGTCACACTTAGATTCCTCAGAGGACTTGCTGGTGACTTCATTGATTTCGCTGATGATCTGCGGAATGACCTTGGCCATTTCCTTGGCGACTAGCGATGCGATGCGTTTGTCAGCGTGGTTGCAGCAGGTAGCACGGGAAGTGTGCAAATCGAATGACGACATTGTCTGCAACAGACATCGTCATAGGATTCAGATGCGATATAATCGAATCTCTCCATACCCACATACTTATTATTACTATGTAAAGCATCAGGAACACATCAATCACTTAGGCACGTAATCACGTAGGCACATAAGCACTTATTTCACATAAACCACGTAAGCACGTAAGCACGTAGTCCATGTAAGCACGTATTTTGCACGTATTCATCTTCTTATTTTGCACGTATTCACCAACATATTTTTCACGTATTCACCTATCCTTCACAACTGCGTAAAGCGATCGAGAGTTGCGAGTGCGAGTAGCGATAGCGAGTAGCATAAACAGTGAATAGCGATGCGATTAGTTCATAGTGTGTCTATGCTTTGTTAGCGTTTTGGGCTAAATATAGCTTTGCGTATTAGGCGTGTTCCATAAAGCGAGGTGCGAAAAAAGTATAAAGTCTCCAAAATCGAAACATATAAACATTGAACATATAAAACACATAAAAGTGATAAAATCGGCGATTGCAAGCTTAGAATCGAAATAGAGAGTGCCCTGGGTGTTAGGCATTGACTACCCAAAATGATTCGACTGTCCACAATCGACTTCGGGTACACGCTTTGGCTTTCTAGACTGTGCTCTCGTCTCAATCAGGGCGAACGACTCGCATCCTTTCGGCTACTACGTGCCCCTAGTCGTTGGAACCCATCGAGACTTTGGTGAGAGTTTTGTAAAAACCTAATAAAGAGCGGAATAAGTAATTAAGGTGCGGGTGTCACCCCTAACTTAATAACCTTGTTCCTGGTCGTGTGATAGAATCACGAGATAGAAATGGAGAATTTTCGTCAAGATATGGGTTTCACACCTGACTCAACGCAAATTCTCGTGTTTTATAATAAAAATGTGTGTCGAATGAGCGATTATATCGAGAGTTTTCAGTTTTCACGCCTAATCTCGATCCAACCACTCATTTGTAGTGTGCGAGTATTTTCGAAAATGTGTGTGTCGTCAGCCTTAGGAAAGGCTGAGTGGTTGCACGAAGCAGTAGTATGTAGCGTTCGCGCAAAGTTGTGAGTTTAGCGAGTACAAATGAGAGTATAAAGAGTAAGCTCATGCATAACCCCTACCGGGTAAGCACAAGGCGGTCTGTTGGTACTTAGACTATAGACTAGGTCAGTTCTAAGACAACGACCCGGACTAGGTCGAGTCTTGCCTAATTCCCTATAGTTATGGCTTTGATACCAATCTGTCACACCCCAACCGATGGTGGAATCATCGGGGTGCGACACTGAGCGAAAAAGATTGTCCAAGAGACTCCATAACACTATTAGTGACAATATAATTAATGTTCATGTCCCATACCATAAACTTATAAAGCATAAATAGTTATTACAAACATTGTTCTCAAAGATAAATAATTGTTCCGACAACTCATATTTTTATTGAATGACGTTTCTAGACCCCCTACTTCGTTCATCAAACAAGCACAGCATAGCATCCTAAACACCTGTCACATACGTAAAATAAAGGTCAATACACATAGTGTAAAGGTGAGCATACACGTTTAATAGCATATAATATAGCAAAATCGTTTTACGCATAACCAGCATGTAACACGAAGAAATATGAAGCAAGTAAGCTATCGACAATGAAGTATGCAGCCGATATGACTGCGAGTTGTAGAATGCGCAACACATTATCACCACCGTGACCATGTGAAGTAATAACCTTAACAACCCCTGTCCACGACAGGTGCTGAGTCCAAACTATAATACTATCGTTGCTAAGGTATCAGGCAAACAAACACTGTGTAAACATAACATACAAGCATTCATCGAGTCACGTATAACATGCGAGAGCGGTTTGCATTTAAAAGTGTTTGCATTGTGTGTTCGATGTGATTTAAATATAGGTAACGTGTGTAACACCCAAAAGTGCGTAAAGCAAAAAGGGTTCGAGTATACTCACTGAGCGTGTTTTGTAAATAAACACTTCCTTGGATTGAAGGGAGCGCTTGAAGGTTAGCCTGATCAGAGAACGATAGCGTAAGCGTTGGACAGTGCATAACAGTGCGTCAGGGAGATAGGTAATCGGATGATGGTCCGATCAAATGACCGTCCGGACGGATGGTCATCCGGTCGGATGACCATTCGGTCGGAGGGTCGTTCGATGGAGTGTGTGTGGTAGTGAAATGTTTTGAACTTTGAAGTTTTTGTTGTAGCATTTTGAAAAATGTGAAGTATTTCTATATGTCAAGTCATCTGGTCGGATGGTCATCCGGACAGATGGCCATTCGATCGGACGGTGATTCGTTTGAAAGTTGGCATTCTTTGAAGTTTTGAAAATTGTTTATGTGTTGAAGTTCACCAATCACCTGGTCGAATAGCCGTTCGATCGGACGGTCGTCTGATCGGATGGCTATTCGATCGAGCAACTGTTTTGTTTGAAGAACTATGTAAAAATTTGTTAAGTCAAAAGTTTTGTGGTTAAACGGAGACGGTATGACGACGTGTCAAACAACGGAAACAACACCAAATTTAGCTCAGCCGATCGGATGGGAACCACCCCATTTGATCAGGCTCAACTGTTCAAGATGAAGTTCCATGTTCAACCCGTGAATCGGTCGTCTCCTCGATATAAATCCATTCTCAGCCCGGTTCACTACTAGAGAATGTGTAGAACACCCGAACGAGTCTGGATTCCATCGATTTTCGAGTAAAAGTGAAAGATGTTGAAGAAAAGTTTGAAAAACATATTCCAACTGTTTCAATCTTTTGAGGTTTGTGTAAAATAGTATGAAATCTGATAGATCTGCACAAACTTCGATGAGACGAGGTCACACAACAGTTTCCATCGGAAACCGAGGTGACGTCACCTTCAAAGAGTCCAAATCAGGCGATTTCTTGGTGAAAAAGTAAGATTTGATGGTGTAGATGATGAGAAAGTGTGTATTGAAGATGGGAGTACAAGATTTAGAGTGAGAACTTACAAGAATCGTGAGGAATCGAGAGAAAAGAGCTTGAGAGTGCGCGGGTCGGGCGGAGCTGTCACATCAATGAACAGTTGATGTGACAGTGGTGTATTTATAGTGGGAAAAGTTGAAAGGCGGTGTAGAGTTAAGTGGTCGGATAGCCATTCGATCGGACGGCCATCTGATCGGATGGTCATCCGGTCGGATGTCCATTCGACTGGTTGGTTGTTCGGTCCGTTGGCTTGAGCGAGTTAGTTTTCCAACTTTCGTTTCGTGCGTTGAGCATTGCGTTGCGTTTAAACGAGTTATGGGTAAGTGATGCGATAGTATTACACATTAGTTACACAAATAACATAATCAACCTAACAATCATAAAAGTAATATGCGTTTCGAGTTGTGATGCGATTTCGATAGAGTTGCGATTGCGTTTGCGAATAACATCCCAAAACATATATTAAGCACACACACAAGTAACACTTAATAACATGCACACATAGTAACACATAGTACAATAACCATAACTGTGATGCGGTAGCGATATGATAGCGTTTAGTAGAATAGCGTTTAGTTGCGTTTATCGCATTGTTACTTCACATATTAATAATTCGTAGTTTAAAATAGCATTACTTAACACATATCGATTATCGAGTCTGCGAGTACAAGCAATAATTAAGCAAGAAATGTCAGATCTAAGTAAGACCTGACGTTGACTTTGACTTACACTCGACATCAGGATCAAAAGAGGAACCTAGGTCTCGAACATTCCACTTCTTGATAGGTTGATTCAATCGAACAATCAGAACTAGTGCAAATGTTGATTCAATTGTAATCCTATGGTGGATGAAAGTGGAGAAGTAGTGAAACGATGAAGGATGATAATGGTGTAATATGGTTTTAAAAACTGTTAACTTGTTTATATACATGGTTAAAAGGGGTGGATCAAAATGGAAAATGATTTTATAATGACAAAATAGCCCTGACATAACAGGGTATTTTGAATGGAGTTAGGCCAGATGATGAAAATGACCCAAAATTGGAAAAGTCAAGGACCCAGAGTAGACAAAAAAGACTATTTGGACTAAAGTGGCATTTGGACCAAACATCAGGGACTAAAATTGCAATTTACTCTTTTAGTAATTTTTAAATTTTCTTTTTGTTATAGGTAAGAAGACCAAACTACCCTTGTGTAAGCCGATTTAACGATAAAAATTGACCGGGCTAGGTCAAAGGATATACCGTGCAAGATTTTGAAACATTAAGTACAAAACTCATCAATTTTAAAGCCCAAGAACACCACCTGAAATTGGGCATAAACATAAAATACAAATCTTGTAATTTATCCAATATTAAAATAATATGAATCTAAGTCAATGTCCCAATGTCTTTCTAAGTCATCATGAATCATAACCATTGTCAGGGCAAAGGGTTATGTTCAATGGCAAATCCTTTTAAAGTGAAAATGAAGCTCCTCTTGCAAATCAACAGTTCAAGTCTATTGGTCTAGAGAGAATACATCGGGAATGTTTGGTAGCTTCTAGCTGTAAACTTTTAAGAAAAAAGCTCATACTCAATAAAAAACCTTGTTTGGTTGAAGGAGTTTGAAACTTTTAGGTTAGGAGCTTGAAGCTTATGGTTAAACGCTCCTACTAGTAGCGTTTAGAAAGAGCTACAAGCTTTTAGGGAAAAAATGACTATTTTAACCTCTAAAGATAATGAACTTTTTAAGGCACAAGCTTTTTAATTTTTCAGCTATGTCCATTTTGTCTATTTTATACATTTTATTAAAAGCTCCAGCTACTATGCAAAACACCACATATATTTAAAAAGCTACAGCTACCAGCTACAGCTATCAAATACCTGCTTCCAGCCACCACCTAACAGCTTCCAGCTACCAGCCACCAACTACCAGCTACTTTTTCCAAACATACCCATCATCTTTAAAAAAAATCATAACCATTATCAACCATCACCTCACCATCATCAACTACCACCTCTTCATCACAATTACACCCTAATAATTACCACCCTGTCCCTTCTCATGTATCACTCTAGACCACCACCACCTTTGTTTACCTTCAACACCACCGTCGACAACCACCACCATGCAATATGATCTTTTCAACAGACATACACACAAACACATAACTACCATACATCACCTTCAACCAACACCATAGATAACAACCACCTACCATCACCAAAGTCGATCATCTTCATCAATTTCCAGTTCATGTCCAACCAAAATTGATGAAGAATTGATTTTGTAAAATTACTTAAATGTGGTGAAATTCTACACGTACAAAAGAAGTCATAGAAACGAAATTACACAAACAAAAAAAATCAAACACACACACACATATAAATGTCAACAATTTCATGAGTGTTGTTACAACAAATACAAGACCAAGGCCTGTAGCGATATCTCCGGGGTAAAAGGGTTCAAGGTTTTGATTAGCCTAACGCAGGTCGTAGGGTCCCCCCACGTTTGTAGAACGTGGAGAGAGATCACTGTTTTTATTGTTGTTATTCACTTGTTGATTCTGGATTGAAAAGTATTCAATCCAGAAAGCTAGTACCAAATGTTATGGGGTTGTGCTAAGTGAAGAAAAGAACTAGCATAAAGCGAGTTCTTGAGAGGAGAAGAAAGATCAGAGATTGAGAGTAATCTCAGCTGATCTCCAGTTGGGGCTCCTGCATATCAAGAGGTTGTGATTTATAGGGAAGGGATTCTCCCTAAGAGGAAACCTTTGACCAATGATCTTGTCTGCAGTGAGGGACTTGCCCATTTTAGAAGGTTGAAGGGTTTGGACCTACGGGTAAAAGGGTGTGCTCTCCCACATGCTCTGGTTGCGGCTGGACAGGAGGATTCACACGCAAAGCGTGATGTGACAAGGCTCTGACTCGTCCTTTTTACTGTTCATGACAACTGACCATTTCCGAACCTTTTAACCTTTTAAGCTATTGTGTACTCTAATCAGCTTATTAAGGTTTGAGCTACCCACGTCATCAGCCCCCCAAGTCAGAGGTGTTTGAGGTGTAGGCTCAAAGGCTTCTGACTTTTGTACATTGCTTTTATTGCTTAAAGGCTTCGAGCTTCAAGGCTTTGAAGGGTCCTGGGCAGTTGAGTTTTGAGATTTGAATTTTGAAATGACAGTCGATGTGATGGATAGCAGTTTTTTTGCCTGTTGCGTAACAATATCTTCATAGACTTCATTTTCTTTTTTCTTTCGATCATCTCTCATGGGTGCTGGGAAGGATTTGTTTGTGAGTTATTCTTGGCTTACTCAAGAGGAAGTTGAGGCTTTTTGTAAAGAATGGGGGATCGATCTAAAGTTTAATCCGGTGGCTCCGAGTTTAGATAAATCGATCGATCAGTGTCCCGCTGGTTCGATTGCTCTTTATTACTGTAATTTCGAGTTTTCCAACTTGTGTCATCCGTTTCCGGTCTTTATTCTGAATGTTTTAGAGTATTATCTTGTGTTGTTTGATCAGTTGCGTCCTCAAGGTCTTGCTAGGGTTTTACACTTTGAGTTTTTGTGTCTAGCGATAGGGTATGACCCATCGTTGTTGTTGTTCCACCGTTTCTTCCTGTTAGCCAAGAACGACGATTCGTTCACATTTTTAGACATCCTAAGTTGATGTTTGTCTGATTTCCTTTATGGTTACTACCCTTGGTTCTTGGAAGGGCCGATTTTTCTGGGTTTCTGAGTCCATTGTTCCTTTCAAGCTTGTTTGGAGGCACCCTGATTTTGTGTTAAACAGGCTTGAGCCATTTGAGTCTGAACTAGATAGTTGCTTGTTAAAAGCCATTAGGAAGTGTTCTTTGAGGCTTCATCCCTTTCCTGAACACCTTTTAGTGTTGATGGGTGTGAGCACCTTGTGGGACAAGCCGGATCGTGACCCTGTGCTCATGAGGGATGATCAGGGTATGATGTTTTGCCTTATGCTTTATCAAGAGTGATGATACCTCTGATGTTGTGTTTGGGGATGTTGAGGCTACCCTTGGCGAAGATGTTGTTGCTAGAGGTGCTGAACACAGGTTCGAGGGTTCAGGTTATGTGAACATTCCAAATGTCAAAGGCTTTACTAGGGTCGGTGCTTCCAAAGCTTCTACCCGTCATTTAACCCGACGTATGTTAAAGGGAGCTGACCAACCATCGGCCTCTGAACCAGTGGAACCGAGTGATGACATAGAGACTTCGGACGACTTGGAAGTTGGGATTGAGGGAAAATTTATGAAAGACAAAGAGTTACCATTGGTGATTGTTAAGGGGAGTAAGGCGGCGGGTAAAAAGGTTGTGAGCTTGAAGGGTTTCGGGAAGGGTGGTGAAGGTTCCACCGATGTTAATCCAGAAGAGGTTTATGTGCTGGATTGGAAGGTCACAGTTGGTAATAGCTTCAAGTCTTCATTTGTTTGTGAGGATGTTCTTACCCATTTTGCTCCTCCTACTATTCAAGGTTCATGCTCATCTATGGACGACGACCTAATGGTCTCTAAGATGATGATGGGTGCTTGTAACCTTGTTGCCTTGCTTCTAGAGGGTGTATCCCGATTTCGCAAAAGGATGCAAGAATATGAAGTCTTTTCGAAGAAGAGGGATGAGATGAAAGCTTCAATGGTTGCTTTGAAAGAAGCTGAGGGTTATGCTAAGAAGGAGAAAGCATTGATGTTTGAAGATTTGAGGAGCTTTCTTCCCGCACAAGACTGAGATGGTTGAGTTGGAAAAGTGCTTGGAGGTTGACAAGGTTCAAGTCATGGTCGATAAGGCTGCCTTGGAGGTTTAGAAAAAAGCCTTCTTATTGGAGAAAGAAGGGTTAAAGGCTTCACTTATCCAGGCAACTGGTGATGATAAATGGCTCATTGAGCATGGATTCCAGCAAGTGGCTATCTTCTCCATTTGTCGGAGATCAAAAAAGTCTTGGGTGATGTGTACAACAAGCTTCTTGTTCATGGGAGACACCAAGGTTTGTTTGCTGGTTGCAAAGCTTTGTGAGCCTGGGGAGCCTTAGGAAAAGTCTTCTCTTTTTCAACCCCAAGTCTTCGAAGTCTTCAAGGAAACTGTTTTGAAAATAGAGCATATGTTTTACCTTTGTGTGGGTGAGGTCTCCAAGTGTTTTGGTAAACCTTTTCCTATCTTATAGGAGCTAAAACCCCAGGGCCTTAATGAGGCTGTTTGTAACGAAGTGTTGAAGTCCCTCTCGAAGAAACGTCCCTGCTCTGGAGATAGCGAGGAAACGTATTATAAAGGTGGTGAGGGGTCAAAGGGTTCAAGCCTTGAAGCCTACGAGGCAGCGGGTGCAGCAAGGAGAAAAAAGAGGAAGGCTACAAAGACCCAAGATGATGGAGGTTCGAAGAAGGATGATGCAGCAAAGTTTACCATCACTGACGCTGCCAAGTGAAGAAGAAACTTTAATTCATAGCATTCTTAGCATGTCGAACAATGTTATGGATTGTTTGTTTGAACGCCTTTTTATTTTAAGTGAACCGTTTAGGTCCCTTCGTGGTCAAAGCCTGGAAGGCTTGTGGACAATATTTTATGTTTGATGGCCAGTATGGCCCTTGCTATCTTTAACTTATCTTGCTATGTTTATTATGTTGTTTTGTTTACTCCCTTGTGTTTTCATTGGTTTTGTATGTTGTCTTTGTTTTGGGTGGTGCATCTTATGTTGCTTATACCTTAAAGGGTTCAGTGTTGCAGTCACTTAGCCTTAGGATATTTTTAACAAGAAGATACAACATCTATCCTATGTATGACATTCACTTAGAGTATTTTTGGTTTGTAAGCCAATATTAGGGCTTAAGGAACATTTGGTGTAAGTTGTTTAGACCCGTCTATGAGACATGATTTTTGTTGAAGAAATTTCTAAGTCTCATGGAGTTGTATTGATTTAGGAACTCACCCCTTATATAGGTCCATTCAACCCTTGAACCTATTGAGCGATGTGGCCTGGGAGCTCATCCCCTTACATGCCCTTGCCATTGAGTTTCTTGCTAGGTTCCCAACCTATTTATAGGATAGAAAGACAAATTTTGATTAAAATTCATCGTTCAGTCATTTCAAAGTAAAGGGAATAGAACAACTTTTTGGAATTCTTTGTAACACCTTTTAGCTAAACATGGAACCTTTTAAGGTTTTTACCATTCCAATGGCAGGGAAGCTTTTTGACTTGTGGCCATGCCAACTTGTATGATCCCCCTTTGTGGGCTTCAAGGATAGTGTATGGCCCTTCCCACTTAGGGCCAAGCTTTCCTTCGCTTTCTTTCTTGTTGGCCTCATTGTTTCGAAGCACAAGGTCCTCAGGCTTGAAGCATTCATGCTTTGATTGCATGCTTGTACCTTGCTTTTTGTATGGCTGCTTGATCACGAGCCTCTTCGAGGAGTTCCAAATTCAACATCGTCTCTTTCTTAATTGACTCGAGGTCGATGTTGAATGTTCTTTGTGTTGGTACTCCAATTTCAGCTGGGATTATAACCTCTGATCCAAACGCTAGGTTGTAGGGTGTTTTCTTTTAGCTCATCTTCTCGGTTGTTCCAATTGCCCATAGCACATTGGGAAGTTCTTCGAGCCAGTTGTTCTCGTATCTTCCCAATCGAGATTTAATCCCTTCAACAATGTTGTGGTTTGTCCTATCAACCTGGTCATTGGATTGTTGGTAAGCTACCAAGCTGAATACTTGAGTTATTCTTAACTCCTTACACCAGGAAGTAGAAGGCTTCTCGGCAAACTACTTCCCGTTATCCGTGACTAGTACCCCTGGGAGCCCAAAACGATAGATTATGCTTTCCTAAACGAAATTAGTGACCTGTTTCCCAGAGATTTTTGCTAATGGTTTTACTTCTGGCCACTTGGTGAAGTAATCCACGGCTACCAATAAGAATTTAACTCCTCCATTAACTGGTGGGAATGGAACAACAATGTCTATTCCCCGCTTGTGAAATGGCCAAGCCGATGAGGAACGAGGTCATGTTTAGGGATTTTGGGTACCGAAGCATGTAACTGACAAGCTTCACATTTTCATAGTTGTTTGGAGGTATCTCGATGCATGGAAGGCCAAAAGTATCCGAGGTTCATCAACTTTGACACTACCGATCTTGGGTCACAGTGAGCCCCACATATCCCTTCGTGAACCTCTTTGATCAGATATTGGCTTTGTTCTGTGCCAACGCATCAAAGTAGTGGTGCAAGGTATCTTTTTTTGTAAAGGATATCTCCTTGTAACACATACTGCCTTGACTTCATGCGAACCCTTTTAGCCTCTGGCTGATCATCGGGTAATTCACTATTTTTGAGGAACTTTTCAATGTGAGTCATCCAATTTGGCCCTTCTTAATTGATTACATCTTGAACTTTAAGTTCTTGAATGGATGGGTTCTTTAATACTTCAACTAGTACCTTCTTGGTGAGATGGGCAAATGTAAGAGATGCGAGCTTGCTTAGTGCATCAGTTCTCTTGTTTTGAGATCTTGGAACTTGTTTGATGGCACATGTTTGAAATGTGTTCATCAATTCCTTTGATTTCTCTCGGTACTTATTCATGTTGGGTTCTTTTGCTATTTTGCTGTTATTGTTTCGGCTTGAGAGAGTTTGTGAGGACTTGGAGCTTTTGAATCCTCATTTCTTTGGCTAGCTTTAGCCCAGCGATCAATGCTTCGTACTCGGCTTCATTATTGGTAGTCTGAAATTCAAGCCGAAGAGCATGTGTGAATTCTAACCCCTCAAGGTTTATTAAAACTAGCCCCGCCCCTGACCCTTCGATACTGGAAGCTCCATCGGTAAAAAGCTTCTAGGTTTCAGGGTCAGACGGTTCAGCAGCAGTTGTGTTAACTTTTGTTGTGACTTCTTTAGGGACTTTTATGATGAAGTCAGCTAGGACTTGGGTTTTGACACCTTTTCTTAGGACATAGGTGATTTTGTGTTCACCTAGTTTCACAACCCATTTGGCTAATCGTCCGGAATTTTCTTGTTTTTCAAGCACATTCTTAATAGGCTAGTCAGTGACCACTTGTATCGGGTGTGACTGAAAGTACCTTCGAAGCCTTCTAGCCGTTTGGACTAGGGTTAGAGCAAGTTTTTCAAAAGAAGGATATTTGATTTCTTTTAATTTTGAAGTTTTGAAAAAGTAAACGGGTATCTGAACTTTGTTTCGTTCAATGATCAGAGTTGTACTTATGGCCTTTTCAGCAATCGAAAGGTAGATAGAGATCGTTCCTCCAGTTTCCGAAGCCAAAATGGCTGGGAGTGAAGCCAAGTGTTGCTTCATTTGGTTGAAGGCTTCCTTTTGAGGTAAAATGCTTCAAAGCTGTAAGCTTTCCATCGATAGTCTTTCTTGTTAGCACATCCCTTGAGGGTTGGCTTTTATGCTTTGTTTCCCCGCGATGTGCCTTACAAACGTGCCTTCCTCAAAACCAAGCGAGCACTTGACTGGATTAAGCTTCATGTTGATCTTTCTCGAGTTTTGGAAAGTTTCTTGTATGTCATTGAGCATTTGGTATTCCGTTTTGCTCTTGATCACCAAATCTTCAACATAAGCTTCTATGTTCTTGCCAATTTGTTCGGTAAACGCTTTGTCAACCAGGCGTTGATAAGTGGCACATGCATTTCTTAAACCAAAAGGCATTCTTTGATAGCAAAATATACCTTTATCAGTGTGTAATGCGGTTTTTTTTCGTCTTCTTCTTTCATTAGGATCTGATGGTTACCCTTTTAGGCGTCAAGAAAACACTTGAACAGGAAGCCTGTGAGCGAGTTAACCTTGAGGTCTATTTGGGGCAACGGATAGCAATCCTTTGGGCATGCTTTGTTCAAGTCTTTAAAATTGATACACATTCTCCAAGACTTGTCGGGTTTTTTAACCATTACCGGATTGGCCACCCATGATTGATACTTGACCTCTCGAAGGATTCCGGCTAGAACAAGCTTTTCCATCTCTTGGAACTCTGCCAGGCTTCTTTCAGGGGCTTGACTTCGTTTCTTTATGCTAGTTCTTTTGTATAATGGGCTTAATATCAGGTGGGATCCATAACTCATGTTCAACAATGCTACGAGGGATGCCGGTCATATCTTCCGCTCACCAAGCAAAGACATAGTGCAAGAGCAGTTTTTCAAGGTATGAGAGGGTTTCATTGGAAATGTTAGTGTTTACCCCTATCCCCTATTGAGGATATTTTGGGTTTATGTCCAACCCTTGTTCATCATCTTCGTCCTTTCTTGAGCTTTCCTCTTCAACCACAAAAGCTTCTTGGGTAGGTTGAAGGGTTGCTATCCCCTTTTCAGTGGGAAACTTCACAGTGCCTTGACCTACTGAAACTGCCATTCCGAACACACTTTGCCCTGGCCTTCTTATGATGATGTCATAGTTGGAAGGGATATTGATCACCGCAAAAGTGAGTTGTTCGGTTCGTCCCTTTGTTTTCTCGCTGAACAAACATTAAGGTTTATTTGGCCTAAAGGCTTGATAGGTATGTCTGCGATACTTTCAATGGAGGATTCAGACTGTTGAAGCTTTGAACGTTCATCGTCACTGAGAGGGTTAAAGCATTTCTCAAACATGATTTTGGTGGTTGCACCGGTGTCAATGTAAGCCTTTTGTGTCTTGATGGTTCCTATGGTGGATTCCATCACCAGAGGGTTTGAAAGCAACTCTACTTCCAGTGGTGGGAAGCAAACATATTGATGTTCCCATGCCTTGAAATGATGGCGTTTGTGAGAAGCTTTGTTTTTTAGGTCGGCCATGTTCACTTCCTACTTTTTTTTCAACCATCTTGTCCTTGACCCCTTTAACCAAGTGAGCCAGTTTGGACTTGACAACTTCTCTGATCCTCTTTTGAGTTGGAAGCAATCATTGGTATGGTGACCTTTCTATTCGTGAAACTCACAATACTTGCTTAATTTTTCCAATCTTTCGTTTTTTGGCAAAGGTTGAGGAGGGCGGAAGCTGTGTTTTACCTCTTCGGTTGCCAAGATCTCTTGTGGAGTGGTTAAGGCTGTAAAGTTTATGGTTTTTTCTCAACTTGGAGGGTTCCGGCCTTCAGGCCTTCTGGAAACCTCTCGTAATTGTCATAAGAGCCATACTGGAAGCTCCAGTTAAGAGTTCTCTCTTCTTTTTTTTGTTCTTTGATGTCTACAGGTTATTCTCCTCGAATGTGGGCTTCAGCTCTTTTGAGTGCTTCTTCAAGGGTTTTGGGCAGGCATTTATTGAAGTCTCTTGTGAGATATTTGGAATTTAGCATTCATGAACCCTGCAACCCTAATATTTTCATCGGTGTAAGTTAAACCTTCCTTCTTGTACATTTCGACGAAGTCTCTAAGACTTTCATCATCATGTTGTTTGATCTGGAAGATTATCGTGGCGTCCTTGACATACTTACGTTGTTATGGGAAACCTTTTCTAAGATCGTCAAAGGTCTGAATGCTTCGTTCAGTAAGGTCATTGAACCATATGCGTGAAGACCCTTCAAGGGCTTGCATGAACATGAGACAACATTCGAGGCTGAGCCATTTTTCAATTCTTGCAGCCCCAGCGAAGATTTGGAGGTGGTCATCAGTACCGTGATAACATCTTTATCTGGGTTTGAAACTGGTAATCAACAATTTGTTAGGAGAAGCAAGACAAGTTGTTGGGCTTGTAAGGTTTTGAGAGGTCTTCTACTACCCTTGAAGCTGGGTTACCGCTTGAGGTACCCTGGTGAGTGGTAGGCACTTGGTTGATGAAGTGCTGCAAAGGAAATTGTGACATCATCTGCGTCATCAGCTAGGGCATAAGGTTAAAGCCTTAAAGGCTTTCTGATGGTACTCATAAAAGATGACATCATCTGTGTCATCAGCTAGGGCATTAGGATAAAGCCTTAAAGGCTTTCTGATGGTACTGTATAAGGCATTCTCATGGATGTGCTCATGACCGCACCTCGAGCCAAAGGCAGGGTGGCCATGGCTTGTTTTCACAAAGTAGCAATGGGAGGGGGAACACTTGAAGCTGTTGACTACCATAATTGATCAAGGGTGGTTTCATGCCCAATAGGTGCACCGGTTGTAACGGGTTGGGAGGTAAATAAGGGAAAAGCGGTTGGACTTGGCCTCCTAAAAGCTCAAGGGCTTGAGTGGTTGGTCTGTCACACTATGACCAGCTTCAAGGTAAGATGTGGCTGAACATGAGCTGCTAAAAGGAAGAGATGGAGGGCCAGGTGATAATGAGGGTTCAGACTCCTCATAATTTAGTCTTATTCTCACCCCTTTTTCCCTTTCCAGTCTCACATGCTAGTTAAGAAGAAATCTCAATTGTAAGAAATTTCTAGTTACTCCCTCGGGTGTTAGATCTATGTGTTCCGGTGTACGCATTGCACCGATTTGAGGAGATGGAGCCCCTGATCGAGATGGGGTTGATGTTTGAAAAGAAATGAACTCCAGGAACATAGTTCTCGGTGGAGTACTTCCGGTAGTAGAAAGAGGTATGGATCTGACCGGTGAGATCCGACCAAAATTTGGTGTTAAATCGGTGTTGTTAGGCTCCTGATTTACCTCGCCGGGAGATTCGCTTTCAGACATAATGTAAAGAGAAAATGGAGCTACACAACTGGTCTTTAAGATAAAGTAAGCGGCGTAGCCCCACGGTGGGCGCCAACTTGTTGTTACAACAAATACAAGACCAAGGCCTGTAGCGATATCTCTGGGGTAAAAGGGTTCAAGGTTTCGATTAGCCTAACGTAGGTCGTGAGGTCCCCCTACGTTTGCAGAACGTGGAGAGAGATCACTGTTTTTATTGTTGTTTTTCATTTGTTGATTCTGGATTGAAAAGTATTCAACCCAGAAAGTTAGTACCAAATGTTATGGTGTTGTGCTAAGTGAAGAAAAGAACTAGCATAAAGCCAGTTCTTGAGAGGAGAAGAAAGATCAGAGATTGAGAGTAATCTCAGGTGATCTCCAGTTGAGGCTCCTGCATATCAAGAGGTTGTGATTAGGGCTGTAAACGAACCAAACGAACACGAACAAGACCATGTTCGTGTTTGTTCGTTAAGAAAATTAACATGTTCGCGAACTGTTCACGAACGCATACCGAACATAATTTTATGTTCATGTTCGTTCGTTAAGGAAATTCAGTTGTTCACGAACAGTTCGTGAACACTGGTCTCGAACACAAACGAACGCAAGCGAACACAAACAAACGCAAGCAAATAAAAAAAACGCAAACGAAAATTTAACTTGAAAATAAAAAAAATAAAAATATTGTTATCCTTAAACATTGGATATAAATAGTTAAATACAACCATCAAATGATAAGTCAAAACACAAGAAGCCTAATACACCACCAAACGATGAATCAACTTTAACTAACTTAGACATAATTATCCCTAAAAATGTCTTAGCATGTTCAAATTTTAGCTAACTTAGAAAAAATAGGGTTTCAAGTTTTCAATATGTTTAGATAAAATGTTTATTATTTGTTATTTTTTAACATAATCAAACGAACACGGACGAACGTAACCGAACATATTATCGAACGTTCACGAACGCAGTCGAACGAACGAGACCTATGTTCGTGTTCGTTCGCTAAGCTAACCGAACGAAATTTTTTGTTCGTGTTCGTTCGTTAAGCTAATCGAACGAACATAAACGAACTTCCCGCCGAACGGTTCACGAACTGTTCGCTGAACGTTCGGTTCGTTTACAGCCCTAGTTGTGATTTATAGGGAATGGATTCTCCCTAAGAGGAAACCTTTGACCAGTGATCTTGTCTGCAGTGAGGGACTTGCCCATTTTGGAAGGTTGAAGGGTTTGAACATGCGGGTAAAAGGGTGTGCTCTCCCACATGCTCTGGTTGCGGCTGGGCAGGAGGATTCACACGCAAAGGGTGATGTGACAAGGCTCTGACTCGTCCTTTTTACTGTTCATGACAGCTGACTATTTCCGAAACTTTTAACCTTTTAACCTTTTAAGTTGTTGTGTACTCTAATCAGTTTATTAAGGTTTGAGCTACCCACGTCATCAATGAGGAACACGGTATTTAAATTAAATATACTTCAATAATAAATGTAGAGGTATAGGTATGTATGTATGTTACAATACTTATACCAGAAATTTAGTTTATGAAATTATATTTGTTGTTAAGGTAATTTTCCGATTTAAATAATACCATTGTAAGCAACGGCTAATTTAAAAATGGATCGATTAAATCTTCCTATATACATCCACACATGAGAAGGTAAAGTAGAAAAAAACAAAAGAATGTAGTTGTATGTCTGCCAAGTTATATATTTAATTATATGATGATTTGATGTTACGCATAAATTACACATTTCATTTATCTTTTCCGAAATTGCAATCCTATTAACACGTTTTGTTAAACCATGACATACTGATACTTATTGTTAAATCTATTTAAAAAAAGTTAAAAGGTTAAAACTCTAAGACTCCTTCATGATTAAACATCTAGTCATAGGGTTAGGTTCATTTGTGAACAACCCTCTTTATTGTGAACACTAGTGAACTAATACTATCTCTTGATTATCAGTGTAAATCAATGGTCAGGATTTGATGATGAAAATAAACTAGTGTGTATTACGATTTGATGATGCAAATCAATGGTCAGGATTTATTCACTCACTTCACAAATACACTAGTGTTCACTCTAGAGCCCCACCCTCTAGTCATATATCTTGGATAAATTACACTTTTCGTCCTTTATGTTTGTAGCTAGTTGCAATGGATGACCTTTACCTTTAATAATTACAGCCACAGTCCTTTATTTTGAAAACTCATTACACCATTCGTCCTTTAGTGCTAACCAGGTTAAAATTTTGAGTTAAATCTACCCTCATATGACTAGATTTAACTCAAAATTTTAACCTGGTTAGCACTAAAGGACGAATGGTGTAATGAGTTTTCAAAATAAAGGACCGTGGCTGTAATTATTAAAGGTAAAGGTCATCCATTGCAACTAGCTACAAACATAAAGGACGAAAAGTGTAATTTATCATATATCTTTAAGTCGACTCATGTCTATATTACATAACGGCATATGTGGTGGCGTGGAGGGTAATCACCTTCAAGGCTTTCAAAAGAATAAACAACCAGAGGCGGATCCAGGGGTGTTTTGGGGGTTCTAAGGAACCCTCTCGGTTTGGCAAAAAATGAAAAAAAAATGAGTAAATTACAAGTTTTGTCCTTTATGTATGTCCCAAATTGCAGGCGCTGTCCTTTGTCTTTAAAATTGATGAGTTTTGTCCTTAATGTTTGCAAATCTTGCACGTTATGTCCTTTAGGCCAAACCCAGTTAGTTTTTTTGGTTAAATCTGCTCATGTGCAAGGCACATGAGGGCATTTTTGTAATTTCGTTTTTTAGAGAAATTTGTTTAATTAACATAAAATTAATACCCCACCACTTGCCACCACCTGCCCCCACCACCTCCTACCCTCACCTGCCGCCGACACCACCTCCCACCCTCACCTGCCGCCGACCACCCCTTCGATCCACCATCACCAAAAACCAAAAACATTCATCAATTACCCCACCCCCCCTCTCTTTCTCTCAACCGAAATCATCTCCAAACAAAAAATCCCCAAATCTGAACATCTAGCCCAACGAAATCTTCTGAACAAAAAAAAAAAAAAAAAAAAAACAGATCATCTGAACCAAAAAAAAAATCCCCAAATCTCAAATAAATAAACTCTTTTATTCAAATGTAAGCCATAAGTTGTCTCTACAAACAAATCTATATATTTACATCAAAACTACATAAGAATCGATAAGTAGCTCTGTCTGTATGTTCATATAATGACCGCGTATGACATGATTCTATGCTATACCACATCATACATCAACATATTACAACAAAACAAACATAAAAAAATTGGTAAGAATCGAGAGTAAGAGTATGAACCGTTTGTATGATAGTGTGGATGCAATACTTCCTGGCTGAGCCTGACTTGGGTTAGGCGAACCATTCTTTGACATTGCTTCAGGCCCCAAAGACATCGACGGAGAACCACTGGGAGAGGCCCACGGGCTTATTGGTAGCGTGTTTGATTCTGTGCCATTGTAGCCTGAAGATGAAAGATGACCCTCTTTTGATTCTGCAAATCTGATTTCTTCCCCTCTTTTGACTCCGATAGAGAGAAGAGAGAGTGGGGGCGGTGGTGGTGGTAGGTGGGGTGGGGTGGGGGCAGTGGTGGTGGTAGGTGGGGTGGGGCGGTGGTTGCAGGGGTGGGGATGGTGGTTGCGGTGGTGGATGGTGGTAGAGAGAGAGAGGGAGGTGTAGAGAGAGAGAGTGAAGAATGTCTGATATATTATGTATATAAATAATAGTAATAATAATAGTATTTTTTAAATATATTTTGCTTTAATTTTTTAAATAATAATACTAAATAAATGGGGTAAAAATACTAAAATACCCTTGGATGACCAGTTTTAACCAAAAAATCTAACTGGGTTTGGCCTAAAGGACATAACGTGCAAGATTTGCAAACATTAAGGACAAAACTCATCAATTTTAAAGACAAAGGACAGCGCCTGCAATTTAGGACATACATAAAGGACAAAACTTGTAATTTACTCAAAAAAAATTAGTGAAAACCTTGTATGATTTGGAAAAAAATAATGAGAATCAACCAAAAACAACCCGATGAAAAAAATTCTTGGATCCACCACTGAAAACAACAAAATGAGTTCTTGTTATCGGTGACAACCAAACATTTACAATTTAACAAACCATCCATGATGATCGAAATGTAATTTACCTATAGTCTTAAAGTACAAAGTCGGTGGCTACGACAAAGTCGGTGGCTACGGCCACCGACAAAGCACTCAAAATTACCATTTTGTCCTATAATTCCGAAGTAAACAAGCCTCAACTCGTTACAACGTCGTCGTTTCTCTGTTCAATTTGTTCCCCGTACTCACTCTTTTGCCCTAATCTTCATCAAACCCTCGAATTTCAAACAAATTCCCCCAATTTCTCACTCCGATTCACTTCAATCTCGTCACTTTCTCTCTCTTAAACACAAATTCGACACCCAAAATCACCTCAATTTCAAGTAATTTCAATCAATTTCCCCATTTTCAAAACCCTAATGTTCCCACACTCAAAATCACATCACAAATCAGCATCAGAAACAAACAATTGATCGTTAATGTGTACATAACAACACTCTTCAACCTACCTACTTCAAGATCCCCCAATCATGTCCGACGAACACGATAATAATCCGATCCAACTCGCCGGAGACAACAACAACGCGAACGGCGGCAACGTGGTGGCGAGGAGAGAACGGCCGTCACGAGCGTGTACTGCACGATCCGCCACTTGAATCTACGAAGCTGCGGTAGCGGAAGCGGCGGTGGCGGTTGTACGGAGGAACAAGCCACGGCGGAGGGCTCGCCGGGAAGTGGAGGAGGAAGAGGAGGAGCCGCCGCCGTCTCCGCCGAACCCGTACAGCGTGTAACACCTCGAAAATTCACGTCCTATAATATGTTGACACGTGTCATAAAGTTTAAACGTGTGAAAGAAATATTATGGAAGGACTAAAGTTGACAAACATGGAAAGTATGTGAAAATACGTATTCTAAGTGTCAACTGTGAATAAATATATTGTACATTAACCTTACACGATGCTCATACCTTCAAACGAATAAATCATGGATCATACGAAGCTAAAAGTGAGTGATTTCAAACTACAGGGACCAAATGTGTCAACATGTTTAATTTATACCTCTGAGTGACCTTTTGACAAACCCGAAGCTTTGTAAATATTAATTATGCTCACGAGAATACACGATTTAAATTTCGTAAAGTTTCGTTAACGTATGAGAAAGTTATGATCAAATTCGTGTGCGAACGGTTAAAGCGTAAACGTGGAATGTTAGGACTTTTCGGGTGACAACGAAGTTACCGGGGGGCCTAACAAAGTGGGTATATGTTTTAAAGCCTTTCTAGATTAATATAGAGGGTTTACAATGCAAGAAAAACAAGTGCCCGATCAAGTTTCGAAGAGCCAAGGATCAAAATGCAATATATCACAAAAGCTGATCTGGAGGGCCTAGCGCGACGCCAGGGGTCCCTAGCGTCACGCTAGGGGTGCCCAGTACCAGATTTTGTTTGTTGTTGTCTGCCTTTGCCTTTCTGCTTGACCCCATTCGATTTTCCACATCCCTTGGCTCCTAAAACACCTCCTAAACATGTAGGACACATGTAATAATGTTGTGGATAGTTGTAGACCTTGTTGTCAAAAGGTTGTGGTGATTGAAACCATTATATAAAGCCATGAAACTTGCAACATTGTGATCATTCATACTTGCACTCATCTCTGGTCATTGGAGGAGCTTACAAGCAGATCAAGGGCCTTCCTAAGCAACCATTAATCACTTGGTAAGTTGCCTAACCTTTCTAAATTAATTATAGCTTAGTAATTAGCTTAAAGGTCAAACCGACGTAACTACGGTTTGACTTCGGGATTAGTTAACGATAGCTCAGTGTTATCACAAATTAAAAGTACCGTTAAGTAGGTAATGATATGGGTATTAAACCCCTAAAAGGGCACACAATGATTTCCATCCTAACTAGGACGTTTGGCGAGTCAAAGGTGTCTTGAAAAAGTCAACAGAAGCTATAATCGGGTAATTAGCGATACGAGAAGCGTGTAACCTGTTTTAACCATATTGTAACTTAGTAATCAATGTTAGAACATGACTAAACATGATTGATTCGACAAATTTCAATTTAGGATCGATTCGGAACCGAAAGGCGCAAAGTTTGACTTTTTGCTTGACTTCGGTTCTGACCCGGTTTTGATAGATGTAGACATGCCTTAAGGTTTCTTTAGGGCCGGGTTACATGTTGGTATAAGCCTCTTCACTTGTTTCGTTGATTATCCGATTCGTTCGCGCGTTTCCGTTAAATGCTTAAAATTGACCGTAATGCCCTTTCGGTTATAAAACGAGCTTTTTGGTAATATAAGTGGACAAGACCCTTGTCTACTGAATTATAAACATGCCCTCCAAATTTGACATCAATTTGAGGTCCAGATTAGGAGATATGCGCATTAGCGTAAATAGTAAGCTTTTTATTAATTAATCGGCGCGATTAGCGCATAGCCTATCTAAACCCGATTTTCGGCACCAAACCTTTTACCCACTGATGTTAAATAATATTTTAGGATTTTTGAAGATTTTTAATTCTTTTTAAACTGATCTTAAGCTAGGCTTATCGCCTTAATTCGGTTAATACCGAATTTACCCTTTTCGGTCATAAAATGATTTCTACAAGGAATTTTGACGCGAATCCAATTGCTACTGATTTTAAATAGTAAATATAGTGTTTTGAGCCTGTTTAACTGATCAGAAAACCCAGAATCGTATTTTTAATCGAACGTCGCTTAAAACGGGTTTATACGTGTATTATACGCGTAGTTTAGGCTTAAAACTATATTGAGACATACGGATTATTATCAACTAATATAATCTATTAAAAATAAGTTTTTTACTAATTACTTCAGTCCCGAACATCAGGGTTATGTTAAATCCCTTTTATAATCGTTAAAATGACCAAAATACCCCTACGGGGCATAATTAAGGATTTAACTCGTTTTGGGCATTATGGAAGGTATCATTATGATATCACAACATAATTTAAGAATATTAACTTAGGAAACCTGTTCGCGACCTATTCGGTTACCCGTTACGCGTTATTCGCGTTCGGATCGGGTTATATAACTAGTTTATATAAGTTAGCCGAAACGGGTCAAACCTTATCGGTTTTATCTCAAAATCCAGAATGTGTATGAAATACCCATATAAGACAAGTCTCTGAACATGTCGGGTTTAAATCACATTCTATTCCGGTCTTCGCTTAATCGTGCGTACGAACCGTATCTTCCTGTAAGACTAACCGGTCTAAGCTTAGGCTTAATTAAAGACCCGTTAGCATTCTAATTAATTATTTATACCATCATTCCAGACTAGAGCTTTCCGGTAAATTGTACCTACGCTTACTTAAGTGAATACGGCTGAGTTATAAATTTCTTCTATTTAAGACAGGAGCTAGCTCAGGTAAATACTCTTAACTTATTTTCCCTATACGGGCTTGGGATACGGTACTATAAAAGTACCGCTTGGTCGGGTGTATGTAGTCATTTAAATCGGATTGTGATTGATGTACTTACATAACCTGTTTAATATGTATTATTTTATTATTATTTGGTGTATGGCCTTGGGGGTTAATGACCATGTCCCGGATATCCTTGGCATCATTCGAAGTAATGGCCACGACTTAAGCACGGGGTGTAGGCATACACCTGACAGCTGCATTATGTAAAAACTGGTAATCCACTCCGAGGTATCATCCTTGTGGGCATTATACCGGAACTGGTAATCCACTTAGAGGATGATAGCCCGTGGGCATTATACCTGTGGCGTGTCAGTTAATCTAGTCCGGCCCTACAAACCGGCCCTAACGGACGACAAATAAGTAAAACTGTATACAAGATTATATACAAATAATTTTCCCAAGTTATAAAAGATTAATTTTGCCTCTGTGCATTTTAATCAAAGTGTCAAAAGGTTTTGTGCCTGGTGCATCTAAATCAATTTTCTTAAACTCTTTTCAAATGAGTCGGTTGAGTGTATTTACCAGTGAAAACTGACGTATTTTCCAAAAAGGTTAAGTGACAGGTACTGAACGTAATTGGCTGGAAGCTCAGGGCGCTAATAAGGAATCTTGCCAGTTCCAGGCGCCTAAAGTCTGTTGAACAAATGATATGTTTTAAGATCCGCCTGTGGATCCTTTACTTTCCGTTGTAATACTGGATATTACTTCATATTCGGATTGTAACATAATTATCTTTTGCTTCCGTTGTGCATTTATATAATTGTGTTGTTTGACTATAATGTTGCCAACCACGTCACGACACTCCCCCACCGGGCCCACCGGTGACACGTGGAAAGTCGGGGTGTGACAGGTTGGTATCAGAGGCAACACTGAGTGAATTAAACACTAGTCTTTTGTGTTTAATCTCAGTTACACAATTGCACATTCTTGAGTCTAGACAAGAACATAGGAAAAAATCCAAATTTGTTTCATTTTACCTTATTTGGTTCCTTTGTTATTTTTCTGATTAGCCCTTGCATGGGCAAGTCAATTGCTATAGAAGTCCCGTTTAGGGCAACCATATACTTGTTAAATTTTTAAAGGAACGATTATGTTTAAATTATCATTCCTATATTATAAGATCTACCATTATAATAAAATGACAAAATTTAAAAAGGACAAAACCTAGCCATGTGTCACATTAAGACAGGGCCAAGATGGTAGTTCCATAATTAGATTCAGATCCTTGTTAACAGTTCAATCTAGGATTGCTCTGCGTTAATTATTAAAAGAATCCTAAAGGAAAAACCTAGCCTAAATGTCACGGCATACAAGGCCAAGATGGTAGAACCTATTCAAGAGATTCAAATCCTTATTAAACATATGAAAGCATATTAACATGCTCGACAAAATGTGATATGATAAAATCACATAAGTCATTTTGGGATATACTAAATTTCCTTATTTATATAATCATCCCTTATGGATGAAGTGCCCACGGGCTATAACTAACGTCCTCTGGGACTAAAGACAGAGGTAGCCTACAACTCCCTGTCAAGAAAAGGTAATGAACTTTGATTCAAACCTTGAAGCCTCAATGCTATAAAATCAAGGCCTACAAATTAAACTTGTCTAAGTGACTAGGCCTTTTGTGCTATTATTAACTTATAATTTAGGAGTATAATAAATATCCTGAATAATTATATATTTATCAAATTAACCAATATGTGTATTAAAAACATGGTTAATAAATCGTTCAAAAAGATAAAACTGTTTAAACTTCCGTAAAAACCTTGTCCTTGTTTAATTTTTGTGTAGCAATTAAAACTACATGGCTGGGTCGGAGGAAGGGAACATTCATCCTTTGGATAACCGCGATGATGAAAGGATTAATATAACCAGAGGAGAGCTCCGTACATTGATTGATTCAGTTGTATCTAAAGCTGTGAAGGAGAAATTCCAGGAGTATAGTGAGACAAATAGTAAAGCCTCATCTGTACCCCACCCTAAATCCATCCCTAAAACTCATTCAGAGCCTGATAACAAGCCGCCCTCAAAGAAGGATGAGTTAAAGAAAGATGACGATCGACATTCATCTAATGGACACAGTGCTCCCTCCAAGAGGATAGTGTTCGATAATGAACCACATACCAAATCCTGTAACTATAAGTACTTTGTTTCCTGCAAGCCCCGAGATTTTACTGGGGAAAAAGGGGCGGTTGATTGCATGATATGGTTGGATGAAATGGACACAGTTGTCGATATCAGCGGTTGCGCTGAAAGGGATGTCGTGAAGTACGTATCCCAATCGTTCAAAGGAGAGGCACTGGCATGGTGGAAGTCTCTCATTCAAGCTGCTGGGAAGATTCCGCTCTACAGCATGTCATGGGAACAGTTTGTTATTCTCATTAAGGAAAATTACTGCCCTCAACACGAGGTTGAGGGGATTGAGTCAGATTTCTTATCTTTGGTGATGACAAACTTAGATTGTCAAGCTTACCTCACCAGTTTTAATACCCTGTCCAGACTGGTCCCTTACCTTGTAACACCAGAGCCCAAGCGAATTGCACGCTTCATTGGGGGTTTACCCCCAGAAATCAAATCCAGTGTTAAGGCTTCAAGACCTACTACATTTAGGTCAGTAGCTGACCTCTCTCTGTCCCTTACTTTAGATGCGGTCAGGCTAAGGTCGCTAAAGAAATCTGAAGAAAGTAAGAAGAAGCGTGAGGGTGATAACTCACGAGGATCAGAGAAGAAACACAAGGGAAACACTGACTCTGAGAGGCCTGGGTCTGGAAAGAATGGTCAGCGGACAGAGGAAAAGCCAAGGTGCTCGACTTGCCAAAAATGCCACTTTGGGAAATGCAGAATGGAGTCCAATTCTAAATCAGGACCACCTGCATGTGGGATATGCAAGTCTAGGGAGCACAAGGCTGTTGATTGCGGGAAGATCAAAGATGCTACATGCTACAACTGCAACGAGAAAGGGCACATAAAGACCAACTGCCCTAAGTACGCGAGGAAGCCCGAGTAAGCCAAGAGAACAAACGCACGAGTTATCAGGAGGAACGCCCAAGAGATGATGCAGAATAATAATAGTATAATATGTACCTTTCCTTATCAAACAGTTTATGAAGAAACTTATTTGATATTGGCACATATCAATATATTATGAATGATAAAGGTTGAGAACTGTTGTCTCCACCTGATTAAGACTCCGGTCATTTAATGCCCGGTAGAAAGTGACGATGTTACGTAGAAAATGCTCCAACAAATCCTATATTGATATCTAATATCTATTAGAAATCACTCTTTTTCATACCTTATAGCAAACTTCTGGTTGCATACATAAGGACTCAATATAGTGATAAAAATCGATTGGTTGCCTTAAAAAAAAAAAAAAAAATTTAAGCCCATATTGTGGGTAATAAGAAGCAATTAACTATCAAGACTCCTTATGAGACAACTCTCGTAATTACACGTATCCGTACGAGTAATTAATATTAAACAAAAAAAAAATGGTGGAACTGGCCGTCCCCGGAATCGAACCTGGGTCTAGGCCGGCCGCACCCTTTCGCGCGCCTAGCCAACTGAGCTAGGTGCCTAGTTTGTGAAAATTTCCATTCTAATTTAATATAAGCACTTGTACAATAAACTTCCTTATCATTTATCAATAATAAATTCTGCTAAGTGTCCTGTTTTTTTATACAGGCAATAATAAATCTTCATGAACCATAAACTTAGCAAAAAAAATTTTTATCATCCACAAGGTATAACTACCAAGGAAACCTTAGTAAACGATTCTTCAAAATCGACAAGGAATCCTTCCAAAAATCTAGAGCACTCTTTCTTTGCATAGAGTACGACAACATATGTTATTTTAATTATTTTTCTCATTGTTTTTTGTCGCCTGCGAATGACAAACTATGTTTGATAAAAGTGTCATATGAGGATTGGCGTATCCTAGTGTGTCCCATAGATTATTTCCATGTCTGATCAGCATGGAGGTTTAATACATGGAACCCTAAGATATCCCAATGATCATATTGTACTAAAGTCGACTAGTAGTATTCAAAGGAGATATCGAAAAATGGAAAAAAATTTTCCCAAGTAAATGTTCCCGAATAAGGAATTCGTGGACTTATAACATAAAGGTGTCACTCATTTGACACGAACAATGATGGATGAACTGGAGCCTGAGATATGGAAAATCTCTGTAGCCTCCTTGTATCTTAATTATCTTCTCAAAAGATGTCCCTGCTTACCTCCTGGAAGGCAGGTAGAATTAAGATTTGTCGCCCGCCGTGGGCTGGAGTATTATGAAAACTCCATATTGATTATGGAAAAATCGAAACTTTGATTTAGTGGGTTTTAAGACACAGGCTCATATAGCCTGACTCAATATTCTGAGGGTTTTATGTTATTAAATAAGAAAGACGGTTCATATTGCTTATGCATACATGCCGCAACCCTAATTAGGCAACGATTAAGAATTGCCATCAGCTACCCAGGATCTAAGGGCAAACTATTGGTGGATAGGCTTGAAGAAGTCTGTGGCCACCCATGTAGCAAAATGCTTGACATGTGCGCAAGTCCAAGCCGAGCATCAAAAACCATCAGGTTTGCTACAACAGCCTGAACTTCCTACGTGGAAGTGGGAAATGGTAACTATGGATTTTATTACCAAGTTACCTAAGACAAGGAAGGGTAATGATACCATATGGGTTATAGTTGATAGACTGACCAAGTCAGCTCATTTCTTACCCGTCAAGAAGACTTATAGCTCCGATAAGTTAGCCCAGTTATACATGGATAAGATTGTAGCCTTGCATGGCATACCTGTAGCTATTATCTCTGATGGAGATACTAGATACACGTCACATTTTTGGAAGAGTTTCCAACAATCTTTGGGCACGCGTTTGAATTTTAGTACGGCTTACCATCCTCAGACAGACGGTCAGAGTGAGCGTACTGTTCAAACGTTAGAAGACATACTACGTGCATGTGCGATCGATTTAGGTGGTAGTTGGGATAAGAATCTACCGTTAATCGAATTCTCCTACAACAATAACTACCACACCAGCATAAAGGTTGCGCCTTTCGAGGCATTATACGGTAGAAAGTGTAGATCGCCAGTTTGTTGGACAGAAGTGGGAGATGTCCAGTTATCAGGACCAGAGATCGTGTTCGAAACAACGGACAAGATCGTCCAGATTCGAGACCGTCTCAAAGCTGCCCGTGATAGGCAGAAGAGTTACGCTGATCCAAAGCGTAAGGATTTTCACTTCGAAGTAGGTGACAAAGTCCTACTTAAAGTGTCACCCTGGAAAGGAGTGATGCGGGTTGGTAAGAAAGGCAAGCTAAGCCCGAGATACATAGGACCTTTCGAGGTTATCGAACGTGTCGGGTCAGTTGCCTATAAACTAAACTTACCTGAAGAGCTCAGTGGAATTCACAATGTGTTCCACATCTGCAATCTGAAAAAGTATTTCGCTGATGAATCACTGGTAATACCGCATACAGATGTGCATATAGATGAGAGCTTAAAGTTTGTGGAAAAACCCTTGTCGATTGAAGATCGACAGGTAAAGAAGCTTCGAAGGAAGCGCGTACCTATTGTAAAGGTCAAATGGGATGCCCATAGAGGTCCCGAATACACGTGGGAGGTTGAATCCACGATGAAAGAAAAGTACCCTTACTTATTTCAGTAAATCTCAGGTCGAGATTTATTTTAAGGGGGTGAGGATGTAACACCTCGAAAATTCACGTCCTATAATATGTTGACACGTGTCATAAAGTTTAAACGTGTGAAAGAAATATTATGGAAGGACTAAAGTTGACAAACGTGGAAAGTATGTGAAAATACGTATTCTAAGTGTCAACTGTGAATAAATATATTGTACATTAACCTTACACGATGCTCATACCTTCAAACGAATAAATCATGGATCATACGAAGCTAAAAGTGAGTGATTTCAAACTACAGGGACCAAATGTGTCAACATGTTTAATTTATACCTCTGAGTGACCTTTTGACAAACCCGAAGCTTTGTAAATATTAATTATGCTCACGAGAATACACGATTTAAATTTCGTAAAGTTTCGTTAACGTATGAGAAAGTTATGATCAAATTCGTGTGCGAACGGTTAAAGCGTAAACGTGGAATGTTAGGACTTTTCGGGTGACAACGAAGTTACCGGGGGGCCTAACAAAGTGGGTATATGTTTTAAAGCCTTTCTCGATTAATATAGAGGGTTTACAATGCAAGAAAAACAAGTGCCCGATCAAGTTTCGAAGAGCCAAGGATCAAAATGCAATATATCACAAAAGCTGATCTGGAGGGCCTAGCGCGACGCCAGGGGTCCCTAGCGTCACGCTAGGGGTGCCCAGTACCAGATTTTGTTTGTTGTTGTCTGCCTTTGCCTTTCTGCTTGACCCCATCCGATTTTCCACATCCCTTGGCTCCTAAAACACCTCCTAAACATGTAGGACACATGTAATAATGTTGTGGATAGTTGTAGACCTTGTTGTCAAAAGGTTGTGGTGATTGAAACCATTATATAAAGCCATGAAACTTGCAACATTGTGATCATTCATACTTGCACTCATCTCTGGTCATTGGAGGAGCTTACAAGCAGATCAAGGGCCTTCCTAAGCAACCATTAATCACTTGGTAAGTTGCCTAACCTTTCTAAATTAATTATAGCTTAGTAATTAGCTTAAAGGTCAAACCGACGTAACTACGGTTTGACTTCGGGATTAGTTAACGATAGCTCAGTGTTATCACAAATTAAAAGTACCGTTAAGTAGGTAATGATATGGGTATTAAACCCCTAAAAGGGCACACAATGATTTCCATCCTAACTAGGACGTTTGGCGAGTCAAAGGTGTCTTGAAAAAGTCAACAGAAGCTATAATCGGGTAATTAGCGATACGAGAAGCGTGTAACCTGTTTTAACCATATTGTAACTTAGTAATCAATGTTAGAACATGACTAAACATGATTGATTCGACAAATTTCAATTTAGGATCGATTCGGAACCGAAAGGCGCAAAGTTTGACTTTTTGCTTGACTTCGGTTCTGACCCGGTTTTGATAGATGTAGACATGCCTTAAGGTTTCTTTAGGGCCGGGTTACATGTTGGTATAAGCCTCTTCACTTGTTTCGTTGATTATCCGATTCGTTCGCGCGTTTCCGTTAAATGCTTAAAATTGACCGTAATGCCCTTTCGGTTATAAAACGAGCTTTTTGGTAATATAAGTGGACAAGACCCTTGTCTACTGAATTATAAACATGCCCTCCAAATTTGACATCAATTTGAGGTCCAGATTAGGAGATATGCGCATTAGCGTAAATAGTAAGCTATTTATTAATTAATCGGCGCGATTAGCGCATAGCCTATCTAAACCCGATTTTCGGCACCAAACCTTTTACCCACTGATGTTAAATAATATTTTAGGATTTTTGAAGATTTTTAATTATTTTTAAACTGATCTTAAGCTAGGCTTATCGCCTTAATTCGGTTAATACTGAATTTACCCTTTTCGGTCATAAAATGATTTCTACAAGGAATTTTGACGCGAATCCAATTGCTACTGATTTTAAATAGTAAATATAGTGTTTTGAGCCTGTTTAACTGATCAGAAAACCCAGAATTGTATTTTTAATCGAACGTCGCTTAAAACGGGTTTCTACGTGTATTATACGCGTAGTTTAGGCTTAAAACTATATTGAGACATACGGATTATTATCAACTAATATAATCTATTAAAAATAAGTTGTTTACTAATTACTTCAGTCCCGAACATCAGGGTTACGTTAAATCCCTTTTATAATCGTTAAAATGACCAAAATACCCCTACGGGGCATAATTAAGGATTTAACTCGTTTTGGGCATTATGGAAGGTATCATTATGATATCACAACATAATTTAAGCATATTAACTTAGGAAACCTGTTCGCGACCTATTCGGTTACCCGTTACGCGTTATTCGCGTTCGGATCGGTTTATATAACTAGTTTATATAAGTTAGCCGAAACGGGTCAAACCTTATCGGTTTTATCTCAAAATCCAGAATGTGTATGAAATACCCATATAAGACAAGTCTCTGAACATGTCGGGTTTAAATCACATTCTATTCCGGTCTTCGCTTAATCGTGCGTACGAACCGTATCTTCCTGTAAGACTAACCGGTCTAAGCTTAGGCTTAATTAAAGACCCGTTAGCATTCTAATTAATTATTTATACCATCATTCCAGACTAGAGCTTTCCGGTAAATTGTACCTACGCTTACTTAAGTGAATACGGCTGAGTTATAAATTTCTTCTATTTAAGACAGGAGCTAGCTCAGGTAAATACTCTTAACTTATTTTCCCTATACGGGCTTGGGATACGGTACTATAAAAGTACCGCTTGGTCGGGTGTATGTAGTCATTTAAATCGGATTGTGATTGATGTACTTACATAACCTGTTTAATATGTATTATTTTATTATTATTTGGTGTATGGCCTTGGGGGTTAATGACCATGTCCCGGATATCCTTGGCATCATTCGAAGTAATGGCCACGACTTAAGCACGGGGTGTAGGCATACACCTGACAGCTGCATTATGTAAAAACTGGTAATCCACTCCGAGGTATCATCCTTGTGGGCATTATACCGGAACTGGTAATCCACTTAGAGGATGATAGCCCGTGGGCATTATACCTGTGGCGTGTCAGTTAATCTAGTCCGGCCCTACAAACCGGCCCTAACGGACGACAAATAAGTAAAACTGTATACAAGATTATATACAAATAATTTTCCCAAGTTATAAAAGATTAATTTTGCCTCTGTGCATTTTAATCAAAGTGTCAAAAGGTTTTGTGCCTGGTGCATCTAAATCAATTTTCTTAAACTCTTTTCAAATGAGTCGGTTGAGTGTATTTACCAGTGAAAACTGACGTATTTTCCAAAAAGGTTAAGTGACAGGTACTGAACGTAATTGGCTGGAAGCTCAGGGCGCTAATAAGGAATCTTGCCAGTTCTAGGCGCCTAAAGTCTGTTGAACAAATGATATGTTTTAAGATCCGCCTGTGGATCCTTTACTTTCCGTTGTAATACTGGATATTACTTCATATTCGGATTGTAACATAATTATCTTTTGCTTCCGCTGTGCATTTATATAATTGTGTTGTTTGACTATAATGTTGCCAACCACGTCACGACACTCCCCCACCGGGCCCACCGGTGACACGTGGAAAGTCGGGGTGTGACACAGCGGCGTTGTGACGTCGTTGGTTGGTGAACCGGAACCCTCGCAGTTGCCACGGTGGAATATTAGGTCTATGTGGGAGTTGGCTTCTATTTTGAACTTTTTGAATGTGAGTGTTTGAGGTTTAAGTTGAAAAATGTTATTTTTTGGAAATGTGTTTGTTGTTAAAATGATAATGTGGTGTTTTGTGGTGCAGGTATTTACGCCTTTGTTGAATATTAAGGGGGTGTTTGGCTTAGCTTTTATTTTTTAGTTTATGCTTATATTTTAAAATAGCTTATAGCTTATTTTCTATCATTTGATAAGCTCTTTTTAAGTGTTTGGATTAGCTTATAGCTTATTTTCTATCATTCTTCAAATAAGCTTAAAAACCATCTTCAAATAAGCTTATTCAAATTAGCTTATATAAGCTAATAAGCATAAGTTTAAAAAACTAAAACAAACACCAAATGAAGCTTATTTTGTAAAAAAAGCTAAAAAAGCTATAAGCTTTGTTAAAAAAACTAGGCCAAACACCCCCTAAAGCTGAGTTTTCGGTTGAAGAGCTTGAGACTGCGTTAATTACGCCGAATAATACGTTGGGTGAAATTCATATTCCTCTGCTTAAGGTGGTTATGGTGTTTTTAGAATTGAAGTTTTTTGTTTATTGCAAACTAGATGAAAGTTTATGCATGAAATTCATTATTTGAATATGCATTGTTTTGGTGACTTTGGAGGAAAAAAAAAAGATTTTTATCTTTTTGCAGAATTAGTTTTGGTTTTTGGAGAAGGAAAAGATTGGATCTTTTCACACAAATAGGGAATTGTAACTTCTGGTTTTTGTTTCTTGGTATAATGTGGTTTTCTATGGGTTCAATGGTTTGGTTTATTAGGGAATTTTTGAGTTAGAGGAGCATAGATAACAAAAACATGATGACTGCTTATGATTACGATTAAGGTTTTCAAGTCATTTAGTGTCAACATTATCAGATTTGGAGAAACATGCTGTACTGTAGGAGTTGATGAGTACTTCTTTGTGGTGCATTTTAACACAGGATTTTTCATGTTTTATCTGTAGTTAGTGGTCCTGCTTGCCTTGTACTCTCTTAAAATAGAAGCCACCGACCACTACTAAGTTATATAATTTATATTTCTGTTACACACTCAAATGTATTCCTATAATAGTTGGTTGTGTGCTTTGGTTGAGTGTTGGAATGACCTATGTTCGATCCATGTTGTTTGCAAATAATTTTCTTTTTTCTTTTTTTTCACCGCCCACCACTAAGTAATATAGTTTACATTTATAATAGTTGGTTGTTTGCTTTGGTTGAGTGTTGGAAGGATCTATGTTCGATCAATGTTGTTTGCAAATATTTTTTTTTCTTTTTGAACTTCATTATAAATTTTTATGTTAAACTACTTTCTTTAAACTATATTACGTATCGTTCCTTTACGGTAAAAAACTATTTTAACGTACATCTTGGTATAAATTTGAGTTTTCTACGTTTCGACGTAAACATTTTTAATAAAAATCGAGTGGGGTTAAATATAATACCTTTCCGTTAAAAAAATCATTTTACGTGCGTATTTTTACGTTCCTGTCGGTCTAAATTCGAGTTATTCTACATTTCGGCGTAAATTTTTTGGAAAACAAGTCACGTAAAATATAATATGTTTTTATACTTATTTTATGATTGTTAATTGCTTCGTAAATTTTGTTCTTAATCGAGTGAAATTTAATTGTGGTTTTTTCCTTTTTTAAAAGCTCTAATTAATATCTTTTTGTTACACGTATATGTTTTTCCTCTATACCCGCTATGTTTTCTATGTATGAGTCGAGTCACCTATAATATGTTATAATTGTACGGTATGCATTCGATTTATTTTACTTGACTTTACATTTTTATCCAATCGCAATGCTTATGTGAGTTACATTAAGTTTAATCGGATACGTCGAAACACACGTTTTTGTGTCGTTCACGCAACACATAACATTTGAACTAATTCATTCGATGTTTACGATATTCGAAATGTGCAATGTACCCGCACCGTAACGCGCGCGGACAATATTACTAGTTTGTAAAAAAAAAAGATTGTAAATTCAATACGTATGTTTTGTTAACGTCAATATAATTTCATTATTTTATTATACCTTTTACATAACAAATAAGAATTATAGTTTTTACAATGTTATTTTAACATCATTTGAATAACAGTTAAATGTAACTTAATGGTTGTTAATACTAATATTATATTACTATTAATACTAGTTATCTAAGTTTATATCTATCAGCAAAATTAAATAATATGTAATAATGTTTTGTGACCGACAAATTTTTGGCAGTTTATGAATACTTTAATTCGTTAGATTTTGAATCCCAACACAATATTATATGATGAGTTTATGAATACAAATTTTATATTCTTACAACATCATAGATCTATGCCTTACGCATAGTTAAGGGTGTAAGGGGTGCTCACCTAAGAGGTGAGTCTCCTCTCTTACGCCAAACCAATCCTCGTGTGCCACGTCAACTTCCCTCTTAAACTCCCCTAACACCCTAAATTGATGGCGGCACTCCCCTCTTAGGTAACTTGGTTTTTTATTAAAAAAAAAAAAAAAAAAAAAATTTTGATTGGCCATCTCCTCCCTCTCTTCGGTAACTTGCCACCGATTTCTTCCCTCTCTCTACCTCACCGCCTTGATGGCGGTACCACCACTCTTCGGTGGATCAACTCCCCGCATGGGGTCACCGCTTACGCCCCCTACACCCTAAGCAAGGTGATTACTCATCTATATTACGAAGTGTTAGGATAATTGGATGAAAATTTGTTATTTTCATTATGTGTAAATGTGTAATTTTTATAAATTTTTGGACAAATATATTTATATTTTACTTTGGTAAATATAAGTATTATTTTGTGGGTTTGTTATCTACGTTGTAAGAGCTTTATAACAAGCCAAATCACGACCAAATCGGAGGTAGGATGAATAAGATATCGATACTCAAAGTTGGGACCTGAACTAATGAAAGCTGAGAAAAAACTGAGGGGAAAGATGTAGGGAAAGTGGAATTTGTCCTGCACATGAGGAATGAAAGAAAGCGGTGGCTATGTATGGAAGTCTTCTTTCCTTCTTGTTTCCTAAGCACCACCTCACACTACTGGATTCGCGAAGGGTGAGAACCTAACTCATACATGCGTGTGCGCGTGGCATGGGCGATGGGCGCGTTGATGGCGCACTTTGCATTTTGCGAGCCGCTTGAGAGCCGCTTTTGTATTTTTGACGACATGCGCTTAGTCCGGGACCAAGTGACTAGCCACGTGTCCGTGGATGACGTGTGTAACAACCCTCGAGAAACGACCCTAAACGCTCCCAAATACATCTCGTATACAAAAAACGGACCTGAAATACCTTTGTGCTTGTAAAAATCAAGAAAAACAAGATTCATGAGTCGTTCACGGGCCGCGACAGACGAAGACAAAGCCGTCGCGGGGCGCGACAGCCTGTTGCTTGGCGGACACTCTGAATGCCTCGTGTCAGGACACGTGTCGACACTACCTCGTGACTCAGCAACCCTATCGCCACCTCGGGGGCTCTCGCGGGGCGTGAGAGATGAAGAGGAGTCCGTCACAGGGCGCGACAGACTGCCCGATCAGCTATAAAAGGAGCAGAAGACGGCATTTCAACTTGTTCATTTTCTCTAATTTCTCTCTCAACGTCTATAGGATAAAACTATAGCCAAATACCCCCCTAACAAGCGATGCTATGCCTCGTTGTAAGTACTATAACCCAGCTATTACCCTACACGATCGATTTAGGATTTCTGTAACGCATGTCGGCTCTGCCCGACTCAGTCGTTGGAATTCTGTCTCGTGTTAAACCCGATTGATTTAGGACTCCGTAGTGCATGTCAAGGCCTTGCCTGACTCAGTCATTGGAGTTCTGTCTCGAGTTGTACGGTTAATGCAATTTGGGTTATTTTACTAACACATGTGCATTGTTTAAATTAACCAGGAAACTATATTATTATCAGGAAGCTATAATATTATCAGGAAGCCTGTAGGAATACCTAAATCTACAAATATGAGTACATCTTCTTTTTGTCACCTTTTTGCAAATATATTTTTGTGAGTCAAAATGTTTCACCAAAACCTCAATTGTTTCAAATTATACTTAACAGTAATTGAGTATTTGTAAGTCTATAATTGCTCCCGGTATGTTGGGGTTTTGTATACAAAATTTGTAAGAAGTTACCTTTGGACAAAGAGTTAGCCAATGAGTAATATGACCCACAAGTCAAGATGACAGTACTGATTGAGTAATTGATTAGATATTTAAGCAAATGTAATTGCGGGTTGCCCTCAATGCTGTAAAGTGATAAAACTATTTTGATTAAACTGAGATGCACTCACCAGTATTTCTTGCTGAAAAAATGTTTTAAAACGCGTTTCAGGTAACTTAGTGTGAAGCCAATAAAAGCCAGCTGGAGAGCACTGAAGGCTTAGAAAAGTGGCTATTAAAGTTACCTAAATAAAAAGGAAAATTGTTTTTAATAATTAGGGTTTATCCCTATAAATATATTACAAATGAAAAATCGGGTTTTGTCCCACTTGTTATTATAAATGTATTATCCGAAAAACTCAGGTTTGATCCCATTTATCTATTTTAAACATTTTGGTGTTTAACTCTGATAAAAATATTTCCTAACTACGGTCCTGATGAAACTTTCCGCTGCCAAATTGATAAACACCGATACCATCTGACTGGCTCGCGGCTCCCGCTCCCGGGGTGGGGTCGGGGGCTGTGACAGAAGGTTGTATCAGAGCTATGCCACTGGTTTAAGCCCTTTAGGTGTTCTTCCAATACCTAAATCTTAAAAATTTGTGTTAGGAAATTAATACCTTATGCATATTCTGTGAAAATAAAAGCTTAATATGCATGTCATGATTTTATGAAATTGTGAATCCCCAATATGTGTGACCACTGTCTATATCTTACAGTTAGGCTATGTTAATATTAGATATATATATAGGTGAGATATTAATAATGATATGCCTTATATATATATCGTACCTATATATTTTTATGCATAAAATTCAATAAAAAATTTATAATATTATAATAATATTACGATATTAGCATTAATTTCTTAATATTAATAAAAGACGACACACCCCAGGTATGATACTTCGAAAAATATCATAATATAAATATTATGATAATATATATTATACCTAAATGATTTTATGTCAATTCGAATACAACACCAAAAACACACAACTCTCTGCAAACTCTTAGCGAAATACACACACTTACACTAGTAATCCATTGTATTGAGCTTGTTTTCTTCCGAAGTTGTACAAGGATCATTATTATTGTTTTTGCAATATAGTTGGTGATCGGTAGTTTCCATCACCGGAGCTTTTTTATGCCGGAGATCATTCATTGATCAAGGGCTTTTTCCTCGTATAAATTCCTTGTGTTCATCACCTTTTTTCATTCATTTGTTGTTCATACATTTGCCCGATTAACCAAGTATCATACCTCACAAAATCAGATTTGGTTACATTATCCTTATGTGATTTTTGACCAAATCAGTTTGGCGCCCACCGTGGGGCAATTGGTGCTTCAATTCTGAAGATTTTGTTCATTTCATTCATTTCTGTGCGTTACCTTCAACCACATGGCTTCTCAGGGAAAAACTACTTCAAGTTCCATGTCGGCGGTTACCTCATCACAGGGCATTCCTCCTTTGCATCCTCTCCCCCCTGCATTCCAGAAGAATGCTGAGAATGCTCCGAAGAAGACAACCCCTGTTTTCACAAAACCAACTGTAGTTTCTTCCTCTACACCTACTAACAGTGATCTTTATGCTTTGATTTTGCAGATAAGAGGATACATGCAACAACGGGACGAAACTAATGGCAGGATCCTTCGCGAAATTGATGAAATCAAGAAATTGAAAACACCTGCAGAGGATCACTCCCCATTGATGCCCAGGTCGTTGGATTTTACTACTCCATCATCAACAATCCAGTTTTCCAAAGGATCCAATATCCAGATTCAAGGATCCTCTATCCTTCGGCAAGGATCACTGGAGTCAGTGCAGCCTCAAGGATCCTACTTCCAGCCTCAAGGATCCTCTTTTCAGCCTCAAGGATCCTCATTTCAGCATAAAAGATCCTTATATAGTTCAGGAGGATACGTGGGGACACTAACAGCTCAAGGATCCTACCTTCAGCATCAAGGATCCTCATTGCAGGTTCAAGGATCCATGGAATATCCTCCAAGACCTTCAGCTCCAATGTATCCTAGATCCAACATTTTCCAGGATCAAGGATCCTTAGGGAGTCAAAAACCCAGAAGCTCTAAGATTCATGTGGGAGACTTCATTCCTATGCATACTATTGCTTCATCTAGTCCTACAGTTGCACCAGAGTTGCCTCAATTTGGATTCACATCTGGAATCCCAACATCGAACCAGTCAGGAGGTAACACTTTCAATGCATCTTACAATACTAACCATGGTCTTGTGCAGGAACCAGGGATCAACCAGGCCATGGCTAGGGAGTTACAAAAACTCAAGGATATGATATCTAGTGTCCCAGGAGTGGTTAAACCCATTTCTGAGATTCCGGATGGGAGTTATAGAATACCTCGCTTTGCACCACCCATTTGTGATGCGGAGATACCAAAGAGGTTTCAAACACCAAACGTGAAGCTCTATGATGGTACAACTGATCCAGAAGAACATGTAGCTCAATACAGGGAGAGAATGGAGATCAACCCCATTCCAGAAAGGTTAAAGGAAACATGTCTTTGCAAGGGTTTCGGATCCACATTGACAGGATCAGCTCTTAAATGGCTGCTAAGTCTTCCTCCTTACTCTATTACTTCATTTGCTAATCTAGTTAATTTGTTTAATAACCAATTCTCATGCAGTAGGAGATTTGAACGATTAACTAGTGATCTACATAGGGTAACACAAGGTCAAAATGAATCACTTAGAGATTATATAACTAAATTCAGTAGAGAATTCTTAGAGATTCCTAATTTGGATATTGCTACGGCTGTAGAAGCTTTCAAAATGGGTTTACTTAAGGATTCTCAGTTCTATGATGATCTTGTTATGACACCTTTCTGGAACCTAGATGAAGTAAGGAACATGGCCCTTAGATTCATCCGTTTAGAGGATGACAAAAGGATCCAGGAGAGATTGTCAGGATCCTCAGAGCAAGACAAATAAGGATCCTATTTCAAGAAAAACTGATCCAAGCAATACTCCAAGCATGACAACCAGAATGTGCATGTTGTGGAACAAGCGGAAGATGATGAGGATTATCCTCCTATTTCTGAATATTGTTTTTCTGCTGATAATAGTGAACTAATCCTTACTATGCAGAATTTAGGTGACAAGGCTAGGTGGCCAAGGAAGAATGACAAACCGCCTGCTACCAAAGACAAATTGAAATGGTGTGCTTACCATGAGGATTTTGGTCATCTCACAGATGAGTGCTGTAACAATCCTAAATAAACCGACACCCTCGATTATTTTTCCGACACCCCAAAATATTTTAAAATATCCCAAAATGTCCCAAAATACACCCCATACGCGAAAACGGGCCTCAAATATATTAAATAGTATTAAAAATAATTAAAAACAGAAAAATTAAGTTTAGGCGGGCCGCGTAAGCTAACCTTAACATTTACGCGGGCTGCGAGAGATCAAGAACGCGGCAACACCCCAGGCCAACACGTGTTATCATCGTGGCGAGCCTAGTAGATGACCCAGACAAGCTACCCTGTTGACCAGGGTTGACGCGGGCCGCGTAGGCCTTGTGCTTGTGTTACGCGGGCCGCGAGAGGACCAGACTCAGCAACTATATAAGAAGGCCATCGGGTTTCATTCGGAATTCGCTCACAAACGTTTCTCAATCTCAATTTCTGAATATTAGGCATAATACGCGGGTATTATACCCCCCTAATTAGCGAAGTTCTGCTCCGTTGTAAGTATTATAACCCCTGGATACGTATTAGATACGCTGCCTGATTGATCTAGGGTTCCGTAACGGCTGTCGTGGTTCTGCCCGACGTAGTCGTTGGAATGCCGTCTCGGGGAGGGTATTACTAACGTTAAAATGGGTTATTAATACTAACGCATGTATATTTGTGTAAATTATAGATTATCACCAGGAAAACCTTACGGAAAATCTAAGACAGCAATGTGAGTAATCCTCTTTTTGTGTAAATCTTTTTGTGAGTAATCTCCTTTTTGTTAATAGTTTTTACAAAACCTTAACTATTTTACAATGCAATTTAGCAGTGATTGAGTCTTTGTAATTCTTCAATTACTGCCAGTATGTTGGAGTTTTGTATACAAAATTTACTACACTGTGAGTAGTAAGTCGGGATGACAATACGTTACCATTGGACAATGAGTTAGCCAATGTGTAATATGACCCACAAGTCAGGATTAACAGTACTAATGGAGTAATTGTGTAGATATAAACATTGTAATCGCTCTCAATACTGTTTAAATTAAATTAATGTTTCTTGATTAAACTGGGATTCACTCACCAGTATTTCCCACTGACAAATGTTTTTAAAACGCGTTTCAGGTAAGAAACTATGAAAGCCAAATAGAAGCCAGCTGGACAGCACTGAAGGCTTGGAAAAGTGGCAATAAAGTTACCTAAAAAAAATAGATGTTTTTATTAAATAAATAGGATTTATTCCTATGAAAACGTGTGTACTATGAAATTGGGTTTTAACCCATTTGTTTAATGTTATGAAAATGTGGTATTTTACTCTGATCAATATTTCCTAACTACGGTCCTGATGAAAAATTCCGCCGCCAAATTAGACAATACGAGATACCACCGAATCTGGCTCGCGGCCGCCCGTTCCCGGGGATCAGGGATCGGGGGTTGCGACAAGATGTGGTATCAGAGCCAAGCCACTGATTCAGCCACAGAGGTGTTCTGCTGACATCAAAATGTAAAGTGTTAGGAAATAAATTACGGAAATACGTGCATAATTGTATTTATTGTTATGTGTTATTTGACTATCTGTTAGTTTACAGTATGAGCGACCAAGGACCATCTGACGCGTACCGTCAATTGTCTGGTTCGCCTAGAAGCGAAGGCACCTCCTCTTCTCAGCCTGCCCTCTCAGGGTACTCTGCTGATATGGAAGAAGGAATCTTTGTATTTAAGGCTAAGTCAGCAGAGCCATTTCCTCAGAAAAAGAGGGGATGGTTCATTAGAGGGGCACACGAGTGTAGAAAACATATGAAAAAGTTACAAGACCAGAGGGTACTAGCAGCAGCCAAGAGAGAGACAGATGCCTATGCCCAGGATATGATAAATAGGGGTATAGCCAATATTCACATCTTAGGTGTATATTTTAAGCCCCTTTAACACTTATTTTTAGCCAAGTTTTAAATTTATAAAACACGATATTTTACTAACACTAAACACACATATGGGCAAGTGCACCCATCGTGAGCGTAGTATAGTGTTGGCAAGATACCGAGGTCGTCCAAGGACACAAGAACTTTTAGTACCGGTTTATCCTCAACGTCTAATCAAAATAAAAAGTTTAGAAAAATGTTTTTAACTAAGAAAAATAAAAACAGATAGACAAGATGAATCACTTGGTTCCGACTCGTATCTAGTGTAACCTTTGATTATTTCCGCACTTTTGCACATATTTAAGAGATTATCTTAGTTATTGTAGTAGGCCCCTCTTTTGAAGGTGACGTTACCCTCACCCCAGTAGTTTGAGTCAGCAAGGATACAATCCTAAAAGGGTGGATTATTGGAAGATAATTAATTAAGTTATTAATGCAAATTATGGTAGGCCCCTCTTTTGGAGGTGACGTTACCCTCGACTAAGTAGTCTGAGTCAGCAGGGATACAGTCCTAAATAGCTGGGTTATAGTATTAATAGTAGTTAACTTATGAGGGGATCAAAGAGTTTGGACCCCCGCCATCCAATACCGTTAAGTATTGAAGGAGGTTCTACTAAATTTGACCCAGGTCCATTGCAGGACCTCTAAACGCTGAACAATGGCAAGACCTTTACCAAACCGTTCCCTTAACCCCCGACCAGGTAGCCAACATACCTCCATATAGACCGTGGAGATATGAATGGTGAAAATCTTTTATTTTATATAGACAGTAAAATAATGTCAAGACACCACGGACAAACGATAAGGAAAGATCACCTTCAACATAAGCAACTAGTTATTAAAGTCATTAATACAAAACCAAGTAAAAAGTGCAAAAGATTAGAAATAAAAAGTATTACACTAGACACTTTGTCTTCACCAAGTGATGTAAGAGACTTAGGCAAACATGGCCTTGATTGTCAAGAACTCTTACGATCAATCTTGGATCCCGAGACGACTCACACACTCTACGATGGACAATGGATGATGGTGGTGGATGATGGTGTTATGGTGGTGGTGGTGGGTGGTGGGTGAAGTGTGAGAGAGGTGGTGTGCCAAGGGATGGTTTGAGCTTGAGCCAAGCACTTCTATTTATAGGCTGAACAGAAGCTCAGGCACGGCCCCGTGTCCAGTGGGCACGGCCCCGTGTCCACATCCTTCTCTTTCTTCATTTAATGCTGTTTTGTCTTTTTAGTTGACCACGCACCCCGTGTCCGCTGAGCACGACCCCGTGGTGCAGAAGAATCTTTGTACTATGCAGATTTGCTGGATTGTGCGAATCTTATAGTTGACCACGGCCCCGTGGTGGGCAATAGAAGCTTCTACCACTTTGTCTTTTCTGCTGACACTTGGGCACGCCCCCGTGCTGGATGAGCACGGGGCGTGTTCAGGCTTCTGATCTCTTGTTTTGCTTGGGAAGATGCTGTCGTGGGGTCGGGCATGCCACGTCTTGTTCCTTTTCTTGTATTTATGTTAGATTTTGATGTCTTTTTGCTTCTTTTGTTAATTTGAGCTCATTTAATCCTGAAAATACAAAAGGAAGACAAAAGCACACTTTTTCCAACATTAGTACTAAAAAAAGGTTAGTTTTATGCCTCATTTGATGAAATTTATATGTTGCATTTTTAACACATCAAATACCCCCACACTTGAATCTTTGTTTGTCCTCAAGCAAAACTCTTTAATATGTGACTATTACACTCCCAAATGGAATGGGTAGGAAAGAAGGTTTTTTTTTTGGCTTGTCGTAGATTGTCGGGATTTCCAAGATTCTTTATTTAGTTGTATTTTTATTTATTTACAATCATATTCGTCATGATTTATTTAAAACTTTTCATAAGATAAATTACTTATTAGGGCATAACATGCCTCTTTAAAATTCTATTTATATACAAGTTCACATACCTCACGGGGATCACTTAACACTCGGCCGAAAATGTATTTTTGTGGATCACTCGAGAGCGGCATGGAACTTACTCCTACCATAGGCTTGCCAAGTAATCAATCCTCCTTCTTTTTAACTTATATACCTTTGTAAATATCAAGAGGACTTTGTGGGTTAAGGGTTAGGCTTGGGTTAAAGGTAGGTGGTTGGGTTGGTGGTTAGTGGTTAGTAGAAAAAAAAGGCGAAAAGCGTAACAAGTGTCGGTTTTCGTATGACTTTCTATTTTCGTAACTTTTATTTTTGATGAAGCTATTTATTCAAACAAAGTTATTTTTGATGAACTTGTTTGTTTATTTTCTTTTGCTTTATCATCAACAAATTTTTTTTTTAATCATACGAAAAATCGAACTTGTTACTAAAACAAAGGGGTAAAAATGAAAAAGGTTTTGGTGGGTAAAAAGGGTGTTTGGTTTGGGTTATGAAATGAAAAGGTTTAGGCTCAAAGGGGCTAACTAGGGGGATTTTGGGTAGGTGGTAAAGAAAAAGAAAAATAATGGTGTAGAAATAAAAAGGTTAGTCCTAATGCCTCCATCATTTACTTACTCGGGTTTTAAGTTGGTAAGGACCGGGAATGTATCGTCATGGCAAGTTCTAGAGTCGTAAGAACCAAGCGGCTATTCACACAAGAAACGAAAAATGAGCATTTAGTTCTAATGATATGTAATTGTATGCTCAATAAAGGCTCAAAACTCACTTTTGTGGGAATGGGTTTTTTATGTGATCAAGTATATATAATCAGATTTTAACTAAGCTTGTCATGCCTTTTCATAATTTTCTTATGTTGGTTCTTTTTATCAAGACGCTATCGGTTGTAAATTTGTAAAAAAATAACCTTTTTGAGAACTTGAATTTCCCAAGTTAAACCTAGACAAGTAAAAAAAATGAAATTTTTTTTGAAAAAATTTGGGGTGATTAGCGGTTCCAATAGAGTTTTGTGTAAGGCTTGTGTTTAGGACTTGCAAGATTCAAGGTTTTAGCATCCCCCCCACACTTAAATTACACATTATCCTCAATGTGTCCCAAAAATAAGTTTTTAGGTTGATTGAATGTGTAAAAAGGTGTAAAAAGCAAAAATTTTGTGTTACTGGGCGCTGAACACGGCCCCGTGTTGTCCGGGCACGGCCCCGTGTTCAAGTGCCAGTAACAAAATCAAAGCAAGAGAAACAGAAGTCTGGACACGGGGGCGTGTTGGGTGAACACGGCCCGTGTCCAGTTACCTGAACTGGGTCTTTTTCTGCAGACTGTGCAGCACGGGGCCGTGTTGGGTGGACACGGCCCGTGCCGAACTTACAGTAAACGAAGAAATTTGTCGGACGGTTCTGTTTTCCTGTATAGAGTGCTGGTTCAAGTTTCCCTTGCATCCTTTGCCATCTCAAGTGTGTTTTATTCATTTCAACACCATCCAAAACACCAATTTAACTAAAACCATCATTCATTAATCATAGAGAGAATTACATAATAGTCCTAAAAATTAAAATATTAGCTAGTTAGGTCAAAGAGACACAAGAAATCCAATCCCAGAAGTTTCTAGCCTACTATTTATTCTACTAGCAAAATTTCCGAAAAGATAGATCTCTCGGTTAAAAGTGGCTTAACAACTTCTTCCTCCGGGTATGGGCTCCTCATACATCGGCGAGCCACTCTTCGATCTCCCTAGGGAGAAGAAAAGCGGGCTCATGAGCATTTGGTTGAGGAGGTGTAACTTCCACCAGGATTTCTTGGAGTTCTTCAAGAGGAGGTTCCGCCGGAATGTCGTCCCAACCGGTAGGATTTTGGATTCCAAGTGTGAGGTTCTAATCCTCTTGGGGGAGGATTGGTTCCACGGGAGGTGTTACCAGAATGTTTAACCTCTGGTGCAAGAGGGTTATTTCCTGGAAACTGTTTTCCAACCCCACCGAGAGATAATTTATACGGTCAATGAGGACCTCCTCCACTGAAGTCATCTCGTCAAGTGCTTCACGTAGCGCCATTACGTATCTTACGAGAGTTGCTTCAATCGATGGCCTCCTTTCCCGTCGGCTGTTCCTTGAGTGTGCAGAAGAGGTTCCGCTGTTTTGGCTAGACATTCTACGAAAACAAACCAAAAACAGTTCGTTTTAATGAAACAGTACCGCGGGCACGGCCCCGTGCACAATGAGCACGGCCCCGTGTTCAACTTTCTGCATATTTTTAGAACAAGGAATCTTGGGGTTTCAAATTATTTTTCTTAACTTATGAAGCTTTTTGAGCAGAAATAACTTGAAACAATGTTGTGTAACTTATTTTTAACAAGATTCCTTGAACAAAAATTCAATAAACATCACAACAAAGCTTGAAATCAAGCTTTAATGGAGTTCTTGGTGCAAGAAAGATGAAGAAAAAGGCAATGGATAAAAGAGGAAAGGACAAGATGCTTGTAAGAACCTTCCTTTAGAAAATACCTAGGATGGTAAGTCAGAAAATCCCTTCAAATCTCTGTCCCTGGATGGTCCAAATGTGCAGGGTTCTTGGCTGCATTTATAGAAAACGACAGCGTGCTGGACACGGCCCCGTGTCGGCTGGACACGGCCCCGTGTGCAGGCAAGATCCTAACACATTTTGTCCGTATTCTGACAAAAGTCAGAAGGGAATCTTTTGGTGGACACGGGGGCGTGTTGACCTGGGCACGGCCCCGTGTCGGAAAACAGTTTTATGAAGTGCGTCTATTTTTAAGGAACTTTTCCGGATCGGGCGGTTCCTTACTGGATGGAACAACCCCAAAGTGCCTAAGATACCTTAATTGGTCTAGATTAAGACGAGAACGCAAGAGGTTGTCGGTGAGGGTGATTCCTATGCTATATGTAGGTGGACAAGTCCAACCCTTTCCCGGGCTCTCGTTAAAGAAGGTGTATGTCGAATCGCTCAGGTCTATGTTTGCATCAAACGAAGTTGATGGGGAGTCCTTCACGGCACAATCGACACAGGGACGACTATCGCTCGAGTCCTTACTAGAGTTAGAAGTATCATTGGAAACAATGAAGTTGTTTGAATGCGGTTCCAACCTCTCTTCTTGGTTATTGTCTTGGAAAAGATTATTGAAATCTTCCCTAAGTTCTTTTAACCAATTAAAAATTAGATCTTCTAGTTGAAATAATTCATCGAGAAGCATTTCTCCTAGAATATCCAGTTGGGCGCATTCGAGGGAGCGATAGGGATTATTTTTACTTTCGCCCCTCTTAAGGATACTAGGAAATGATGGGTCTATATAGTGGGGTTTATAATTTAGAAAAAAAGCATTCTAATTTTTTATGGTTACCACCACATAATTGACACCACATAGTACCATAAGAGTGCCGAAAGTAAAAAGTATCAGTATCACTCATGTTTGTGTCAGAAATTACCAACCGTCGGGATCTTACGGTTCTCTTTTCAGTAACTGAAACTTGGGCACGGGGGCGTGTTGAGTGGGCACGGCCCCGTGTTCAGCTTACTGTCTGACTTAAAACAGGATTGCCAGTTCCAATGATTGGGCACGGGGCGTGTTCAGCGGGCACGGCCCGTGCTGAGTTCTGCAGAAGCTGAAAATTTAAGAAAAATCCTAAAAAAAATGAAAAATAAGAAAAACGATTAGGCCGTTGATTCCTAACTTTCTTAAAATCCTTGTGTCCCCGGCAACGGCGCCAAAAACTTGATGCGTGTGAAGTGTTATATATATTAGGTGTATATTTTAAGCCCCTTTAACACTTATTTTTAGCCAAGTTTTAAATTTATAAAACACGATATTTTACTAACACTAAACACACATATGGGCAAGTGCACCCATCGTGAGCGTAGTATAGTGTTGGCAAGATACCGAGGTCGTCCAAGGACACAAGAGCTTTTAGTACCGGTTTATCCTCAACGTCTAATCAAAATAAAAAGTTTAGAAAAATGTTTTTAACTAAGAAAAATAAAAACTAACTAAATGCTGAAAAATAAAATAAAAAGAAAAACAGATAGACAAGATGAATCACTTGGTTCCGACTCGTATCTAGTGTAACCTTTGATTATTTCCGCACTTTTGCACATATTTAAGAGATTATCTTAGTTATTGTAGTAGGCCCCTCTTTTGAAGGTGACGTTACCCTCACCCCAGTAGTTTGAGTCAGCAAGGATACAATCCTAAAAGGGTGGATTATTGGAAGATAATTAATTAAGTTATTAATGCAAATTATGGTAGGCCCCTCTTTTGGAGGTGACGTTACCCTCGACTAAGTAGTCTGAGTCAGCAGGGATACAGTCCTAAATAGCCGGGTTATAGTATTAATAGTAGTTAACTTATGAGGGGATCAAAGAGTTTGGACCCCCGCCATCCAATACCGTTAAGTATTGAAGGAGGTCCTACTAAATTTGACCCAGGTCCATTGCAGGACCTCTAAACGCTGAACAATGGCAAGACCTTTACCAAACCGTTCCCTTAACCCCCGACCAGGTAGCCAACATACCTCCATATAGACCGTGGAGATATGAATGGTGAAAATCTTTTATTTTATATAGACAGTAAAATAATGCCAAGACACCACGGACAAACGATAAGGAAAGATCACCTTCAACATAAGCAACTAGTTATTAAAGTCATTAATACAAAACCAAGTAAAAAGTGCAAAAGATTAGAAATAAAAAGTATTACACTAGACACTTTGTCTTCACCAAGTGATGTAAGAGACTTAGGCAAACATGGCCTTGATTGTCAAGAACTCTTACGATCAATCTTGGATCCCGAGACGACTCACACACTCTACGATGGACAATGGATGATGGTGGTGGATGATGGTGTTATGGTGGTGGTGGGTGAAGTGTGAGAGAGGTGGTGTGCCAAGGGATGGTTTGAGCTTGAGCCAAGCACTTCTATTTATAGGCTGAACAGAAGCTCGGGCACGGCCCCGTGTCCACATCCTTCTCTTTCTTCATTTAATGCTGTTTTGTCTTTTTAGTTGACCACGCCCCCCCGTGTCCGCTGAGCACGACCCCGTGGTGCAGAAGAATCTTTGTACTATGCAGATTTGCTGGATTGTGCGAATCTTATAGTTGACCACGGCCCCGTGTCCGCTGAGCACGGCCCCGTGGTGGGCAATAGAAGCTTCCACCACTTTGTCTTTTCTGCTGACACTTGGGCACGCCCCAGTGCTGGCTGAGCACGGGGCGTGTTCAGGCTTCTAATCTCTTGTTTTGCTTGGGAAGATGTTGTCGTGGGGTCGGGCATGCCACGTCTTGTCCCTTTTCTTGTATTTATGTTAGATTTTGATGTCTTTTTGCTTCTTTTGTTAATTTGAGCTCATTTAATCCTGAAAATACAAAAGGAAGACAAAAGCACACTTTTTCCAACATTAGTACTAAAAAGGGTTAGTTTTATGCCTCATTTGATGAAATTTATATGTTGCATTTTTAACACATCAGAAAACCCTGAAAACCAAGTAGAGATGCATGACTTCAACCCGGAGGAAATACCTAGGGTACCAGCACCAAACCCCCTAGACCCAAATTACGATCCCTGGTGGGATGAAGTTAGGGACTATGTGCAACGCTACCCGATATATGAAGACACACCCATGCAGAACTTAGGAGCCTACCCAGGTATGGACCCTTTAGATCCCTATTACCACGATGAATATGTTAGGGAGATCTTAGAATATCCTTCCCGTTGCAGGCACCTACACCCCCATATCAGGAACCCGCACCCCAGATTCCGAACCCAGTCCTAGAACCTGCACCCCCAATGAGTGCAGAAAATGTACAAGAACTTAGGACATTTGGTGAGGAAATTCTAGAGAGAAGTGAGAGAATGAGACAGGTGGGAGAGCGACTCGTCTGGAAGTATGACGAGCGCAATATGGATTTTTGGATGAATCCATATCCGTAGATGTGATGGTGAGAACGGTAATAGTAATAATAATAATAATAAAATAATAAAATATGTGTGTACGGATGCCTACTATTATTTATTTCAGTTGGTATTGTAATTTTATTTCAGTACTGGTGTGTAATAGATATATAGTAGATGAATAGAGTAAAGTCGCAATGATCGACGCTGTTGGCAAAAATGCGTGTCTGGTGATTGACTATATTAAATATTATTTTGTGATATTAATATGGGGTAAATGTTTAAAATTCAGATGGCCGACGAAGGAAATCAAGGAAATCTGAATAACGATAACCAGAGTAACATTAACGTGGTTAATGAGAATCCGAGCATCAATAACAATGGAAACCAAATGGATAATAGTGTCGTTCAACATATAGTGGCACAAGGAATCATAGATGCAATGCCATTTATTATTCAAACGGTTCAAGAAGCGAATAATAAAAGTAAGCATAGCAGTAAGCGACCAATCGAACCAGAAAACAGCGTAAACAATGGACCCGTACTTCAAGCGCCCATTCCCAAAAGAAGAAAAACCATGCCTTATGGTTGTTCTTATAAGGAATTATGGTCTTGCAAACCAATAGAATTCTCGGGAAATGAAGGACCCATTGCAGCTCTACGCTGGATAGAGAAAACTAAGGTTGTTTTAAAAATAAGCAAGTGTGCGGAAGAAGATAAGATAATGTTTGCTTCTAATCTGTTTAAGAACTCAGCCTTAGAATGGTGGAACACTATCCTCCAGTCAAGAGGAAGTGATAGGGTATACAACATGGAATGGGAGGAATTTAAAAATACGGTAGAAAGGAAATTCTGCCCTCCTAATGAAAAGGAACAGATAGCTAATAAGTTCCTAAACTTAAGAATAACCGGGGTAGATAGTAAGGGTTATACTACCACATTCTTTGAATATGCTAGAATAGTACCAACCCTTGCATCACCTGAACCGGTGTTAATCTCCGGTTACATTTGGGGATTAATTGGGGAAATTAGACATGTAGTCAAGGCAGCTAGACCCCAAACTATAGAAGAAGCTGTAGAACTAGCTAATACCTTGACAGATGAATTAATCTGTACTAGGGAAGAAGATCAGAGGAGAAACCTAACCCAAAGGCTTACTCAAGAATTCCGTTCTGGGAATTACAATCGTAGGAATATGGGTTCTACCTCTGCACCATTTTGCAAGGTCTGCAAGAAAAAGCATTCGGGAAAATGCTCCACTCTTTGCAATTATTGCAAGATTCCAGGACACAAGGAAGAAGATTGCAGGAGGAAATCCAGTAATGGACTATGCTACAACTGTGGAGAAAAAGGTCACATCAGACCAAACTGTCCAAAATTGACTCCAGCTGTGAACAACAAGAACACTAAAAATGCTAGAGCATTTGTTCTAACGGCAGAAGAAGCAAAGATGATCCCGGATGTGATCACTGGTACGTTTTTAGTTAATGATGTTTTTGCTAAAGTATTATTTGACTCTGGTGCAAACCAAAGTTTTATTAATACTTCGTTTTGCAAACTTCTAAATCGGTCATTAACTTAACTACCACAAGAATGGCTAGTAGAGACAGCTAATGGAGAAACTATTAGGATTTCTGAAATCTTGCAGGGAGCAAGAATAGAAATTTTAAACCAAAAGTTTATTGCAAACCTTTACCCAATGAATCTGGCAGGATTTGATATTGTATTAGGAATGGATTGGTTAATAGCCAATAAAGCCAGTATTTTATGTGATCAAAAGTCAATTCAGGTAAATTCACCAAAAGGTGAAAATATCACAATTAAAGGAGATAAGCCCTCTAGATCCACGAAATTCATCTCTGTGATGAAAACTGCAAGTTATATAAGAAAAGGTTCTATAGTGTATTTGATTTTCATAATCACTAACACTAAAGAAAAAGAACTAAAAGACATTCCAGTAGTGTCTCAGTTTTCAGATGTATTTCCGGAAGAATTACCAGGACTACCGTCGGACAGAGAAGTGGAATTCAGAATCCATCTACTACCAGGAACAGCACCGATTGCCAAAGCACCTTACCGTTTGGCACCCGCCGAGATGCAAGAACTAAAGAAACAGTTAGATGAGTTATTGGAGAAAGGATTTATACAGCCAAGTTCGTCGCCATGGGGAGCGCCGATACTGTTCGTCAAAAAGAAGAACGGATCAATGCGTATGTGCATTGACTACCGTGAATTGAACAAAGTCACGATTAAGAATCGGTACCCATTACCGAGAATCGATGATCTGTTTGATCAATTGCAAGGAGCTCGATTTTCTCTAAAATCGATTTAAGATCAGGATATCATCAATTAAAGGTACAGGAAGAGGACATTTTTAAGACCGCGTTTAGAACAAGGTATGGCCATTATGAATTTACTGTCATGCCATTTGGTTTAACCAATGCCCCAGCCGCATTTATGGACATGATGAACCGAATATGTAAGCCATATTTGGATAAATTCATAGTCGTCTTCATATATGATATTCTCATTTATTCTAAAAATAAGGAAGATCATGCAAAGCATTTGCACGCACTTTTAAGTCTATTAAGGAAGGAAAAGCTTTATGCTAAATTTTCCAAGTGCGAGTTTTGGTTAGAACAAGTACAATTTCTTGGACACTTAGTGAACCATGAAGGAATTCATGTGGATCCAACAAAGATCGAGGCAATTACTAAATGGAAAACCCCTGAATCACCAACCGAGGTTAGAAGTTTCTTAGGATTGGCCGGTTATTATAGAAGATTTATTCGAGATTTTTCTAGAATAGCCATTCCTTTAACTAAGTTAACCTGTAAATCCATTAAGTTTGAATGGGGACCAAAACAAGAAGAAGCATTTGAATTCTTAAGCATAAATTAACCCATACACCCATATTAGCGTTACCAGAAGGAACTGAAGACTTTGTAGTCTATTGTGACGCTTCGAAATTAGGTTATGGATGTGTATTGATGCAAGGCCAAAAGGTTATAGCTTATGCATCTAGACAACTTAAGAATCATGAAGAAAATTATTCAACCCATGACTTGGAATTAGGAGCTATAATTTTTGCCCTTAAGATTTGGAGACATTACCTTTATGGTAGTAAGTTTACCATATTCACTGATCATAAGAGTTTAAGGTATGTTTTCGGGCAAAATGAGTTGAATATGAGACAAAGACGCTGGATGGAGATGCTTAGTGACTATGATTGTGATATCCAGTATCATGAAGGAAAAGCAAATATAGTGGCAGATGCTTTAAGTCGAAAGTATCATGAAAAGCCAAAAAGGGCACGTTCTCTTAAATTAAATCTGCAAGTAGATTTAAATGATCAGATAAGAGAAGCACAAGAATCAGTAATCAAGGATGATACTGAAAAATTAAAAGGTATGCTAAAAGAATTAGAACAAGGAACAGATGGAATATGGAGATTCCATAAAAAGAGAATGTGGATACCTAAATTAGGAAACCTACGTCATCGTATATTAGAAGAAGCCCATAAGTCTAAGTATACGAAGCATCTAGGAAATGATAAAATGTACCAGGATTTAAGGAAAAATTTCTGGTGGATAGGAATGAAAAAGGACATAGCAACCTATGTTTCTAAATGTTTAACTTGTTCATAAGTTAAAGCTGAACACCAGAAACCCTCAGGTTTGTTACAACAACTAGAAATACCAGTATGGAAATGGGAATTAATAACAATGGATTTTGTTACTAAATTACCCAAAACAAAGAAAGGTAATGATACAATCTGGGTGATTGTAGACAGGCTAACCAAGTCAGCTCATTTCCTACCAATGAAGGAAACCTTCAGTATGGAACAGTTAGCTAAATTATATGTAAATGAAATAGTTTCTTTACATGGAATACCTTTATCAATCGTTTCTGATAGGGATAGCCGATTTACCTCTCATTTTTTGTCAAGTTTCCAAACGGCAATGGGAACCAAGTTAAATCTGAGCACAGCTTATCATCCTCAAACAGACGGACAAAGCGAAAGAACAATTCAGACAATGGAGGACATGCTTAGAGCTTGTGTAATTGATTTCGGAGGTAATTGGGACGATTACTTACCTTTAATAGAATTTTCTTATAATAATAGTTATCACACAAGTATCAATGCTGCACCATTCGAAGCACTTTATGGACGAAAGTGCCGAACCCCAGTCTGTTGGGCAGAAATTGGGGAAAAACAACTATCTGGACCTGAGATAGTGCAAGAAACAACCGACAAGAGTATTCAAGTCAAGGAACGACTGAAAGCAGCATGTGATTGACAAAAGAGTTATGCTGATAACCGACGCAAACCCTTAGAATTTCAAATAGGAGATAAAGTATTGTTGAAAGTCTCTCCTTGGAAAGGAATAGTAAGATTCATCAAAAGAGGAAAGCTAAGTCCCAGGTATATTGGACCTTTTGAGATTATTAGAAGAATAGGACATGTAGCCTATCAGCTACAACTACCAGAGGAAATGGTAGGAATACATGATGTGTTTCATGTATCTGATCTCAAGAAATGCTTAGCTGATGAATCGTTAATGCTACCTCTTAAGGATATAGAGGTGAATGAACAACTCAAGTTTGTAGAAAGGCCTCTACAAATTGAAGACAGGAAAGTCAAAAATCTCAGACATAAGAGATTAGTTCTAGTCAAAGTGAAGTGGGACTCCAAAAGAGGACCTGAGTACACATGGGAGCTTGAATCTGAAATGCAAAGGAAATATCCACACTTGTTCCAGTAGATCTCGAGGACGAGCACAAGGTGGGGAGGATGTAACAATCCTAAATAAACCGACACCCTCGATTATTTTTCCGACACCCCAAAATATTTTAAGATATCCCAAAATGTCCCAAAATACACCCCATACGCGAAAACGGGCCTCAAATATATTAAATAGTATTAAAAATAATTAAAAAGAGAAAAATTAAGTTTAGGCGGGCCGTGTAAGCTAACCTTAACATTTACGCGGGCCGCGAGAGATCAAGAACGCGGCAACACCCCAGGCCGACACGTGTCATCATCGTGGCGAGCCTAGTAGATGACCCGGACAAGCTACCCTGTTGACCAGGGTTGACGCGGGCTGCGTAGGCCTTGTGCTTATGTTACGTGGGCCGTGAGAGGACCAGACTCAGCAACTATATAAGAAGGCCATCGGGTTTCATTCGGAATTCGCTCACAAACGTTTCTCAATCTCAATTTCTGAATATTAGGCATAATACATGGGTATTATACCCCCCTAATTAGTGAAGTTCTGCTCCGTTGTAAGTATTATAACCCCTGGATACGTATTAGATACGTTTCCCGATTGATCTAGGATTTCGTAACGACTGTCGTGGTTCTGCCCGACGTAGTCGTTGGAATGCCTTCTCGGGGAGGGTATTACTAATGTTAAAATGGGTTATTAATACTAACGCGTGTACATTTGTGTAAATTATAGATTATCACCAGGAAAACCTTACGGAATATGTGGCCTTGATAGCAGGTTTGCAATTAGCTAAGAATATGATGATCAGGTATCTTCAAGTATTCGTAGATTCCCTATTAATTACTAATCATTATAATGGTTCCTATACTGTTAAAGGTGAAAAACTAATCAAATACCTAGAGGTAGTCAGGAAACTGCCCGATTCTTTTGCTTTTTTCAGTTTAACACAGGTACCTAGAGAAGAAAATGCAGAAGCTGACGCTCTAGCTAACCTTGGATCATCCCTAAAGATGCTAGAAGATGTGAAGATACCTATCATCCATGTTTTGTCTCCTGAAATTGAGGAAACTGAAGTAATGGAGATAGTGGAGGACGCCGTAATTGTACCTAGTGATGATGCGCAGTCAAATTCAGGATCCTGGATCCTTCCAATTCTGAACTATATCCATAGTGGGGAAATTCCCACAGAGGAAAATCCTAGACCCTTCAAGACTAAGGTATCTCAATTCACATTATTGAATAACATCTTATACAAAAGGTCTCTTGCAGGTCCATATTTAAGATGCATTGAGGATCCATAAATTCAAGAAGTTTTAAAGGATTTTCATGAAGGAGACTGTGGAAATCCCACTGGGGGCAGAGCACTATTTTCAAGGATCCTCAGAACAGGATATTATTGGCCCACAATGAAGGATGTTGTGGAATATGCAAAGAAGTGTGATGCTTTTCAAAGACACGGTAATATCCTACATCAACCAGCAGAGCCTTTGCATCCTATATCCTCTTCTTGGCCATTCAAGAGATGGGGAATGTATATAGTTGGCAGGCTTCCTAAGGCACCAGGAGGAAAAGCATCTGTGATCCTAAAGGAAATGCTGAAAGCCTGACTCAAGACCTGGATACCATAGAAGAACTCATGGATTTGGAAAGGATAAGGTTGGCTAGCTATCAACAAAGAGTAGCTGGAGCTTACAACAAGAATGTCAGGGTCAGAAGGTTTCAAGTTGGTGACTTGGTATTAAGGAAAGCATTCCAAAATACCACAAATCCTGTTGATGGCAAGCTAGCACCAAAGTGGGAAGGCCCTTACCTAATTGAAGCTGAGGCAGGAAAGCGGGCATATCATTTACTGACAATGGATGGTGACCTCTTACCAAGAGCTTGGAATGTTGTTCATCTAAAGAAGTACTTTATGTAAGAAGGATCAGTGATCCTCAGCGACGCCAGTATTCTGATTAAGGATCCGGGATCCTCAAAGGATATATGATTCTATCTTTGGTAACACATTACTTTCATTTTCATTCATTTTATACTTATTACTTATTATAAGTCAAAGATGTTAAACATTTAACATCTATTATCATAAAGTTTAAGCTTTTGCAGAAATGTTATCATTTTACAGAAGATCAAAGTGGTTGGCCAACTCTCCAAAGTTTATTTGGGCTTGTCCCTAGTTATTTGGGCTTGTCCCATGTTTGTTGGGCTTGTCCCCAGTTTAAGGTATCTACTACCTTCTACGAATCAGGTTCTTACACCTTCGCCAGTTGCGCACGATTATCCTAATGCAGTTAAAGGCAATGGGACCAGTACTCGCTTTAGGGGCTGACAATTTCATTATACTGTCTGTATTTAGGATCCTAAGTATAATGGTAGACGTACCATACATCCGTTCCTAAGGTTTCTAATGTTTTCACGTTAGCTAAGGGTTCGGAATTTTCATGTCGCTAACGTTAGGATAGTCGCCAGTTTGTGCCATACTCCAGTTTACACAAGTTTATTTAGGCTTGACCCCAGTTTACACCCGTTTATTTGGGCTTGTCCCTAGTTTGTTGGGCTTGTCCCCAGTTATTTGGGCTTGTCCCCAGTTTATTTGGGCTTGTCCCCAGTTATTATGGGTTCATTCCCAATTATTTGGCTTGGTCCAAAGTTTATTTTTCTTACAGGATCTTGGAGCTTTAAAGTTATACAAGTTCTGACAATAAGGATCCTGGATCCTCGAAACTTTACTTTTCACAGTTTGTTTATTCAGTATTAATTTACAAGGATATAGAATCCTAACTTGGATTCTCTGGTATGTTATATTCTAACTTTTTCTAAGCTGCAAGTTGTCTCTTATCCTTTTTGGTTAAGGATCATTGATCAAAATTTGTCCGAACTCTTCAAGTTTTCTGTAAAAAGTTTGACATTATCATCGGATTTCCAATAACTTTCCAGTTGTTTAGCGATGATATCTTTGAAAATAGAAAGCATACATGAAAAATAAAGAGGGAAGAAACAACAACAAATGTAGCTAAAAAAGGTTTAATGTTATTACCCATTCATTATGTATCAAAATCATCTGACCTGGATTTCACCAGCAAAACCGTGGACCATCCACCCAGGCCGGATAGGGCTATCTAACAGTTAAAGTGTCTATGCAGAAATTAAAGTGCATGAAGGTTAATAGCGAAAGGTGTAGAAGGATTCATCTTCCACAAACAGAAGGATCTTCTGATCTGTGAAGGCACTTGAGGAGTTATCTCTAACTCAATATTTTGCAATGATGATTATAGCAGGTCTTATCAGTGACAACAGGCAATGTAACGACTAGTTACCAGCAACAACGGCTAGTCTGCTTCTAACGGAAATATGACAACTGTGAATCCTTATCACAACTGCCATATTGGGGGCAATTGTTAAGGCATGGATTTTATGCTAAGGATCATCTATCCTGAAACTGAGCATGGATCACCGATCCTTAACGGATAATGCAAGGAGTCTGAGGATCCAGGATCCTTACTATTGTTTATGTTTTAACAATTGTCACGTTTTTAATGTTTATATGCAGGTAATGGACGACATGGACTTAGTCTTTGTTGGAATCTCGTAGAATATGCTACATAGGCACGTGCTTGATGAAAAGTAACCGTTTTGGAGAACATGGGTGACTTCCACATTTTTCGAAAAGTTGGTTACTAGATATTTTTCTATCTTTAAAGGGGAAAACAACTCATTTTTAGATATAATTCGAATACAACACCAAAAACACACAACTCTCTGTAAATTCTTAGCGAAGTACACACACTTACACTAGAAATCCATTGTATTGAGCTTGTTTTCTTCCGAAGTTGTACAAGGATCATTATTATTGTTTTTGCAATATAGTTGGTGATCGGTAGTTTCCATCACCGGAGGTTTTTTATGCCGGAGATCATTCATTGATCAAGGGTTTTTTCCTCGTATAAATTCCTTTTGTTCATTACCTTTTTAAATCATTTGTTGTTCATACATTTGTCCGATTAACCAAGTATCATACCTCACAAAATCAGATTTAGTTACATTATCCTTATGTGATTTTTGACCAAAACATTAACATTAAATTTTGAATATATACCATACCCATATATTTATGTAAATGCAATTCAATATAAGTTATAATAATATTATGATATTGACATTTATATCTTTATCAAGGATATGAGATAACACTCTTTAGGTATAATGTCACTAAAATATCATAATATAAAATATTATTCAATGCAAATAGTATGTTTTATGATTTATGATATAAACCCTTAAATTTTACTCGACTTAAGTCTATATTTTTGTCAAAGTTTTGACAAAACGTATAATTATATTATCTTTGTTAAAATATAACATTTTAGCATACTTAAAACGTATTTATTGTTTAACTACAATAATTAAGAACAAGGATTTTCATGTTAACTCTATGAAAATATTATTCCATATGATTACAATATATCCATATAAGCACACCTCTGACCCAAACGGGCAAAAGGCCAATACAATACAAAACACCACCCCCGACCCAAATGGGCAAAGGGCAAAATTACAACATATACATAGGATATTTACACCACTCCTTCCAACCAATATATTTACATGATGGTCTATTTTAACCCACCCAAAACCTTTAGATTTAATCTCAATCAGATAACTTGCGGACTTCTATTGATCTGCTTAAAAACCAACTCGTTCATCCCTTTCCAAATACACCAGCAAGAGATAATAACCAAACCATGAATAATCTTCTTCACTCCCCCCCCCCCCCCCCCCCCCCGAGTAGAATTATGAATATCCATTAAATCTTTGAACTCGAATGCGAATATCGGGGGAATGTTGCACCAAGCACTGCTATCCGCCCACATCCGAGTTGTCACCGTACAAGCTGTAAACAAATGATCTACCGTTTCCTCATATTTGTCGCAAAAAGGTCACATAACCGAAGGGATATCTACGTTCCTTCTTCTCAATTAACTCTGGTAGCCAGTCTATCCAAGTTTCCTCTCCAAGCCATGATATTGCATTTAATTGGCACCTATTTGCTCCATTCGAATTTGGGAAGATTGCTACTTCCCCTATCGGAGATAATCGCCTTTTTCACAGCCATAACCGAGAACTCGTCTTGTTTGTCCACTTTCCAAAGCCATGAATCCTTATCATTTGACATTCTCACCTTGTTGATAACTTCTTGACATTCCTGCCATTCCTTAAAGCCTCTATAACTAACTCGGGTTGTCTTACCGAATTCCAAATGTAGCCACCATTTCCTTGCCCTGTTCCCATTCTATCCGAGACCCTGCAAGATTTGAAAGATTCCAAACCAAAAATATGTGGCCATCTTTCCACAAAAGGATGATCGCCCACCCCAAGTGTCTAACCAGAACCGAATATCAACCCGCTCCCCACTTTACCTATAATCACCTGATTTATACCCTTCCCGTTTAACTTCATTTTGGAAATTAAATTAACAATATTATTCCAGCAACCCGAATATTTTCCATTAAGTGGAAGGAAGCTTCTTTGATTGTTTTTTACTGTGGCAAGCTTCCACCACTTTCCTCACAGGTTTTGGTTTTCGATCCTATATCTCCAACCCCACTTATATAAGAGCGCCTCATTGACTTCTTTTGGTCTGTTAATACCAGTCCCCTTTTTTCTTGGGCCACGTGACCCAATCCCAAGCAACCCAGTTCATTTTTTTATTTTCACTAGACTCCGCCAGAGAAACTTTCTCATTTTACCTTCAAGAGTCTTTATAATACCGACCGGGGCTTTATATAAAGAAAAGTAATATATAGGGAGGCTCTCAAGAACATAGTTAATTAAAGTAAGTCTCCCCCTATAGATAAAGTTTTTGTTTTCCAAACCGATAATCTTTTGTTGAAGATCTCAACAATTGGCTCCCAATTACTAATCCTATTCATGCCCCCCCCCCCCCCCCCCCCCCCGTGATACCCAAGTACGAAATCGGAAGGTTATCAGTATTACACCCAATTACCTTAGCCATATCCTTGATTTCGAAATTATCCACCCCCAACCCATATAAGTTAGATTTATGCATGTTAATTTTAAGACCCGAACACAAGTAAAAATTTCTGAGGCATCTAGCCACATTCATCACGTTACCCCTATCCAAATCTCCCAAAATTGAAACATCATCAGCGTAGAAAAGATGAGAGATAACCGGACCGTTATTTGGAGTTTGGATGCCTTTGAAAAACCCTTCCAGACCTGCTTTTCAAAAAATGCTAGACAACGCTTCCATAACCAAAGGAGCAGAAACGGAGATAACGGATCTCCCTGTCTTCTCCCATTGGAACAATTAAATTCAAAAGTAGGACTCCCATTTACCAGCACCGCGGATCTAGCAGAAGTTAAAACCCCTTCCACCCATTTACACCAAAGATTCGGAAACCCCGTTTGACCCATGATGTCCAACAAAAAACCCCAACACACATTGTCATAAGCCTTTTCAAAATCTATTTTTAATAAGAAAGCCTTTTTTTAACTTTTTTGATCCAAGAAATAAGCTCATTAACCATTAACGGGCTGTCCAGAATGTACCTGCCTTTGAGGAACGCTGTTTGATTCTCCGAGATGATAGTGGCTATAGCCTTTTTGCGGCGGTTAGCAAGAACCATAGAAATAGTTTTACTAATTACCCCAATAAGGTTGATCGGACGATAATCTCTCATCCCTATTGGATCTTTGTTTTTTGGGATAAGAGTTATAAAAGAGGAGTTGCAACCTTTCGCTATAGAACCTTTGCTGTAAAATTCAGTCATCAAATTATAAAAGTCAGACTCAAATAATTTCCAATACCTTTTAATGAAATTGAAGTTAAAACCATCTGGCCCTGGAGACTCGAACACTGCCTTCTTAATCTTCTCGTTCACAAAAGGGGCAGTCAGGAACGTCGCATCCTCCTCCGAAAGCCTCTTGATATTATGACACTTAAGCTTAGGCCTGTTATTGAATTTTTCCTTGAAAGCCATTTTGAAGAAGTTCAAAATCTCTTTTTTGACTAGAGAAGGTTTAGTCGTCCAAACTCCGTTAATCATGAGACCGGGGATATTATTCGAAGCCCTTCTACTATTAATGAAACCGTGAAAAACTGCCGAATTTTCATCTCCTTCAACTTCCCACTTAATTCTGGCTCTTTGTTTAAGATCTCTACTTCTGAAGTCTTCCAGCTCTTTTATCTCTTTTTTACATTCCGCTTTAATCCAATCCTCCTCTTCCGATAAATCCCTAATTTCCGAGCATCCATCCATTTTATCAAGCTCCTCTTTTAAAACCCTCTCTTTTCTCCTTCCTTAGATAAAACCTCCCTTTTCCAAATTTTAATATTCTCTCTAATCCTTTAAATTTTTCCATAAGACGCACATCAGATTCTCCGACTCCGTAGAAATTTTCAGTCGCCTTCGAAACCACCTCATCAAAGCCTTTCGATCCAACCAAGATTTGAAAAATCTAAATGGTTTAGGCCCGAAATTTTTATTTAAACAGGTCAGAACTAGAGGGTTTGTGCCCTAGTTTATCCCCCTCAAAAAGTGTCGACATGTGCTTTACACACTTACATGCTTACTACCAAAAGATAATATCCAAAGTCGTGATATGATTAAAAAAAAATATCGATATGTGCTTTACATTGATCTAAACTATAAAACTAATATTTTTTCGAAAAACAGACACATGTCATACCTGAAAATCACACAAATAACTCATTTTTAACAATCACTATTTCTATGACATATATTTTTAAGCTTTTAAAAATATATAACCTTAAATGCTAGAATATTACATGTGTTTGGAAATAAAAGATTCTCTAATTTGTTTGGATGTGATGTAAAACCATTTTTTTACCATTGGATTCTCCCTCTTTCTCACATGGGAAGTAAAAAAAAAATGTCATTAAGGGGCATTTTTGTAAATACCTTTTAAAATATGAATAATTTATGTCCTGTATAGGGGTGTTCAAAAAACTCGTTGCTCGCAGCTCGCTCGAAACTCGCTCGAAACTCGCTCGAAAAAAGTTTGAAAAAAAGCTCGGATCGAAATTGGCTTGGTTGTAAACGAGCCAGCTCGGCTCGGTTTGTAAACGAGCCGAGCTCGAGCTTGGCCTGGCTCGGCTCGTGAGCTCGTGAGCCGGCTCGATAAGGTTTACATCCTTCATTTTTTTGTCCCACATCGCTCAGAAGACAAAAACTAAGGAGTATTTCCCTATAAAAGAAGGTAAAGGAAATGTAGAAAGTGAGTTAGCTATTTATAGTTACATATTTAGCCATTTGGTTAAATTAAATTGCAATTATGGCCCTTAGTCTATGAAAAAATTCATTTACAGCCCTAGTCCTTTAGCTAAGCACTAGGTCTTTTATAATGTACTTCATGCCTTAACGTACATTAACGTACTTCATGAAATATATAACATGCGTAATTATTTTTTTGACCAAAATAACGTGCGTGATTTTGGATCCCATGCGTGATTATGTGGTCCCATGCGTGATTATATGTTCCATGCGTGATTATACCCCTGATCCAACGGTTACCATTGTCTCCTACGTGAAGTATGATAAGCCGTGAAGTATGTTAACCTTCCTCTATATATATATACATATATATATATATATATATATAATTCACATTTCTCTTTATTTCAATCATTTAAGTATTTGCAAAGTATTTGTTAGATGGAATATTAATAATCACAACTATTTGTCGTTGATCGTCAACAGTCTCAACTTAAAAAATAACTACCGGTAGTCCCAACTATTGACATATTGGCCACCAATGGACCCTGGCTAACAGAAGCCTAACGCCGTTAGTCTCCGGTCGCTGGAAAACCGTTTTTTGCCAGAAAAAAGGCTTCTAAAGGTCTGATCTAATGTTACAAAGAGGTTTGAGACGAAAATATTAAGTTTTCTGGCTAAAAGGTTGACTTTTCCAGCCAAAAAGAAGTTTTCCGGGAAAAAAAGAGTTTTCCGACGACTTCAATGATTGGGGTTTTTACTAGAAAATGGTTCCTAAAGATCCTTAAAAATGATACAAAGAGGTTTGGGACGAAAATGTTGAGTTTCCCGGCCAAAAACGTTTTCCAGCCATTGGAGACTAACGGCGTTAGGGCTCTGTTAATCAGGTCCATTGGAGGCTAATATGTTAATAGCTGGGACTGCCAGTGATTATTTTTGAAGTTGAGACTGTTGGCGGCCAACAACGAATAGTTGAATTATTAAAATAGATTGATCCAATAGCCAATGTCAATTAACGTGGAAAGTTTGATATCGTTCATTAGAAACGACAAAGTGAGTTGCTAACTAACTTCATGCTTACCGACAAGGCTTACACACTTACATGCTTGCTACTAAAAGTTTTCACTCTATAGCCCTACCAAATTTTAACCTTAGTAAAAGTTGACCTTATGTTTGTCAACTCAGTCGTTTTCGCTAAATCAAGTTAGAGAGTTGGTCCACGTAGACAAAACATAAGCTGACAATCAAAATTAACAACACTTTAATAAGTCTAATAGAAGATTGAAGGATAAACTCTGAACGCGACTGTAAGTCGACGTGAAAGGGTTACTACTTGTGATATCTAACAATAGTTTTCGAACACTTAAATGATTTAGAATGAGGAGACATGTGGACTTGACGATATTGGGAATTACTTGTCTACATAGAGTTAATTAACTACAAAGTGTTTTGTGTAACTAATTAACTCTATGTTGCTAAATAATCTTCAACGTTCACATGTATTTTCATGTGAAATATTTATTAGATTGACCGAGTAGCAAATGTCAATTATCGTGGAAATTTTGTTATCGTTGATTGAAAACTACAAAATGATTTGTGGAACTAATTAATCCTATGTAGATAAGTAATTGTCAACATCTTCAAGTCCACATTCTATTCTATATTTTGGTGTTTGAACACTTTTGTTAGATTTCACTAGTAGTATCCCTTCCTTCCACGTCGACTTACACTCGCGTTCAAATTTTATCGTTCAATTTTCGATTTTAACTTGAAAATGTTACCAATTTTGTTATCAAGTTATTTTTTTTGTCTACATGGGCCAATTAACTAAGATGGCCTAGAAAAATTGTCAGCTTTTACAAACGAAAAGAAAATTCAATACCACCCATCTTTGAACACAACATAGTTGTCTTCTTACATCTATTATTTACATATTTAAAAAATTTAACCTAAACCCTACTAAAAAAGTAGAAAAGAAATATGACTATTTTGGTCAAACAAAAATGATTTGAGAAATTATTAGAACCATATTGAGATAAAAACATGCACAAAAACATTGAATGTACTTGTTGACAAAATGGAAGATTTTTGACAACAATCTCATGTTTGGCATGCTTTTCTATATGTTAATGTCAAATGTCAATCTAAGATTTGAATTCCAAATCTACACACATAAAATTTAATCATCCTATTTCAATCGCATGTGCACCCATCGATTAGACATAACCCAACCAAATACTCCTACTACTATCATATGCACATGTTTTTATTAGAAAAAAAGCACAAAAAAACAAAAAAAAAACGCTTGAGACCAAAAAGGATTAAACAAATATTCAATCATCATATAACATCTATTTCAACCTTTATCATCATTAAACATAATTTCCAATCAACCAATTTTTTAGGCTTTAATAGTACAATTAATAAAGAAAACGGTCGTAATTTATGTAATAGAAGAGACATAAGAGAGATTTCGACCGATACGATTTAATAATTAGGTGATTTGATAATGATTTATAACAAGATATTCAGAAATATAAATTATAATAAAAAGTTTTTGTTTATAAAGTCTGATATTAAGATATATGTATCAGACCTTAAGATCCTCTAGCTTAGGAGTTTCAAATACTAGACCCAAACAATGTTGAGTCTATTAGATCTTAGACTTTGATAAATAAAAAAGAGTTAACTGTCATTTTTGTCTCTATGGGTTGTCTAATTATGCCAGTCTAGCCCAAATTTTAAGTTTGTATCATTTTTGTCCCTGAAAATTCTTGAAACATGGCAGTTCCATCCAAAAAAAAACTAAGGTTGAATCAAATAAATGGACAAACCACAAGGACGAAAATGACAGTTAACTCATGTGTTTTTGGACGGAATTGACATGTTTCAAGAATGTCAGGAACGGAAATAGTACAAACTTGAAATTTGACCTGAACTGACATAATTAGACAAACTACATTGTAAGCTAATCTAGCACATCTGATCAAGACAACGATTTGCTAATGATGAAACATTAAACTCATGATGCTCTCAAAATGATCGGAATATCAAGAACGTTTTATATTTGAACCCTACTTTAGCATTGACAGACACATTTTAAGACGGTTTTATATTCGAACTTTACTTTAGCATTGACGAAGACACACTGGATGTATCAAGTGGATCTAAACAAGAATATATGTTATGGGTTGTCGACCATAAGACATAATTCGTGTATAGCAGGTCGTACCTGCATTACATCGCTATGTACGAAGAATTCCTACTATTCATTAAATGAGTCTTAATCATGTACCAAGCATGACAGAACAAACAAACTTTAGTATTGTTATTCAGTATTCACCAAGTTAATTGTATCAATAAGAATATATATAAAGTCGTTTAAATATACAACTTATTACAAAACCATCTCCCTTCAGCGTATTTAGTTCATAAACAAACCGTTGATTCATTCGATTACGCCTTTCCATGTTTTCTTCACTCGAGGTTAATCTTTTTTTTTTTTTTTGTAATGAAGAACTCTTGATGTTCAATGAGTGATCTGCCTTTCAAACAAAAGAAGGAGACATGCTTTAGCTTCAAGTGGTCAAAAGAAATACACAGGATGCTTTGCTCATGGGTGGGCCCTAGTTTGGTCAGGATCAACCAACATGCACATAATAATATATTACATAAAGGGAACATACATAAACTTCCAAATCTGTAGGCTATTTTTCCACCTATTTGACAAGAGATAAACCTAACATCTTTATCTTATCACACATATATATAAGGTTTCCACTGAAACAGCCAAATCTCAACACAAGACTTCACACTTGCTGTTCACCTTCATCAATTATTGATCTTGTTTGGTTAGATTGTTGGCATGAAAGACTTTGATAGGCCCCAAATTATATTTTTTTATTAATTTTTTTTTTTTAAAAAGTATATCGTTCGAAATACAAGATTCCATCGGGTTTTGAGAAGCAGACATCTTTCCCCGTTTCAACCCGAGTTCAATGATCTGATATGCAAAGGCGTTTAGTAGAAAACTTTTCACCTAATAATACACACGCACACGCCGCCCATTTGCTAGCGCGCACAAACGTAGACATGTGCGTGCACACATAGAGACGCGCGCCCCACCCACAAACACACACTCTTGCACGCACTAGATTGGATATTTGAGACCTACGCACTTTACGATTTTTTCAAAACCTACATTTATATTAGATGGTCGTCATGAATATTATTGAAGGACAGACGTATATCAAGCTCACACACACACACATGTATATACATATATATGGAGAATAGGTTTGAAAATATTAGTAAGTAAGAAAGAAAGAAAGTGTACTTGGTGTTTCATAATGAGGATGAAGAGAATGCTAGTCAGGGAGCCAAGCGTTTGATTTTCCACAAGCTTGTGCTATCGGCTTCTTGAGGAAAATAACATAGCCTGAAAAAAACATACATGCATCAATAAACGGCGACGACCCTTGATTTGTACTTGAGGACCCATTGAGCCTGTTGATAGCACTTTAAAGTAAAAAGATGCAACATTATTCTACAATAATTACTGGACAAACTGCATTAATGAGCAGCATTTAACCGCTCCACATTGATTTGAGGGATTCATAACAAGAAATACTTTCATGTTATTTTCTCATATTTTCAACTGTATCCTGAATGCAAAAATGCAGGGTAAGGATGCGTACATAAGACAATAGTTAACTTAATTAAGAATTCAAATAATTCTTTTACATCTTTGATGATGACAAGCATACGCAAAATAAAGCGCTCGATAATAAACATTTGACTAGCCAAGAACCAATCAAACAACCGATTTGGTCTTGTACAACCAAATAAGCTTCAAGTCATTTACATATCCGCCTCCTCCCTCCTCTAGACCCTATATTCGACCAACTTTGAACCACTTGTACAGTTGTACATGAAGTGCCACCTCGAGGCCCTGAGACAATTTTCTGATTGCATCGCTCCACAGTCAAGCATGGTTTATAAAACCAAGTAGGAACTAGGAAGCAAAATGTTGTGTCTCGGTTAGGTCAAGTGCATAATTAAGGCTATGACACAAACTAGTTTTGAACTCATATGGCTTTGTAATCTCCTTGGTAATATTGTGTTTGCACAACCTAAACCAATGAACTTATGGTGGGATAAAGTGATAATAAGGTAGCCATGCACATTGAAAGTGATCCAGTACCCCATGAAAGAACCACACATAGAAGTTGATTGTCACTTCACTTGGGAAAAGCTTGAAGATGGAACAATAACAAGCCCTCATGTCAGAAGCAGTTAGTGCTATCTTCACTAACGTTCGTTTCATCGAATGTAATGGAATTGGAATTTGCGTAGGAATTGAAATTTGATTTGGAATATAGGTGTGTTCGTTTCACATAATTAATAAATCTGGATGAAATTGGAATGTAGATTTCGTTCATTCTGTTATTGTTCAATTTTCATTCCTTCTTTTGTTGAAACAAACAACATAAGGATTGGAATCTACATTCGAATTCCATTCCATTATGTGAAACGAACACTACAAGCTTTACCCTAAAACCGGATTTATCATATTTGTAAAAGGTTGAACATGATCAATATATACGCTCTGAATTAATCATATCTATAACAATTTATTATTTTTGTCTTTGATTACATAGCAGCATAAGATCTCTTTTTCATTTACTTCGAATTTCATCTTAGTTGTGTTAAATTTTCTCTAAAACATAAGATGCTAATCACATGTAATGATATAAAGCCAGGTCAACTTTTCCATATATTATCAATTTATCATATTGAACATGAGAATGAGAAGACTTCGCAAGCCATCGTTCGTTTCTACTTCACTTTTCTCTGCTGAAAAACAGTTGCAAAACTATAAACGTTGCACATTGCAAGAGCAATTTGGACAAAAATATTAAGTGCAACAGTTTACTTTTGCATTCAAATTTTCAGAATTTGTCCTAAAACAGGTTGTAAAATTTAGTGTCCTTTTGACATTTTCTAAAGAATGATGGTGAGTTTTATTGACTGTCAGTTAACAATATCAATTACTAGACACTATAATATTTGTATAAAACCATGTATCAAAATTTAACAAAAAAAATTAAATAGGCACCAGTGATACCTGTCATGCAATCGTGATGTCTGCCCTTGCCAAAACTCAAAAAAATCAGGTTTAAGCCTGTAACCACCCCAATTTGTCGGTTTTGGGATTGCAGCACTGCAGAACAACAAATTATTCACCAGTAAATCATAAGCAATGAATCTCACAAATCCCGTAATTGAGATATATGTATCACTCACCCATCAGAGTATTTTGTTTCCAAATCTTTATATTCTTGGTGGAGAAAATCACGTCCAGGTATTACAGAGCTCTGAACAAATGGAAGACTATTAAGTTGTTTGTAAAAATACGAAAACAGAAACATAAAACAGCACCTGTTTACTGGCTATTGCACCAATTTGACTTCCTCTAGGGCGGCTGTGGAAGTAACTCTCAGATTCTTCTTCAGAAACCTTCCGCACAGAACCTTCAATTCGCACCTGCCAGTCGAAAAAAAGCGACCGAGTGTTACAGTTATAATTATTGCATTAACTGAAACTTCTTAATAACAAAATTTTTACAATTATAACCTCGGTCTTCGAATATAATAATTTATAAGATGCATTAAAATAGCCTTTGGACGACTTTCAACCAGTTAGCTATTTTTTCAAATGATCCAATTGAAATAAAACACAACCTACATTGACCGATTCATAAACAAATGGGCTGAAATTGCCAACGTTACTTAAATTGGTCAGCATAAAGTTATCTTTGAACGCCTAGCATAAAATCATAGAGTAAGCATCCGGTACAAAATGTCATTAACCTAGAAAGTGCAGGAAACCAGGTCAAACGAACTCCGATTGACCTCATTCAAGCGGTGTTGGAACCCTAACCAGAAATCCTAACTCCTTAATCCTAAACCCTAACCCTAAAGCTAAACCCTAAAAGTTAAATTGTAAATCCTAAAAGCTATATACATATATATAGGATAAGTATATAGAGAAAACCCCTTTGAGTTCAAGAACTCAATCTCCACCATCCATCAAAAAAATCTATGGTTGAGATTGGATGTTACAAAAAAACAACTTTCTGACACGTGTAAACAGACTGACAAAAACAAATGTAACAGTTTTTTTTTGCTTTTCCACTTTTCTTTCTGACACAAAAAGTGTAACAGGTTTTTGTCTGTCTGTTACACTAAAATTCTTCTATAAAACATGTAACATATTTTTTACATGCACTACACACTAAAAAGTTGTAAAAACTAAGCTCGAAAACATGTAACAAAAATTTGTTGTTGAAAACAAAAACAAAAGTGTAACATGTGATGTTACATATATGTAACGGATGAAAAATGGGTAACATATACACTTTCTCTCTCCTGATAGAAACTGTTACGTGTCAGAACTCTGAAAGGGGGTTTTTGGTGGGGTAAAGTTTTTTTTGGGGGGTGGGGGGTTCATTGTTTGTTTTGGGTTTGTTTTGTTTGTGTTCACACTACTACACTAGTTCTCGTGGTTCTCTCCTTAAAGCTAGCTCTCGCATGAACCCTACCTTATATATATATATATAGGGAAAGGTTATCATACAAAACCCCTTATCGTACATCATGTACGCGACAGCGCCAACCGTCGGATCAGGGAAAAATCACGCATGGAACCCTAGTTTTTGTGATAATCACGCATGGAGGTACAAAATCACGCATGGGAGCCTATAATCACGCATGGGATACAAATAACGCACGTTATACTGGCAAAAAAAAATAATAACGCACGTTATATAGTCTGTCGCGTACGATAATGTATGATAAGCAGTTTTGTACATTATACTTTCTCTATATATATATATATATATATATATATATATATATATAGGGTTCGACGAGGCGGTTCCAACGCCGCTAGAATGAGGTCAATCGGAGTTTGTTTGACCCGGTTTCCTACACTTCCTAGGTTAAGATTGTTTTGTATTTGATCCTCTCCTTAAAATCTCATATAAGTATGTTTTTTACAAACTGTATGTATGACCAGAATAAATGTCAGGCTCACCTGGCGGTTCAAACCATCCCAATAAAATAATAGTGATGCGTTAGCATTCTCAGATAAATCCTTAGCTTTCCGGCTTCCATAATTAGTGTACCTATAAACACATTATAATGAAAATATATAAATCAAGAAAGAAAGTGTATGTTGTTCTAATAAGTATTGATGCTTGAATCAACAGAGAAGATTACTAACCAGACAAAACCGGTTTTGTCAAATCCTTTCAGCAATACCATTCGTGATGAACTGCAGACGTCACAAAAACATTGTTGAATGCAAAGAAAGGTTCTTTTATTTGCATCTCCTAAATGGGAATTTAATGTAAAATATGTATTGGTATGGTTCTGAATCTAACTTCTGAGCAGATACTTACGGTTTGCCATCTTTGCCAGCTGTACACAATGCCATAGCATTTGGTTCCTTCAAGCCGGCAGCCAGTGCATCATCAAACCATTTCTGGAACTGTTTCAATGTGTGTTTTCAAAGTATTTATATTGCAAATTGAATTATCATATTCTAAATCAAAAGCAGTTAATTTGAGCTAAGGCCCAAGGATATTAAGGTAAACGAGACGAGCCGCTCGTGAGCTACTCAAGATCAGGTCGCTACAAGCTTACTTTGAACGAGCTCGAGCCCAAGCTTTGCTTAGAGAGCTCAGGTAGGCTTGTGAGCCTAAAGGAGCCAAAAAAAGCGTGCCCAAAATGACCCCACTCATAGCAAAGTTGTTGGTAGGGTCTAGGGAGGGTGTGATGGGCAAAGGGAGAAAACCTTAGTTCTATCTTGAAGGATAGAGAGGTTGCTCCCGAGACCCGCTGGCTCCAAATGGCAAACCTAAACAAGCCCACTATTTATGTAATTTTATTTAACCTAGACTTATATAGTAATAATTATTATTATTATGCATTAAATAAAGATAACTAAATAGTATATAATATATTATGTATGGGTAGGGATCTTGTACATTAATTCAGAAGTGTGAGAAGTGTATTATAACACTATATATAACACTATATAACACCATATAAACACCGTATAAGTAACACTATGTAACACCATATAACACCATATAACACTATGTAACACTATATAACAATGTTATACATCTATCATAGACATGCTATCAAACAAAATATAGTGTTATATTTGTTATATAATGTTATATAGTGTTACATAGTGTTATATGATGTTATATGGTATTACATAGTGTTATACTGTGTTTATATGGTGTTATATAGTGTTATATATAGTGTTATAATACACTTCTCACACTTCTGAATTAATGTACAGGATCCCTATCTATTATGTTATATATAAAAATTAGAGTTAATTGCCAAAATCGTCCCTGAGGTTTGGGCACATTTGCCATTTTCGTCCAAAATGACACTTTTGTACCAAATTGCCCCCAAGGTTTGTAACTTTTTGCCATTTTCATCCAAACCACTAACTTAGTTTATTTTTTCTGTTAAGTTGAGGATATTTGGATGAAACTGGGAAATATAAAACCACAGGGATGATTTTAGCAATTAACTCAAAACCTTTTTAATTTCTTTTATTTAATTATTTTTGTTACATATATAATAAAAAAGAATATACATGGAGTTTTTAGGAAAAAAAATTAATAGTTGTCACATAATTTTTATAAATTTTCATCCAAATTACTAACTCAGTTTATTTTTTCTGTTAAGGTGAAGGATGTTTTAAATTTTATAAATTAAGACAAAAATGAATTTACAGCTTCTTTATATAAATCAGTTTTATAAGAGAAAACATTATTGGTGTGCAACACATAACAATCGATTACAACTTTTAGTATTTATCAGTTGTAGAGATAGAAAAAATTGTAAAACGTTACATATATTTTTTAAATGTGTTGAGCACCTAGGAAATATGTTGGTAGAAATAAAATATTTATTTAATTAAGATTATGAGGGTAACTAACTAATTCTTATTCTGAGTGACTTGAGTAAAGATACTTTTGGTTCATAGTGTTATAATTACAATTTGGTGGGTAATTTTAAGGTTTGGTAACGATACGTTGTTTGATAGAGGAGGGGGGAGGGGGCACTGGCTTCTGTTTTTCCTTATGAGCGAATTTAAAAGAGTAGAAGATGAATTACAAACTTTGTACATATGATAAAAAAAAAATATTTGACCTTTTTTCAATAAGGTCACCAGCATTTTAGTTTTATAAAATTTAGAGGTTTAATTAGATTTTATTTTTATAAAACTGATGTATATAAAAAATTAAAAAATTAATTTTTGTCTTAGTTTATAAACATCCTTCGCCTTAATAGAAAAATTAACTTAGTGGTTGGATGAAAATTTAAATAAATTATGTGATAAAGCTATTATTTTTTTCATATAGAAATTGCTTGTATATTCTTTTTTATTGTATATGTAACAAAATTAATTAAATAAAAGAAATTTAAAAGAGTTTGAGTAAATTGCCAAAACCGTCCCTGTGGTTTTATATTTGCCAGTTTCATCCAAATATCCTCAACTTAACAGAAAAAATAAACTAAGTTAGTAGTTTGGATGAAAATGGCAAAAAGTTACAAACGTTGGGGGCAATTTGGTACAAAAGTGTCATTTTGGACGAAAATGGCAAACCTGCCCAAACCTCAGGGACGATTTTGGCAATTAACTCTAAAAATTATAATTATAAATATATATACACACACATATATATTATAAAAGTAATTATAAATTATAAATGCATACAAACTAATTAATAAATAATAAACGAGCCGAACTCGAGCATGAAAATCTACTCATGAGCCGAGCTTGAGCTTTAGAAATAGAGCTTCGAAACGAGTCAAGCTCGAGCTCTCGTAAGTTAAACGAGCCAAGCTCGGGCTCATATCGGCTCATTAACACCCCAAAAGATAATTTTCACTTATCTCAAACCGTCTTCTTACATTAACTCCATACATTAAAGCCAATAACCACAATCATAATCACTTTTTCCAAACATTATAAACTAGCTATCGTAAACTGGAATTGCAATCATATGCACATCCAAATACTCCCATAACCCAAACAAAACCTACAACTATTGGTCAAAGTAGGGTGTGCATGGGTCGGTTTTGGGCCAAAACCATAATTATAACCGCGATGTCGGTTAATGGATAACCATAACCATAACTGATAGGTTATGATGGTTTCGGTTGATCAGTTTTGAAGGTTATAGCGGGTCGGTTAACCATGAATATATGCCTAGCTAAATTATCCAGATTATTTTTTGACCATGGAATAAATTGTAATTACACAATTCTATATATTAGCATATTACATAGTGATAAAAAAATACAAATAATCTATAATATTAGTATATGTTATTATTGAATATTCAAACAAATGATATGATATAATCTATAAATTCAAACAAACATTCAATAAAGACAATATGATATAAGCGATAAATTCTAACAAACGTTCAACCAAAAACATCAAATATTAAAAAAAATGATGAAAAGTCTAAAATTGGACAGATTTTACTACATGTCGATTCGATTCGGTCGGGTATGGAAACATTGATAACCATAACCGACCCGCTACTTTTGGTTTTCAGAAAAACAGTTAACCGACCCACCGGTTTTTATGTGGTTTAGTTTTGTTGGTTAATTCGGTTATGGGTCGGCAACTTTGGTTTTTTGCACACCCCTAGGTCAAAGCAAGAAGATGATTGACTTTTAACATGTTTAAAATAGCCACATGGGTCAAACCTGAACATACGGGTCGGGCTCCACATCTTCCTCCTTCAACTCAGGAGAGATATAATTTTCTCTCATTGACGATATGTCGACTTGTGGGGCCTTTCCGATTCTAACACACATAGAAGTTCCGGGATATGGTGGAAGGTGAAGCTTGAATTTATCTATAATAGAAGGCGGAACAAACCTCCCACCTAAGAAATGATGGGTCCCACTAAACTTCTTGGCGCAAAGCTTAGGAGCAGTTAAAGATACCTGAAATATAAATTGGATCCACTTAGAAATGTGTAGACGTGGTAAAATAGGCGGGTCAGAACAGACGGATCAGGTAACGGGTCAAAACATGTATTGGTTGAAAAGTGCAGGGCCGGGTTGACCCGGAACACTTTTTTGTCCAATTTGATTAATAATAAACTAAAGTTTTTAATTAAAAAAGTGTCGGAGGTTGTATGTAGGGGTGCAAACGAGCCGAGCGGCTCGAGTAAAAGCTCGAAACGAGCCGAGCTTGAGCTCGGGCTCGGCTCGGTTGCACCCCTACGGCTCGATTGCACCCCTAATTGTATGCATTTAGAAAACACTTCGGGAAACTTTCTACCTGTTTGGTATGCCCCTTTGACCCGTTTCATTTCTATATATATATTTTACCCATTTGACAAGTTGGGCGATAAAACACAACCCACATCAAAATTTACAAATAAATAGGTTTAAAAGTCCTCCTCTAGTAATGTGGCTTCAAGGATAGTATTTATCAACAACTTTAAATCGGCTAATATTTCTTTTTATCATTACTCTAAAATGCAAGATTTCTATGAGAACATACCAACATGTCAGGTTTGATTCCATCACCAACTACATCTCCTTCCTCCACATGCCACCCAGATGGAATATCTATAGAGGCAATCACATATCGTTTTTGGTTTATTTCATTGTAGTTTTGAAGATTTACTAACCGTCTAATCAAATCATCAAATGGAGGCCTTGGTGTACCTAAAATAAGATAAAAGAATTAAAGATATAGAAAGTTTCAAAAATTGCAACATTATATAATGCTCTATATGAGATCGATTCATATCCTACTATGCACCACCTATTCACGATTTCACGCTGATTTATTATTAATTAACAATGTAATTAGTGATGGAATGAAATCAACTAATATAAAATATCATTATTTTTCGTTTTTAATTTGGGTTAGCCTGCCAACACTTTCTTTTTTTAATTTTCTACATAATTCATATATTTTATTGAAATAAAAATCAAAACTTTTAAATAAAGCTATGTAAGAGACCGTAAACATTTAATTGTGTCATGGGACTTTTAACCGGTTTAATGATTTAACCCATTCCCTTTTCTAATTGGTTTTTTATTTAAATTTACCCATTTGACCCGTTAGCAATAAAATATAACCCAATAAGATCCATGTACCCAGTCCGCACATGATTTGAAATTGCCCACTGTACCGAAACATGAACTTAATTATTTTTGCGTTAAAAATATTTACCATGGAACGAAAAGCCAAACATGGCATCAACTAGAATATTGAAGTCCTCTGATAAGTTAATAGGCAGATCATCAACCGATAAGAAAGGAATACCCAATGATTCTAGCTGCAAAGATACCAAACAAGCCTTTCAGACAAGAAAGATGAATACATCTTGCATAAATATTCAACTGGAGACCATCTTTGTCCTTTCTTATTTTTTATAAATAATTAAACTGTTAATTTTGATTAAAAAACATAATATTTGAACAAGTAGGCCCACCTGAGTGACGAGACCGGTATAAAGAGGCTTTGCAGTACGTTTTGGATAACAAACAAACGGTTTATATCCGAAGTGATACAAATGACGGGCAGCTACAAGACCATCCCCACCATTGTTTCCTGGGCCACATATGGTCAATACACGATTATAATCCTTAACGTTGTACACCTGCCACACATTTGATTAAGAACAAAAATGCATAAATGAAATCAGCATAAATTTGCCTCTATAGCAACCAAAAGTAGTCTTGTTGAGGAAAAAAAGAAGAAAAAAATGTAACAAGGTTTACAACTGATTGGATCGTAATGCATGAGCTACAACGCTAGAAATAATCAGCTAGAAAGTTGAAGCAGATAGGTTTTTTTTTTTTTGGCAAATTGGAAAATAATAATCCCACATATCTGAATTTGGTCAATAATAATCTCAAGTCAGGAATTAGCCGCTAATAATCCGACCTCGTCCAATTTTTTTGTAAAATACTCCACAGTTAATTCTAGCTAACGTCGTTATAAAAAATGGTGACGATGACTCAAATGAGATTATTTATTTCCAATGACATGGATTATTTTAATCCTTTACTGTTGACTGACTGAGTATAAAAAAACCTAAATTGCACTATGAGGGAGGTGATACTTATATGTTTGAAGTAGAAATAGACAAGATGTCTTATTTTGAGCTGATGGATTATGTGATTGAGGGTGGGTCTTACCAAGATAAGAATTTTGAAATTTTCTACTTGATGCCTGGAAAGAATTTTGTACTATGTATCCTTCAAGCAGAACTTTGTTCCAAGTGAAAAGCTTTAATGATGTATCTGTGGATATAAGGAACAAAACCTGCACATGCAGGAAATGGGACTTAACAGGCATCCCATGTCATCCCTGAAAAGCTTTGATGATGTATCCCTGAAAATTTTGGGGGTTTTTTGAACGAATTGAAGCAGACGATGATGATGAACTCATATTTTCGTTATTGGGATCGATTGAAGAAGCTTAATTTGTAGATTGAGGGTTCACTTATGAATGTGTAGAATTAGGGTTCATGTTGGTGTGTTTTGATCGTTTGGTGTTTTAAGTTGGGGTCAATGCCCCTTTTATACTCAGTCAACAAAACCAATAAAAGATTTAAAATAATCCATGTCATTTGAGTCATTTAACATGTGGCAGCCAAGTCACCATTTTTTATAACAATGTTAGCTATAGATTTAACTGTGGAGTATTTTACAAAAAAATTGGTCGAGGTCGGATTATTAACGGCTAATTCCTGACTATAACAAATAGGATTAACTACTTCATATCATACGTACTTGCACTAGAAATAAGACTCACAAATAAAAATAATAAATATTCAAAACCAAGTGGGCCTGGCACAATTTTCGGGTTAAAGCGTGTCAACCCAAGAAAACTCATGTCATGTTCAAGTTCATTTCCTTGGCACAAGTCTCGAGTTCAACCCGCAAACCCGACTCAATTAATACCCCAACATGATAACACCATAACTCACCTCTGCAATTGCTGTGGCAACACTCAAACCAGCCAATTCCTGCAAACACGAAACCGTCTCAGCATTTTGTTGGTACTGACTAATTTCCAAATCCTCATCATTATATGTAATGATCATCATATTGCACACCCCCCCCCCCCCCCCCCCCAAATAAATAAATAAATAAACCTCTTTGATTAATTGTGTACTAATTAAAAAACCCTAATTGAATTTGAGTCTAAAATGACTAACCATAAGCTGATCAACACTAAACCCAAGAGGGCCCATGAGAATCTCATCAACCTCAGCAGCATCTCGTTGATTCAGATACGAAATGGTGTCAGGGTTTTGAACCACTTTAATGCTGCTAGCCATCACTCCTCTGTTGGAACAATAACCCCGAAACTTGTGCCTCAAAATCGAACCAATAAAACCCTAAATTCACCATTTTAAAGTCACACAAACCACTCCAAGTACTCATACAAAACAGAAAGACAGACAGATAGATAGATAGATATAAAGGGGTTGTTTGCTTACCTTTGGAGATGGGTGAAGGGGGGAAGAAGCAGCAGGAGTGGAAGTTGAGAGGATATGGGTGATGAAAGAAGACGAGTGCGTCAGTCTCATAGCCTTGTATTTGGTTAACAATGGAAGCATTTTTTAATGGTTCTAGCTTCTTCATCGGAAGTGGGTGTCATCTCTTTGTTCACGTGAGTTTCTTGTTTTGTTGGCAACATAACATCCACCCTACCTTAAGTTGTACCTTAATTGTTATAAGTGTTATTTAAAGTAAATTATATTAGGGTAAATTACTTTTTGAGTCCCTGTGTGTGTTATGCGTTTTAACCACTTGAGTTCAAATGCAAAAAGTTTAACGACCTAAGTCCTCATATGCATTTTCTTTAACCATTTGAGTCCAAATTTCTAACACTGTTAAGATTTTTTGGTTAAGTATTGTTAAATAACCAAAATACACTTATAAGTAAAAAATAAAAATAAAAAATTTCTCTGTCTCTCTTATATCCCCTTATTTCTTTCTCTCTCTAAATTACCACCATATAACCACCTTCATCTTCCTCACACTTTTCATCATCAATCTCCATTATCATCTTCATCGTCTTAATCATCATCAACCTTTCCGATCATGAAACTCACCGCAAAAATCAACCCTAAAAACCTCTTCAGATCCAAAAAACGCAACACACTTTCCAGATCTCAAACGTCGTCTTTCGATTCCTCCGTTACCACGTCGTCTGACTCGCCGGAGTCCAGTCACCGATCGAAATCCAAATCAAACGGAGCTGTCACTCCGCCGGTGCATTCGCAGCACAACTTTCCCTATTTTAGTGTAAATGTTGCATTCGCTTTGTTGATCCACCACAGCTTTCCCATCCATTTAGTTCACTATCTATCTCCCCAAACTTCAAAAAGAACTCCAAAAGCTTATTCGGATCAATATCCGCCGCCACATTACTCACAAATATATTCCTCTGCGTATACTCCGACACCACCGGTGCATTCACATTCGCAGCATTCGATTACGCATTCCCTGGACCCAGCCCAGCCAAAACCAACTGACACGAACTTACTCTATTCCCTATCTTCTTCTGCGGCTCCTTCAACCTCACCATACTTCCCATACTCACTTAATAACACCTCAGTTGTCATATCCCACCCTAAACTGTAAGCGAATATCTTTCGATGAGCCGGATCGGCATCGGCAATTGCTTCAACAAATTCAATAAACTCAGGATGTTTTGTAACAGCTTCTTTAAGTAATAAAACTAATTATTCTTTTGAAAACGGTTCCAGAAGCTTCTCTACTGGTTCATCAATGGAGGATTTTGAGCGTTTTGTCAATTGCATCATCAATGGCGGTTTGTTCGAGTTCTGGTTCGTTGATGGATTCGTCCGCAGGTGCGGGTTGTTTGACGGAAGGTTGGGGAGTACGAGACTTTCGCTTTTTCGCCATGGATGGATGAAGGTTGGTGGTTCTAGGGTTTCAGATAGAGATGGATGGAGGCTAGGGTGTTAGTGGTATCAATCGTTTTCATCGACTTGTGTTAATTGGGGGATTATATATTCTTTTTTTCTTTTTGAGTCCCTGTGTTTTATGTGTTTTATAGGGGTAATTTGGTCATTTAACAAAACTTAACAACAAAATTCTAACTGGATTAGAAATTTGGACTCAAATTGTTAAAGAAAATGCTTATGGGGACTCAGGCCGTTAAACTTTTTGCTTTTAGACTCAACTAGTTAAAACCCATAAAACACAGGGACTCAAAAAGTAATTTACCCATTATATTATTTAAAAATGTTGACATAAACTTTGAAATAAAAAGAAATGCTCCATTATTATTACGTAAAAGATTAAATTACAATCAACTTTGAAATAAAAAGAAATGCTCCATTACATGACACGGCAAATATAAGAGCCTGAACTGTGTCTCGCTTGGTCCCACGCCTAAGTGGTAGGGAAAAAGATGTTTTGCATTGTCCTCAAGGTTAACATTATTCCTTTTTTTGCTTGGCGAACTCCAAAAGGTTTTTAGACATTATATTTTCTAATCAAAAATGAAAAAAAAACACATAAATAATATTAATGCACATTCATGTAAAGAATTTATAAACCTATTAAAGAATGAAAATGTTTTTAACGGTAAAATGTTTTTTGTTTGCCGCTCATTATTGTTTTTATTTAAACAAAATTGCAGAAACCAACTTTTATGTTATACTCAAACTGCACTTTGTACCTTTCACTATAAAATCAGCAAAAACCAACATTTATGTTCATGTTTTGCTACAGGGTCAACCTATACCACTAACCTCGTTTGTTATCTTGGTTAAATGCCCTCACATGTGTTGCACGTGAGGGCATTACAGTCATTTCACCCTTGTTATTATAAAACTCACTCCACTCTTTCACTCTCTCACTATCTATGTCTCTTTTTAATATCACTCTACTATATCCTCTTCTTCCCTTTATAGAAACATTACACGACTACAACCACCTCAATTCACCTAACAGTACATTCAACCTTCTCTTGCAAGTTGACCACAACCACTGGTCACCATCTTCTTCAACAAAACTCCACCATCATCATCATCAACCAAACGCCCTAATGTGTGAGATAAAAAGTTAGGGAAAGAGAATCAGTTTTAGATCTAAGAGGTGGTTGTTGTGGTAAATGGTAGTTGGTGGGGGCGAAGTTGGGTGGTTGTGGTGGTGAACGATGGTGGAAGCGGTGTGGTGGTTTTGTATTTTAGAAAGGGGTGGAGATGGGTGGCACTGGTGGTGAACGATGGTGCTTGTATTTCAGGGAGGGGCAGAGATGGGTGGTTGTGGAAGTGAACGATGGTGGCAGCAATGTGGTGGTTTTGTATTTCACAGAAGGGCGAAGATGGGTGGCATTGGTGGTGAGCGGCGGTGGTAGTAGTGTGGTGGTTGAATTTCAGGGAGGGGCGAAGATGGGTGGTTGTGGTGGTGAACGGTGATGGCAGCAGTGTGGTGGTTTGTATTTCAGAGAGGGGCAGGGATGGGTGGTATTGGTGGTGAACAGTGGTGGCAGCAAAATGAATGCTTAAAGAATTTTGTGCGAATGGTAATGGAGTTTGTAGTGTGTGTATTGAATGCTTAGCTCAACTCAGTTAACATTCTGGGTTGATATCTCTATTTATAGAGAGTCTAGATCTGAATAAACATTTGTTTATTCATCACTTGCTCTGCACAAAGTGACTTTTTGGCATATTCATTGAATTGGTTATTGCCAACTTGCTACTTTTTGGATTGTATCAGGGCTTATCCCTTAAGACAAATTGGTCCACCAGAATTTCTTGTGACCAGCTTATCAGAATTCTGATGAACTTGATCATCAGAATTTCTAATGATCAGACTTATCAGATTCTGATGATAAATACCAGATCTATCATCAGACTCCATCAGAATGGTCTTGCCCGATTGTCTTCTTGTCTTGATCTTTTCCTGATGCTTAGTTGAAGATGTATCTTTCATTTCTTCTTGTCACGTTATCATGTAAGCACCTTTTTAGTGATATTCTTTGACTGTATCTTCAGCTTATGATCAGGTTGATCATCTTTTTCTCCAATACTTACATTTAAAGTTTCCTAACAATTTCCTCCTACGTATTGTAAAAAAAATAAACTATCTTATGACAAATGATCATACTTTTAAAAAAAAAAAAACTTCCCAAACAGTGGAAACAAAATTTGCAAATCACAAAATACTTCTATTTGAAAACAGATTACAAAGCAGAATTAACATGAAAATTAAAAGTGTCTTCAAACTAATTTTGGAGGTTTGTGCACATCTCATTTATTCAGTTCTTTCTTGTAATGGATGTACTTCTTGCAGATGCCATACATTCCCTTGTACCATATTCTTGTTTGCACCCATTCATCAATCATTTGTTCAATCTCCAGTCTCTCATTTTCTTTGTTTCTCCCCTTCTTTTGAAGTTGCTCCTGCTTTTTGTTCATGTACTCCTTGATGAATTTCAAGTTTGGTTGGAGTACTTGTGATGTGCGTTAGGTGTGATATATTTTATTGATATTTTAAGCCCTTTTTTTAACATTTTAGTCAAGTTTTAAATTTATAAAACACGATATTCTACTAACACTAAACACACATATGGGCAAGTTCACCCATCGTGAACGTAGTATAGCGTTGGTAAGATACCGAGGTCGTCCAAGGACACAAGAGCTTTTAGTACCGGTTTATCCTCAACGTCTAATCAAATCAAAAGTTTTAGAAAAGGTTTTAAACATGAAAATAAAAACGAAAAATGCTAAAAAATAAAATAAAATAAAAACAGATAGACAAGATGAATCACTTGGATCTGACTCGCCTTTAATGTAACCTTTTATGATTTCCGCACTTTTGCACTTTTTAAGAGATTATCTTAGTTATAGTAGTAGGCCCCTCTTTTGAAGGTGACGTTACCCTCAACCCAGTGGTTTGAGTCAGCAAGGATACAATCCCAAAGGGTCGGAATATTGAAAGATAATTAATTAAGTTATTAATGCGTAATGTGGTAGGCCCCTCTTTTGAAGGTGACGTTACCCACGGCTAAGTGGTTTGAGTCAGCAGGGATACAATCCCAAGTAGCCGGGTTAATGTATTAATAGTAATTTACATATGATGGGATCAAGCCATTCGCACCCCCGCCATCCAATACCAGTGGGTATTGAAGGAGGCCCTAGTAAGCTTGACCCAGGTCCTTGCAGGATCTATACACTGAACAAGGCAAGAACCTTACCAAACCATTCCCTTAACCCCCGACCAGGTAGCCAACATATCTCTATATAGACCGTAGAGATATGAATGGTGAAAATCTTTTATTTTATATAGACAGTAAAATAACGCCAAGACACCACAGACAAATGATAAGGAAGTTTCACCTTCAACATAAGAAACTAGTTATTAAAGTCATTAATACAAAACCAAATAAAAAGTGCGAAAAGATTAAAAATCAAAAGTATTACATTAAATGCTTGTCTTCACCAAGTGATGTAAGAGACTTAGGCAAACATGGCCTTTGATTGTTAAGAACTCTTACTATCAATCTTGGATCCTGAGACTACTACACACACTCTAAGGTGGATGATGGATGATGGTGGTGGATGTGGGTGTTGTAGTGGTGGTGAAGTGGGAGAGAGGTGGTTTGCCAAGGGATGCCTTTGAAGTGAACCAAGCACCCTTATTTATAGCCTGCATAGAAGCCCGGACACGACCCCATGTCCATCCTCTTTCTCTTTCTTCATTAATTGCAATTTGTCTGCATTAGCTCCACACGCCCCCGTGTTGGCTGGGCACGGCCCCGTGTGCAGAAGCATATCTGTACTATCAAGATTTGCAAGATTATGCGAATCTTAGCGTTGACCACGACCCGTGTTGAGCTGGGCACGCCCCCGTGCTGGGAATAGAAGCTTCTATAGATTTGTCTTTTCTGCAGGCTTCTGGCCACGCTCCCGTGTCCGCTGGGCACGGGGCCGTGGCCAGCCTTCTGTTCTGTTGTTTTTGCTTGGGAAGATGCTGTCGAGGAGTCGGGCATGCCACGTTATTTCCTTTTCTTTGTATTTATGTTAGATTTTGCTGCATATTTGTTCCTATTGTTCATTTAAGCTCATTTGGTCCTGAAAATACAAAAAGAAGACAAAAGCACACTTTTTCCAACATTAGCACTAAAAAGGGGTTAGTTTTATGCCTCATTTGATGTAATTTATATGTTGCATTTTACACACATCAAATACCCCCACACTTGAATCTTTGCTTTTCCTCAAGCAAAACTCTTTATTATGTGGCTTACACACCCAAATGGAGTGGGTATAAGAGAAGTTTTGGGCTTGTCTTGAGTGTCGGGAATCCAAGATCTTTATTGGGTTTTATTTTTATGCTATTTACAATCCTATTCATTATGATTTATTTAGAACATTTCATAAGACAAATTATTTATTTGGGCATAACATGCTGTTGGACCGTTCTACGACCTCGAAACGTCAGTTAAGGCAGTTCATCTTTGAGTACGAAGGCGGAATCAACGTAAACAAAGTCATAACAGCTAGTTTCCTTTTAATCTTTCTTTTCTGATTGATTTTCGTGCTTGTACAATGTATTCTGATACAAAACCGACAGCACTTCGTCTCACATACAATGACCAAGTCCTCCCAAATGAACATACACAACAACTATTTATAGACCCTATGATTTCGCTTGAGCCCATTTCAAGCGAAATCTTCTGTGTTGATTTCGCTTGAACCAAACAAAACCACTTTCAAGCGAAATCTTCAAGTTAAACATGTAAAACCCTAATTTAAACCCTATTGTGTGTTCATTCAACCTATCTAGACCTAAGACTTGATGTAGACGTAGTCAACAGACATTCCATGCACCAACAGACTCCCCCTTGGATGTTGACGAAGTCTTCAGCTCCTGAGTCTTCAGTCTTGGTCTTTTCTCCAACTCTCTGTCTTCACATCATAAACATTCTATCTTCACAGGTTTAGGATCACAACCTGACTCCATCTTCAAACTCCCCTTTGACTGTTGATCCAGACTCCCCCTTTCACAGACTCCCCCTCTTAATATGCTATAATCTAAGGTCTTTATCTGGTTCAATCTTTGACATTTAGCTTCCATGGGAATTCCTGAAACCTGCATATCCTCTACCACAACATAAGTTTCACAAATTTATAACACTTAGATTTAAGAAACTTACTGATAGACATCATTTAAACAACAAACATACTAGTTACATCAAGTTCAAATGAATGACCTTGATTAACTAAACACACAATCTTTCAAAACATTTTTATATGACATTCAAAGTTTTCAACATATTCTCCCAAACCAATTCATCATGTTTAGCATTTGGAATTTTGAATATCAGCTCTTCAACATCAGTTGTCGAAAATCTTTTTGAATTTTTGATTTTAAAGAAATGCAGTAAAGAAATATATACAAACAATATTTTTGTGAGTTTGTGTAAGAGGATCATATCAGTTCATAAGACCAATCACAAGCACCGTTAAGCTTTTGACATTTTAAGTTCTAAACGATTCACCTTGATTGTCAGTATACTTGATTCACTTAAATTTTCACACAAAGTTCAACTGCTTCGAGATACGAGTTTAATGTCTTAGACACTTAAACTTAATCGCGTGTCCCACCTCAGAATATACTCCCGTATCCAGATCCCAATATTCAGTCTTACAGGTAATTATAACACAAATGATATCTGTAAGGGGTTAATAATTTATGAAGAATCATGAGAGCTCAGGTCAGAACCATCGTTCAGCAGAGAGATCATGACTCAACTTGTGGGTGTGTCCCCTTTAGAGGATCTTTTTTATAACAGCATTTGCTAAGCAATTTTATTGTCTTATCATTTATGCTGAGGGTGATGCTATGTTTCAAGCATTTGCAGAAAGTATTATTCGAGGACTAGGTCAGAACTACCGTTCAGCAGAAGTCCCGGAATAATACCCCAGATATCACTGAGTATAAAAACCTAGTATATCAGAAAAAGGAATCTTTCAAACAAGATTTCGGGGGTTACCCATATATCCGAGAGATGTTACCCACGATATAAGCAAGTTTGAATTTAGGTTTATATCTCGTCACAATCTACTGAATGTGCAAAAACCTACTGATACATCATCAGTGAGACCGTTTATTACATTTGACAATTCATATCTTTAGCATGCTGTGATAGACTACTGATGTACTATCATTTCCTCTTTTTCACAACAAAACTCATTTTTGCTTTTTCAATGTTTTTGTCATTTTCAAATTTTCTAATTTTTTAAAAAATTTTCTCCCCCTAAAATCAAAATATGTTTCAATTTTGATTTTCTGAGAAAATTTGAAAACAAACTATACAAGGAAAGTGACAAACTGATATCAAATCGCTTCAATTCGCCATTCACTCGGCATAAACAATCAGAACTCCCCCTCACAACAAACTATTTTCCCATTATGATTTCAAAACACTTAAGTTTGTTTTAATCAAATGGTTTTTTCGGAAAATTTGTTTTATGTGATTTCATAAACTCGGGGTTTCATCACATTGTTTACCTTTATCTACTCATCGGAAAGATAAATCAAGTACAACTTAATGTCCTTGATTAGCCTTTTGTGATTCGAAATATCACAGTTACCAACCTGTGAATTTCTCAAAAAATATGTCGATTCCTGTTCCACACTTACCAACCTGGGAACTCCGGCAAGTCAGGTTTTTCATTTAAAAAGATCTACCCAAGCCTGACCAGCCTTGGGTTTGATAGTTTTTACCTCAACAGATGACTCTTCTGGTTTTGACAAACCAGAATCATTGCCTAAACATGGCTTGTCTAACTTTGAAAAATCAGATTCATTGCCAACACGTGGCTCCTTTGTTTTTGAAGAAATAAATTCATCGCCAACCTTCATTGGTACCCAATTCTTACTAGATCTAGGTTTTCCATATTTATTAGCCTGTGAAATGAATAAACTTTCACGGTCTCTTTTATATTCGAAAACCTTGATCAAGATTTTGTCTGAAAAATTAACTTTCTTTGATTGGTTATCAATTTGCTTAGTTAATTTTTCTTTCTTTAACTTCCTTTTCTCTTTCCCGTTTGTCCTCGGATTTGTATCTGAAGAATTCGTTTTGCTTGCCTTTGCAGTTGGGGAAAGCAATTCATCAGAACTTTTTCTCGGATTACCAGTTTTATCCGAGAACAAAATTTTCTCCAAGTATTCTCTTGCCTTCTTTCTTTTCTTTCTCAGTCTGTCTTTCTGCCCCTGTGAAAGCTTAATTTTCTTTTCTTGAACTTTCTGTTCTTGAACTTTTGGTTCTTGAACTTTCTGTTCTTTGGGCTTGACATTGACTGATTTCTTCCCATTTTCTGAGATTCAACCCTTGATCTTCCTTTTGATCTCATTGGGCAATCTCTGGCAATGTGTCCTCTGATGTGACATTCATAGCATCTTCTTGTTTCGAATCTCTGACTTTGGCAGTTAACAGCAATGTGTCCTTGATAGCCACAAGTGTAACACACTCTGTTATCATACCTCTCATTACTTTCATACCACATATCGTCTTCATACCACACACTTAGATCAAAGCATTGATTTGCCTTGTGGTAATCACCATTTCTTTGTTTTCTATCATTGTAATGATTTGTCCTTGAAGAATCTTCATCCCATCTTCTCTTGTAAGCTGGATTTGGCTTTTGAGCACTGTGGTTGAAGGGGTAAGGTCCCAAAAACCTCATAATAAGTATTTGGGACCATACCATAGTTCTACCTTTTCGCCTTTAACCTTGCGCGGCCGCGCACTGGTCTTACAAAAGGAGGAAAGTAATCAGCAATCTATAGTCGCGCGCCCAAAGGAGAACATAAATCCTTGCGCTTTCTCCCTATAGCAAAAGATGAAAGCCCTAAAGTTAATACTTCCGCCCAAGTATCCAGACTTAGATATTATTTTACCCAGACTTGGGATTTACTCATCTGCCTCCACACAGTAAGGTGCCACACCAGATTACAGCAGTAATCTTCTAGAAAGAAATACAATCGTGCACCACCCAGACGGTTATAACCGTCTGGACACGTGTCATTACCACAGACACCCCTGGAATCACAACGAAGGCATGCAATGGGAGAATAATCCCCACTTAATCACTTTCCACGTGGCAATTCCCCAGCCATAGATCAAACCACGATCCGTGTGCATTCACATCGGATCGAGGTAACTCAACGTCTGATCAAAGAACTTAACGGAAGGAAACGTAACCGTCACGGCGTTAGCATCTTCCGTCATCTTTTCAATAACAGGTTTTTCCTCCCAAACTCCCGGTTATAAGTACGAGAACTATTCAGGTATAAAATCAGAATACACCCACTTCTCAAAGATTTTCTCTTCTCCACTACGAATACTTATTCTCACACCGGAGTCGGGTCAAGGAGAGAACCCTCTTCTCCCCTTGGCGAGGCTAACGATGCTCTTTTTTGCAGAATCACCGGAGAAGAAGATCAGTTGTGACTGAATCGATCGAGTGAGAGCTAACCTTTTTATGCGGATTCAAACCCCCTAACTATCTCGGTTCCGACCATTTAGTTAGTGTTTCTTCATTGGCGCCCACCGATTCCTCAGTTTTCTAGTTTCTATCTCGTTTCGATTCAGTTCATTCCATTTTCTGTTTTTGCACATGGCAGAAAATTCGTCATCTCACCGGCAACCTGGTCCTCGACCAAACATCAGAAACAATTTACGAATAGAAGAATCCCCAGAACATTGGTTTAACAAATGCCAAATCGCTCTAAACACAATCGTTATGCAAATTTCCAGATCCGAGTTCCCAAACGTCAGATCTGGAGAAGAAATCAACATTACAGTATTGGATCCACCAACACCACGTCGGGGGGACATTCAATCCAGTCATAGCAGTTATCAAAAACAAACACATATGGTTCAAGGAGGTCCGTCACGAAGACCAAATAAACGAAACTATGACCAACACTGGAGAGAACAGCAAGTTGTGTTCCGTGTTGTTCCTGGGGGCCCTCAGGAAGAACGACCAGTGATTATTACTGGTATTTTCGGTCATTACCGAACAGATTACATGTTCATAGATCCAGGAAGCTCGATGGACATCATATACGAGCAATGTTTTAAACAACTCGACCCAGATGATAAAGCACGTTTAGAACCGGTCGATTTCCCCCTCACCGGATTCTGTAATGAAGCTGTATTCCCATTAGGACAAATCGCTTTCCCGGTGACTTTGTCAGATGGCGAACACTCACGAATAGTTACAGTCAATTTCATGGTCATGCCAGCGACATCACGTCATGATGTCCTGCTTGGGAGAAGGTCACAAAGAGAATTCAGCATGATCACTTCCATCCCACATGCTGCTTGCGGATTTCCAACAGAAACCGGAGTTGCAATTTTATATTCAAGCAAAGAAGTCATGTACGTGGACGACGAGCCACCAGCAAAGGTAGTCAAACCTTCGACACAGAACGAACCAGAGAAATGGGTCCTAAACAACGAATACCCAGAGCAGACCATTCTGTTAGGACAAGCCATTTCCCCGACAACACGCATACAACTGAAAGAATTGTTGTCTAACAACAAAGATATATTTGCCTGGTGCCCAGCAGACATGACTGGGGTCCCACGCGACATCGCGCAACATTGTCTAAACATCAAACCATCTGCGGAACCTGTTGCTCAGGGGAGACGCAGTTTTAGTGAAGAAAAAGCAAAAGCCATGGACGAGCAAGTGGCAGAATTACTGAATGCGGGAATCTTACGCGAAGTAAAATACCATACATGGGTGGCCAACCCAGTAATGGTGCAAAAACATAGCGGTGGATGGAGAATGTGCGTCGACTTCAAAGACCTGAATAAAGCATGCCCAAAAGATTGCTACGCGCTTCCAGAGATAGACAAAAAAGTCGACTCTCTAGCATCATTCAGATGGAAATGCTTTCTTGACTGTTACAAGGGTTATCATCAGGTCCAGATGAAAGAAGAAGACGAAGACAAAACGGCGTTCCGCACAGATAAAGGCATTTTCTGTTACACCAAAATGCCGTTCGGCCTGCGCAACGCAGGCGCAACTTATCAACGCCTAATGGACACAATTTTCAACGATGATATTGGCAAGACTGTCGAAGTATACATGGATGACCTCGTCATCATGAGCCATGAGGAAGGCACAATGCTCGACAATATTCAGCGCACATTCGACTCTTTGCGCAGCGTGAATTTAAAGCTCAACCCAACTAAATGCTCCTTCGGCATGGAAGAAGGAAAATTTTTGGGATTCATCGTCACAAGAGATGGCTTTAAAGTAAATCCAGAAAAAGTGAAGGCTATTCAGCTAATGCCGTCACCCGCAACAGTTAAAGAAATGCAAAGGCTCGCCGGATGCCTAGCGGCTTTGAACAGATTTTTGGCTAATCACTCAGCAAAGTCTTATCCATTCATCAGTACGCTACGAAACTGCGCAAAGAAAACTGACTTTCAGTGGACATCTGAAGCAGAAACCGCATTCAAACAAATGAAAGAATGTTTAATTCAGTTGCCAACGCTGACCGCACCAAAAGAAAAAGAACCACTGATTTTATATCTATCTGCCGCGGAAGTAGCGGTTGGTGCCGTATTGATGGTAGAACGCGAGAACATCCAGACTCCGATCTATTACATCAGCAAAATGCTTACCGGCCCGGAAACTCGTTACTCAATGATAGAAAAGCTAGTCCTAGCACTAGTACATGCATCCCGACGCCTACGCGGGTATTTTTCGGGTCACGTCATCACAGTTCTTACCAATTACCATTTAGGCCAGATCTTATCTAAACCCGACGTGGCGGGACGACTGGCCAAATGGACAATTGAACTGGGAGGATACAACATTTTCTACAGACCAAGACCAGCAATCAAAGGGCAAGTTTTAGCAGACTTCGCCACTGAAGTCCCCATCGAAAAAGTTCAAAAGTGTGAGGCAATCCAGAATCCTACACCCGTTTTCGACGATAGAGTCTGGACCTTGCACACAGATGGAGCGTCCAATGATGACGGAGCTGGAGCAGGTCTCCGATTAATCAGCCCAGACAATCATGAGCTCACATATGCTATACGCTTAGATTTCAAAAGCACGAATAACGAAGCTGAATATGAAGCCTTCTTGGCAGGTCTTCGCTTAGCGCTAAAAATGGGGGCAAGAAATCTTGAAGCTAACGTTGATTCAAAACTGGTAGCCGAGCAAGTTAATGGCAATTACGATGCAAAAGAAGAAATGGCATTATACCTTGAACAAGCGCGAGTTCTAATCAGCCAATTCCAAACATTCAAAGTTAACCACATAAACAGAAGCGAGAACAAGCACGCAGATGCGCTAAGCAAATTAGCCGCTACCAGCTTCAAACATTTAGCAAAGGAAGTACGTATAGAGGTACTATCCAACCCTTCTATTCATTTCATGCAAGTAAGTGTCATAGAAATGGGAAATCCATCCTGGATGTCTCCGATTATCTTGTACCTTCAACACGGAAAACTTCCGGAAGAAAAAGCAGAAGCTCGAAAACTACAACACAAAGCGATAAATTATGAAATGGCGGATGGCGTCCTTTATCGAAAGTCATTTATGGGCCCATTACTACGCTGTGTTGATAAAGCAGACGCCCAATACCTAGTCAGAGAAATTCACGAGGGTTTATGCGGAATACACGCCGGACCGCGCATGGTCGTGGCAAAGATAATGAGCGCCGGATACTACTGGCCAGGCATGCACATGGACGCAGTTGATTTATTAAGAAGATGCGCAGCCTGTCAACGCCACGCACCAAAGACGCTCCGACCCAAGAACCCGCTAATTCCCGTTACTTCCGCCTGGCCATTCCAACAGTGGGGCATCGATCTTGTTGGCCCATTTCCTGACGCGCCAGGAGCAGTAAAATTCATCATCGTGGCGGTCGATTACTTCACCAAATGGGTAGAAGTTAAAGCTTTGGCCTCAACAACAGCAATGGTAATCCGCAAATTTATATGGGAACATATCATTTGCAGATTTGGATTACCATTGCGCATTATTTCCGACAATGGTACAAACTTCGCCGCAGAAGATCTTCAAAAATGGTTCAAAGAAATGAAGATCGAACATAATTTCGCTTCCGTCGCACACCCCCAAGCAAACGGTCAAGTAGAAAGTGTAAACAAACAGATCGTCGACGGCATAAAAGCACGGTTAGGAACCGCACGCAGAGGGTGGGTCGACAAACTCCCCAGCATCCTTTGGGCACATCGAACAATGCCAAAGACTAGCACAGGCGAAACTCCGTTCAGTCTAGTCTATGGGTCTGAGGCTGTCATTCCAGCTGAGATCGGTTTACCATCACCGCGCATGATAGCCATGGAAAAACAGAACAATGAACAAGAGCGAAGAATGGATTTGGACCTTCTGGAAGAAAGGCGCGAGAATGCCGCCATAACAGAAGCAAGGTACAAATCCAAACTCGAAAAATATTACAATGCGCGCGTACGCGTATGCACCTTTGTCCCCGGCGATTTCGTCTTGCGCGATAATGAAGCTTCAAACGCGGAGAAACCAGGCAAATTAGCGCCAAGATGGGAAGGACCATATGTCATCAACGAGGTTCTAGGCAAAGGGGCGTATACTTTAAAAAGACTCGACGGGACTCTAGTCCCACGCACCTGGAACGCACAGCAGCTGCGCAGGTGTTACATGTAGGTCAAATCATTCACAGGCAATGTATTTCCTATTTTACACTTGTATTACAAGCCTTGCGCTTTATCAATACAAATATGATTTTCATACTTATTTCTGTTTGTTACAAATTGCATGAAATTCTTCGGGCTTACGCGAAAACAAATGGTAAAACACTGTACGCCTCATGAACAGTCCAAACCAGGTAAGCTGTCGCGCCTTTTGGACACACGTTCACACATGAGCACAGTACCATTTCTCATTCGCTTCACCTGTCAAGAAGCAATTAAGCACATGCAACATATTGTAATCCAAACATGCAAAAAGTAAAAACATACAACACATAAACAGTAAACATATTATTAAGTGTAACAAAACACTTCATAAACAAGATCATGGCAATGATCTTCAAAAAAGACCGGTCCCAAAGACTAGAATATTCACAAACAACAAAAAGAAACATTGTTTCAACTAGTAGCAGGACGTTCAAACGACAGCCATATACAATAGTCACACCGGTGAAATTCAAAAAAGAGGTTTGTGATAATAGACTGACATAAACATCAAAAGAAGGGATATACAACTCCCAAACCTAACCAGCATCGGAATCATCATCAACAACAAACATCTGCTCACACCGACGAATTTTCCGGCGATGATACACCAGCCGGCATTCTCCTTTCCGAAGCAGCGGGAACCGAGCCGTCAAGCCATCAGCATCCAGCACAACACCGGCACCATCAATAACATCCATAGACTGAAGAAATTTACGGTCAGAATCAATAGTTGCCGGAATATCAGTTTTCACCGGACTCTCTGCTGCAACAGCAGCTAAAGGGGGAGAACGAGATAGAAGCACAAGGCCTTCAGCAGCCTCGTAAACCCTAAAAATATCCAGCAAACGACGAGTTTGGTACGAACGTTTCATCCTTCTTGCTCAAAAACCAATCGGAAGATAAGGTATCTGGAATATGCATATATATAAAAGAACTCAACCTCGGGAAAGGAGAAACCTACTCATCATTAATTGTCAGAATTATATCACATCCAAACGGCGCTACAGGAACCAGGGTCATTTCCCCATTAATAAAGACTGACAAGCGCCATTACAAATCTCAAGACAAATGAGAAAAATACCCACTCTTACTGCCAGCTGACGTCATTACATGTCAGAGTATGATTACAAAGTCACATTTTGTCACTTTCTTCAACAAACTCAATCTTCTCATAGAAGATTTCTTAATTCTCGCGCCCAAAAGCATCTCCCTCTTATTAGTCCAGTGCTCCACTTATTTGCATAAGTACAACACTAGACTGGGGGGACTTGAAGGGGTAAGGTCCCAAAAACCTCATAATAAGTATTTGGGACCATACCATAGTTCTACCTTTTCGCCTTTAACCTTGCGCGGCCGCGCACTGGTCTTACAAAAGGAGGAAAGTAATCAGCAATCTATAGTCGCGCGCCCAAAGGAGAACATAAATCCTTGCGCTTTCTCCCTATAGCAAAAGATGAAAGCCCTAAAGTTAATACTTTCGCCCAAGTATCCAGACTTAGATATTATTTTACCCAGACTTGGGATTTACTCATCTGCCTCCACACAGTAAGGTGCCACACCAGATTACAGCAGTAATCTTCTAGAAAGAAATACAATCGTGCACAACCGTCTGGACACGTGTCATTACCACAGACACCCCTGGAATCACAACGAAGGCATGCAATGGGAGAATAATCCCCACTTAATCACTTTCCACGTGGCAATTCCCCAGCCATAGATCAAACCACGATCCGTGTGCATTCACATCGGATCGAGGTAACTCAACGTCTGATCAAAGAACTTAACGGAAGGAAATGTAACCGTCACGGCGTTAGCATCTTCCGTCATCTTTTCAATAACAGGTTTTCCCTCCCAAACTCCCGGTTATAAGTACGAGAACTATTCAGGTATAAAATCAGAATACACCCACTTCTCAAAGATTTTCTCTTCTCCACTACGAATACTTATTCTCACACCGGAGTCGGGTCAAGGAGAGAACCCTCTTCTCCCCTTGGCGAGGCTAACGGTGTTCTTTTTTGCAGAATCACCGGAGAAGAAGATCAGTTGTGACTGAATCGATCGAGTAAGAGCTAACCTTTTTATGCGGATTCAAACCCCCTAACTATCTCGGTTCCGACCATTTAGTTAGTGTTTCTTCAGTGGTCAAACCTGCACCACTTATTACCAACATATTGTGAGTTTTTATTTTTAGATTTTTTTGATTTTTCAAAATGATTGGATGACTTATCTAATGAAATTTTATTTTCATTTTTAGGATTTTTCAAATTTTTATCTTTTTGTTTCTGTTCTACAATCTTCTTAACAGGTTTTTGCTTAGAGCATTCACCTATTTCAGTAGACTGCAAAACAGTATTTTTAAATTTTTCTTGTAAATCTAAAAATATTTTTCTTTTCTTTTCTTTTTCATCATCAGATATTTCATCACAATCTTCAATTTTGACTTTGTCAAAATTTGTGACATTGTCACTTATTGGAATAGAATTGATCGATTTTGGACACTCATATGGTGCCGAAGTCACAAAACCTTTCAATTTAACTTCAAGCTCTTTGATTTTAATCCGAGCTATTTCAGCTTCTTTTTCAAGCTGAATGATTTTAGCAAGATGAGAATTGATTTCAATTTGTTTTTCAAGATTATCTTTACCAAAAATATCTCTCTCATCTTCTAAAATCTTGATTTGATGTTGAAAATCTTTTTGTTTTTCTTTTAACGCTTCATTTTCCAATTTTATCCAAGAAACGTTTTCATTTTCAATTTTGATTTTTCCAAAAAAAATTTCTTTTTCTTTCAAATTGTTAATTTCCAATGTCAAACTGTCCAAACTACTCAACAGTTTGACATTTTCTGACGTCAATTTCTCACAATTTTCTCTCATTTCAAGAATCTGTTTATTATCAGATTCTTTCTCATCCTTCAAGCTTTTGATTTCCACTGTCAAATTCTCCACATCTTTCAAGAGATTGAAATTTTCTGCTTCGGATTTTTCGCATTTTGAGCACACAACTTCACCTTTTGAAATTTCATCCTTCTTTGATTCTTCATTCTTTGTCATTCCTTCTTTAATCTTTTTGAATAATTCAAGAAATTCAACCAAACTCATTTTTTCTGAGTTTTTTTCTATTTCATCTATTAACTCTTTCTTTTTCTTTTTCTCTTCTTCATCTCCCCACCATTTCTTTTGCCAATAATCATCTTCCCTTTTATACTCTTGGATTATGGCTTCGATATCAAGAGTTTTGTGATCAATCGCAATATTTCCATACTCATCAAGATAACACTCTCTGTTCGGATCCCATCTATTTGCTCTCTTTGCATCTGAATAGATACGAGATATTCTAATGATTTTGTTTTCAGCAATCATTTTTCTGTATCTATACTTCTGCTCTTCAGTTCGGTTATCTTTCCAAGGAATAGGATCGTCGTTTTTCGCCATCTTGTATGTTCCTGAAAAATAATCAGCAAAACACTTAGAAAATTTTTAGGTTTTGAAGAATCAGCAAGTTCAAGCGAAATCACTTGAAGTGAAATCACTTCAAGCGAAATCAACAAGTATTGAAAGTTCAAGCGAAACTGAACTATTGAAGCGAAATCTCCTATTTCGCTTGGACTTTCAAGCGAAACTGTCTGATCCAAGTTCAATCAGTTCAAGCGAAATCCAACACTCCTATTTCGCTTGGACTTTTAAGCGAAATCTAAGACCAGTTCAATTACAAGCAAAATCAACAGCCAAACTCAAGTTTCAAGCGAAATCTACTATTTCGCTTGTAATGTCCAAGAAACCTAGATTCAAGCGAAATCGTACAACCTGAATCAGTTAGTTCAAGCGAAATCCAAGAACCTATTTCGCTTGAACTTGTCAAGCGAAATCCTTTAATTTTCAAGCGAAATCAAATATCAGTTCTGTTACAAGCGAAATCAACAGCCAAACTTCAAGTTTCAAGCGAAATCTTCAATATATTTCAAGCGAAATCTGCTGATGTCATCTTTTACGAACAGTTTTCAAGCGAAAAGTTAATTTTTTATATGAATTCGATTGCTTTTTAGTCCAAATCTTTCAAGGATTAGTTATCACACTAATTCGCTTGTTATATGTCAAATTCAGGTCATTTTCACCGCTGGAATATGTTCAAATCAGAAAAGTATGAGAAAAAGTGAGTAGAAAGTAGAGAATCCGGTAATATCAAGCTGCTATGGTATGAACTCCTCGTCCTGAGCTCTGATACCACTTGTTGGACCATTCTACGACCTTGAAATGTCAATTAAGGCAGTTCATCTTTGAGTACGAAGGCGGAATCAACGTAAACAAAGTCATAACAGCTAGTTTCCTTTTAATCTTTCTTTTCTGATTGATTTTCGTGCGTGTACAATGTATTCTGATACAAAACCGACAGCACTTCGTCTCACATACAATGACCAAGTCCTCCCAAATGAACATACACAACAACTATTTATAGACCCTATTATTTCGCTTGAGCCCATTTCAAGCGAAATCTTCTGTGTTGATTTCGCTTGAACCAAACAAAACCACTTTCAAGCGAAATCTTCAAGTTAAACATGTAAACCCTAATTTAAACCCTATTGTGTGTTCGTTCAACCTATCTAGACCTAAGACTTGATGTAGACGTAGTCAACAGACATTCCATGCACCAACACATGCCTCTTTAAAATTCCATTTATATACAAGTTCACATACCTCATGGGAGATCACTCAACACTCGGCCGAAGATGTATTTTTGTGAAACACTCGAGACCGGTATGGAACTTATTTCTACCATATGCTTGCCAAGCAATCAATCCTCCTCCTTTTTAACTATAAATCTTTGTAAATATCAAGAGGACTTGGGGAATGGTTAGGCTTGGGTTAAAGGTAGGTGGTTTTGGGTTAGAGGTTAGTAAAAAGGGCTGAAAGCGTAAAAAGCGTCGGTCGTCGTAAAACTTTTTGTTTTTATGACTTTTTATTCAAATTAAGCACTTTCAAACAAAGTTTCTTTTGAGAAACGTGTTTGTTTATTGCTAAACTTCATATTTTTTTGTGATAAGAAACATCACAAGAAAACCGAGCTTTTTACTAAAATAAGGGGTTTTTTAAAAGAAAAAAAAGGGTTTTGGTGGGTAAAGGGTGTTTGCTTTGTGGGTTTAGAAACCAAAAGGTTTAGGCTCAAAGGGGTTAACTAGGGGGATTTTGGGGAGGTGATAAAAAAAATTAAAAAATAATGGTGTTGAAAAGAAAATGGGTTAGTCCTAATGACTCCATCATTTACTTACTTGGGTTTAAGTTGGTAAGGACCGGGAATGTATCGTCATGGCAAGTTCTAGAGTCGTAAGAAACCAAGCGGCTATTCACACAAGAAACGAAAAATGAGCATTTAGTTTAAAGATGTATGCTTGTATGCTCGATAAAGTCTCAAAACTCACTTTTTGTGGGAATGAGTTTATAATGTGATCAAGTATATATAATCAAATTTTAACTAGATTTGTCATGTCGTTTCATAATTTTCTTATGTTGGTTCTTTTTATCACGACGCTATCGGTTGAAAATTTGTAAAAATATAACCTTTCTAGAACTTGTTATTCTCAAATTAAACTAAGACAAGTAAAAAAAAAACGAAAAGTTTTTGAAAAAATTTGGGGTGATTAGCGGTTCCAATAGAGTTTTGTGTAAGGCTTGTTATTAGGACTTGCAAAATTCAAGGTTTAGCATCCCCTCACACTTAAATTAACACTTAAATTACACATTGTCCTCAATGTGTCCCAAATATAAGTTTTTAGGTTAATTGAATGTGTAAAAAGGTGTTTAAAAACAAAATTTTATGTTACTGGGCGTCTGGGCACGGGCCCGTGTTGGTCCGGGCACGGCCCCGTGTTCAGATCGCCAGTATCATATTTAACAGAAGGCTGGGCACGGGGGCGTGTTCAGCGAACACGGCCCCATGTCCAGTTACCTGAACTGGGCGTTTTCTGCAGAACCTTGGGCACGGGGGCGTGTTGGGCTGAGTACGGCCCCGTGCTGAACTTGCTGTAATGAAGAAAAATTGTCAAGAGGCTCTCTTTTTGTGCATGGGGTGTGGGTTCAAGTTTCCCTTAGTAACCTCCACCATTTCGAGTGTGTTTTATTCCTGAAAAGTAAAACTAAACTAGAAAACATAAAAGTTAATCTAAACTAAAACTAAGGATAGTTCTGCGGAATGCCTCTGTGGTGCGTCACGTTTATAAGGGTCCTTGGCTAGACCCAAAGTCAGTCATATGTTACCCAAGTGGGATGTTTTGCATCCCATGTTGCACCGTCGGAGAGCATCATCCAAGCTTGAGTCTATGACATTCATGTAGTTGACCGGGCATCGTCTTCTACTCTTTTCCCAACCCCGAACTCCATCTCTTTGTCCCCAACCCTCAATGTTAATTCCCCACCATTAATGTCCACCATTGCGTGAGCGGTGGCTAGGAATGGTCTTCTTAGGATGAGTGGTACTTCGGTATCTTCCTCCATATCTAGTATAACAAACTCGGCCGGGAAGACAAAGTCTTCGACTTTTACCAATAGATTTTCGGCGACACCTTGTGGATATTTGATGGACCTATCGGCAAGTTGTATGCTCATCTTTGTGGGGCTTGTTTTACCTAGTCCGAGTCGGTCAAACATTGATGCAGGCATGAGATTGATGCTAGCCCCAAGATTCGATAGCGCATTGCGTATGGGTGATCCCCCAATGGAACAAGGGATGGTGAAGCTTCTGGGGTCGATTTTATTTTGTGGGAGTTTGTTAAGTAGAACGGCGGAACATTCTTCACTTAAATTAACTAATTGCTGTGTTTCAATTTTCCTTTTGTGAGTGAGAAAGTCTCTCATAAATTTTGAATATTTAGGCATTTGAGTGAGGACTTCCACAAATGGAATATTAATGTGCAATTGTTTTAGTAAGTTTACGAATTTTGTGAATTGCTCATCGGTCTTTTGGCGAAGAAACCGGCCGGGGTAAGGTACCGGGGGATTCTTGGTAGGCTCCTGATTTGGCGGAGGAGTCGTCTCTTTTTGGGGCGTCAGTGAAGTTGCGAGTTGGCTAGATGGACTCTTTTCAGTTAGAGGTAGTGGAGCTTTCTCAAGACCTACGGTACGGTTTCTCAACGTGATGAGATGTACTTGCGCCTTTGGGTTAGTTTCGGTATTGTTGGGTAATGCGCCTTGCGGTCTCTCGGAGAAATCTTTAGCTAGTTGATTTAGTTGTTTTTCAATGTTTTGAATACTAGCTTGTTGATTTCTAAAGTTTTATTCCATTTGTTGGAATCGATCCGAGTTTTTCTTTTCGGTGTCGGAGATGAGGCGTGAGATAGTATCTTCAAGCCTCTCTCGTCCCCCTTGTTGTTGTTGAGAGAAATTTTGTGACTCATTTCTTGGTTGTTGAAAGTTTATTCGTTGGTTTTGATTTTGTTGGTTACTACTATTGCCGGGTTCTCTCCAACCAAGGTTAGGGTGGTTACGCCATCCTTGGTTGTAGGTACCCGTCGGAGGACCTGACGGTCTAGGTCTATTATCAATGTAGTTTACCATTTCTATTTGATTATCCATTTCTTTCATACAACTCCAATTTTCATGTGGCCCACCACACCCCTCACAAGCCATAACCGAGACCGTTTTTGCCATTTCTAACTTTTTGATTTTCGAAGAGAGGGTCTCGATTTTGGCTTGTAAAGAAGTGCTTTCGTCTACCTTATGGGCGCCCAGGGCAATAGATTTTGTGCCTAGGGGAGTGTGCCACTGAAAATTGTTTTGAGCAATTTCCTCAATTTGATTAAAAATTTCGTTTGGGCGACGATTACCTAGAAGTCCCCCGGAGCTATAGTCAAGTGTTTGTCTTGTGTGTGGCAACAACCCATTATAGAAAGTGGATACTTGTTGCCATACCGCAAGACCATGATGAGGACACTTTCTTAGTAGCTCCTTGAACCTTTCCCAAGTTTCATATAAGGATTCCCCATCCTCTTGTGAGTATGTATTAATTTCAGTCATTAATTTAGCCGTTTTAGAAGGAGGGAAATACTTATACAAAAACTTTTGGGCTAGTTCATCCCAGGTGTTTACCGAACCAACTGGGAGGGTGTTAAGCCAAGCCTTAGCTCGGTCTTTTAGTGAAAATGGGAACATTCGGAGGCGGATGGCGTTCTTCGATGCTCTGTTGATCCGAAAAGTATCACATATTTCCAAAAAGTTGGTAATATGTAATTGGGGATCTCCGTCCTCAAGCCCATGGAAAGTTGCGGAGTTTTGGAGCATTTGAATCAAATGCGGCCGAAGTTCGAAGTTGTTGGCATCGACATTCGGTGCATTGATAGCGGCGCCGAGATTACCTACCGTTGGCCATAGGTAATCCATTAGGGTACGTTGATCCGCCATTGGAAGTGGGTCCCCCGAAACTTTCTCTTGGATTTTAGCTTTAAGTTTTTTTCTTAGAAAGCGTTCGGGTTCATCTAGAGGTTCTTTTATGTCTTTATTAGAAATGGAGCTCATGCACTGCGTAGGAAGTTCAGGTGCGATGCCTGGGTTCCAAGTCCTGCGATAAAAACAAAAAGATTGTTGGTCAGAAGTCTTACCACGGCCCCGTGCTCAGCTGAACACGGCCCCGTGGTCGTGGTTAGAGTGATTGTTTTCCGGATCACTGTTACTGGAGAGTTTAACACTGCCCCGTGCTCAGCTCTCTGTACCTCGGAAAATAAAAACTGCCAGTAAGGATGCTGGGCACGGCCCGTGTCCGACCAGGCACGGCCCCGTGCTGCAGTCTGCAGAAACTAAAAAAATTAGAAAAATCCTAAAAAAACATAAAAATAAGAAAAACGATTAGGCCGTTGATTCCTAACTTTCTTAAAATCTTTGTGTCCCCGACAACGACACCAAAAACTTGATGTGCGTTAGGTGTGATATATTTTTATTGATAGTTTAAGCCCTTTTTAACACTTTAGTCAAGTTTTAAATTTATAAAAAACGATATTCTACTAACATTAAACACACATATGGGCAAGTGCACCCATCGTGAAAGTAGTATAGCGTTGGTAAGATACCGAGGTCGTCCAAGGACACAAGAGCTTTTAGTACCGGTTTATCCTCAACGTCTAATCAAATCAAAAGTTTTAGAAAAGGTTTTAAACATGAAAAGAAAAACTAAAAATGCTGAAAAAAAAAATAAAATAAAAACAGATAGACAAGATGAATAACTTGGATCCGACTTGCCTTTAATGTAACATTTGATGATTTCCGCACTTTTGCACTTTTTAAGAGATTATCTTAGTTATAGTAGTAGGCCCCTCTTTTGAAGGTGACGTTACCCTCAACCCAGTGGTTTGAGTCAGCAAGGATACAATCCCAAAGGGTCAGAATATTGAAAGATAATTAATTAAGTTATTAATGCGTAATGTGGTAGGCCCCTCTTTTGAAGGTGACGTTACCCTCGGCTAAGTGGTTTGAGTCAGCAGGGATACAATCCCAAGTAGCCAGGTTAATGTATTAATAGTAATTTACATATGAGGGGATCAAGCCATTCGCACCCCCGCCATCCAATACCAGTGGGTATTGAAGGAGGCCCTAGTAAGCTTGACCCAGGTCCTTGCAGGATCTATACACTGAACAAGGCAAGAACCTTACCAAACCATTCCCTTAACCCCGACCAGGTAGCCAACATATCTCTATATAGAGCGTAGAGATATGAATGGTGAAAATCTTTTATTTTATATAGACAGTAAAATAACGCCAAGACACCACGGACAAATGATAAGGAAGTTTTACCTTCAACATAAGAAACTAGTTATTAAAGTCATTAATACAAAACCAAATAAAAAGTGCGAAAAGATTAAAAATCAAAAGTATTACATTAAATGTTTGTCTTCACCAAGTGATGTAAGAGACTTAGGCAAACATGGCCTTTGATTGTCAAGAACTCTTACTATCAATCTTGGATCCCGAGACTACTATACACACTCTAAGGTGGATGATGGATGATGGTGGTGGATGTGGGTGTTGTAGTGGTGGTGAAGTGGGAGAGAGGTGGTTTGCCAAGGGATGCCTTTGAAGTGAACCAAGCACTCTTACTATCAATCTTGGATCCCAAGACTACTATACACACTCCAAGGGTTTGTGTCTTTTGTCAGCGTAGCTCTTTTGTCGACTTCTAGCCTTGAGTAAGTTGTCACGGATTTGAAGAATCTTATTCGTTGTTTCTTGTATGAGCTCAGGGCCAGTAAATTGTTTGTCACCAATCTCATGCCAGCTAATAGGAGATCGGCACTTGCGACCATACAATGCCTCGAAAGGAGCCATTTGAATACTGGAGTGGTATCTATTGTTGTACGAGAACTCGATCAATGGTAAATGCACATCCCAACTACCACCAAAGTCGATGACACAAGAACGGAGCATGTCCTCTAGGGTTTGGATAGTACGTTCAGTCTGTCCATCCGTTTGAGGATGAAAGGCCGTATTGAGATTCAAATGAGAACCCATAGCGAACTGGAAGGTTTGCAAAAGCGCGAAGTGAAACAACCATCACGATCAGAAATGATGTCAAGAGGAATACCATAACGGCATATGATTTCATCCGTGTAGAGTCGAGCAAGTCGTTCAACCTTGAAATCTTCATGAATAGGAAGGAAATGAGCGGATTTGGTCAGACGATCGATAAGCACCCAAATGCTATCGTGACCAGTCGAGGTGCAAGGATGTTTGGTTATGAAGTCCATAGCGATGCTATCCTATTTCCAAATAGGGATTTCTGGTTGTTCGAGTAGACCCGAAGGTCGTTGATGCTCAGCTTTGACTTTCGAGCAGGTGAGGCATTTAGAAACGTAAGTGGCAATGTCTCTCTTCATACCAGGCCACCAATAGGATTCACGAAGGTTATGGTACATCTTGTCAGCACCAGGATGAATCGAGTACTTGGATTTGTGTGCCTCGTTCATGACGAGTTCACGAAGATTGTCGCGATCTGGCACCCAGATGCATTCAAGGTAGTATTGAAGTCCATCAGACTTGGTCACAAGTTGGTCGATAGAAGCACCATAAATTTCGACGATTAGACTACCTTCGTTGGCTTACGAATATTGAGCTTCACGAATGCAAGTTTGAAGATCGCTAGAAACTTGGAAACAACGGATGCTACTAACATGAGTCTTACGACTAAGAGCATCGACCACGACATTCGCCTTGCCAGGATGATAGCGAATCTCACAATCGTAGTCTTTAAGCAAATCCACCCAACGTCGCTGACGCATGTTAAGTTCTTTTTGGTTAAAGATGTGTTGTAGGCTCTTATGGTCAGTGAAAACCACACACTTCGTACCATATAGGTAGTGTCGCCAAATCTTTAACGTAAAAACAACTGCGCCAAGCTCTAGATCATGGGTAGTATAGTTTTTCTCATGTATTTTGAGCTGACGAGAGGCATAAGCGATGACCTTGTCTCGTTGCATGAGAACACAACCAAGACCACGGTTCGAGGCATCGCAATATACCACGAAATCATCATTCCCATCGGGAAGAGCAAGAATAGGATTGTTACAAAGCAGGTTCTTAAGAGTTTGAAAAGATTCCTCTTGCTAAGGACCCCAAGCAAAAGGTGACGATAACCTAGCCTATACCACCCACTTTAAACAGCTTAGCTTCATTGTTCCCCACCTTGTTTTGACCACCGACCACATGATTTGCAAGTACATTAATGTGCGTGATACGATCGAGGCAGCCAAACTCGATAATATTGAAGACGTTTACCGTTTGCTAAGGACCCTGAAGAGTTTTATTTGCCTTTGCTTGATTAATTGAAAAAAAATGATTATTTGCTAGTTGTTTTTGTTTTTGTATATATTTGGTGCATTGTGCTTCCCCTTATTCCCTACAGGTCGTGCATGTCCTCAACCTCCGCTGCTGATATCGTTGAGCCTTCAGCGGAGCCGGAGCGTGATCTTCACCGGAGGCTGCGGGAGCGGTTTCGCTTGGTAGCCGAGGCGATCGAGGTAGACGCGGGAGGAGACGACACATTCTACGAGGTTCAAGTAGACATGGCGGACGCAGAAGAGAATAGGATCTTGAATGAAATAGGAAAACCGTCACTTGATGGTTTACCTGCGAGCATCAATGCACCGACAATCGACAATAATAATTTCGAGATCAAGGCTGGCACCATATCGATATTGCAGAATGCGATACAGTTTTATGGAAAGGATCACGAGAATCCTAGTGTTCACATTGCGGGGTTTCTAGAGGTTTGTGCCACATTTAGGATTCAGGATGCATCATCGGATGCTATCCGCCTTCGGCTCTTTCCGTTTTCTTTACGGGATGGAGCCAAGGAGTGGCTTCTTTCACTTCCAGCTGGATCTATCACTACATGGAATCAATTAGCTAAGAAGTTCCTTCAGAAATATTTCCCTCCAGAGAAAACTGTTCGGTTGAGAACCAAGATTCTGAACTTTCGTCAGGACGAGGATGAGTCCCTTTACGAGGCATGGGAGCGTTTCAAAGAGCTTATGAGAAAGGTCCCACATAGGGCTGGGCAAACTGCTCGTCGCTCGCCGCTCGCTCGTCGCTCACTCACATTTGCTCGGTAAATGCTCGCTCAGTTTTAGGCTCGATTGTAAGCGAGCCAATCCGCTCGGTTCGATTTAAAAACGAGCCAAGTATGAGCAAAGGTCCGCTCGGCTCGGCTCGGCTCGGCTCGGCTCGAATTTTTTATACTTTATATTTTAATATATATATATATATATATATATATATATATATATATATATATATGTAATATATTATTTCTTGTAATTATTATTTTATTGAATTTATGGATTAATATTTTGTATTTAGCTCAAATAATAGTTAATTAGTTAGCCCAAAATGTGAAGCCCACCACTCCACCCCTAAGCCCTAATTCATAAATTTCTTTTGCCCTAGATCTAAACAAAAGAGCAGTTGTCTTCTTCATATTCGATTAGGGGTTCTTCAACAAATTCATCTCCATTTGCTAATTATCCTATTGATTGATCGAATTCACACTTCAAACATCTTCATGTAATCATTTCAGGTTCGTTCAAACCTTTCATACTCTGTTTTCAGCATTTGAATTCGTTCAAACTCGATATTTCAACGCATTTTAGATCGATTCCTGCTGTTTCATGATGATTTAATCTCCTTTTTTTGTGTAGTTGTCATCGATTAATTTGTTTATTATAGCACAGGCGTTCTGTCCATAGTCCACCTCCACCACGAGCAGCGGAGCCGCACAGACGAGCAGCGGAGCCGCACACGAGCAGCTGCCATCCATTAATTTCAGGTTCGTAAATACCATTTTTTTTTCAACTCTATTGTTCCACGTTTATGACTTGCAATCTAAATGAATGAGATACTTACTTACTGAATTTTTTTTGGTTGTATCATGTTTGTAGAATGTCGAGTAATAAGGAACCAGATGTAATGGAGACTGTTGATGTTGATTTAGATTATGAAGATAATATTGAGCTAGATGATGGGTTATTAGATAAGGACGATGGAGCGTCGCCCGTAGGTAAAAAACGAAAGCGAAAGAATGCTTCTGATGTGCATCCACATTTTGTTGATGTTGAAGGTTTGTATAAAGGAAAAATGGTAAAAAAACATGAATGCATACATTGTAAGCATACTTTCGTAAAAGGCGTCACGAGCACCACATCAAGTTTGGTGCGACATCTTCGAAATGATTGTCCTGTATACAAAAGATTGACAGGTAAAAAAACAGGGTTCATCAACTTTGAGCCAGTTGCTAAAGATGGTGAAAATAGTTTATTCAGGACTGAGACAAAAAGGGCTTATGATCAAATGAAGTGTCGTGAAATGATTGCAAAGTTGATAATAATGCATGAACTGCCCTTTTCATTTGTCGAGTATCATTGGTTTAATCAGTTATTAAAGTATAACAATCCTTTATTTCAAAGAGTTAGTAGGGCAACAATCAGAAGAGATTGTATAAAGGTGGTGGAAGGAGAAAGAGAAAGGATAAAAAAGATGTTGAGAAAGGTGAATATGATATCACTTACAAGCGATTGTTGGACATCAAACCAGACAATTGGTTACATGTGTTTAACAGCCCACTTTGTTGATTGTGATTGGAAGTTGAATAAGTGCATTATTGGTTTCAATGAACTTGCACCACCCCATAGTGGTGAGGTTATATCAGATGCTATCTTAGAATGTCTTATAAAGTGGGGTATTCAAGACAAGATAGGTACCATTACTTTAGACAATGCAAGTAACAACGATAGGGCAGCCACTATTCTGATGCATAACTTCCAAGTGAAAAACAAATTACATTTTCAGGGGTTGTTTTTTCATGTTAGATGTTGTGCTCACATTCTAAACTTGGTAGTACAAGATGGTTTGGGTACTATAGAATCGTGTACTTCAAAAGTTAGAGAAGGTGTGAAGTACTTGAAAAAGTCTACAGGTCGTTTAAAGAAGTTTGGTGAAATAGCTGTGTCCATTGGTATCGACATTCGGCGTTCGCTTTGTATCGATGTGAAAACTAGGTGGAACTCAACTCATCGGATGCTTGATTCGGCTATTTACTACAAACGAGCTTTTGAAGGTTATGCAGCGAGAGATTCTAACTATGTATGGTGCCCCACAAATGATGAATGGACTCGTGCTGAAAAGGTTTGCAAGTTGTTAGCAGTTTTTCTAAAAGCTACTGAAATGTTTTCAGGTATATATTTTAATCTTGTTACTTATTAAAAAAATAAAGTTGCTACATGTTTGTTTAAAAGCAAATATTTTTTTTTCACTTTTCAGGTTCAACATATCCAACTACTAACTTGTTTCTCACGGAAATATATAAGGTGAAAAGAGAGATAAGTAATGCTTTCATGTCATATGATTCTTTCTTGAAGGAAATGAGTATACCTATGTATGAGAAGTTTGATAAGTATTGGGGTGAAATCGGGGTCCTAATGTGCATTGCTTCTATTTTAGATCCCCGTTATAAGAAGTTGTCGGTTGAATGGACTTTTGAAAAGTTGTATGTAGGAGATGAATGTTTAAAGCGGGTTGAAGATGTAGAAACCAAGTTAGAATCTCTTTTTAGAAAGTATCATAATACATTCATGGCATCTAAGGCTTCCATGAGTCACTCAAATATTTCAACATCTTCTAACGAACCGACTCAAGATGTAGATGATTTTCATGCTTTCCTCAAACGTAGACCTGTTGAAACTGGAAAAAAAACTGAACTTGAGGTGTATATGGACGAGCCAAATGATGAATGTGTGGATGATTCAAAATATGAAGTGTTGAAATGGTGGAGCCAACATTGTAGCAAATTTCCTGTATTGAGCAGGATGGCTAAAGATATATTTAGCATTCCGATCACAACTGTTGCATCGGAATCAGCTTTCAGTGCTGGTGGACGCATATTGGACGACTATCGGAGCTCTCTTTCAAAGGACATGGTGGAACTTCTTGTTTGTGGAAGTGATTGGTTAAAGTCCGGCTCAAAAGCAACCATTAAAACATTAAAGGTAACCTTTTTATTATATTATTTTTTCATTTATATACTTATACTTTATGCACTTAAGTTTTATCTACTTTTAATGCGTAGCAATGTGCGGACGAAGAAGAAAATTTGGAGATTGAAGTGTTGATTCCAGATGGATGTGGTACAAGCACTTGAATAGAATGGTATTTTTTTTACCTTTTTTTCTGTAATAAATATATCTAGATTATGACCCGTTTTAAAATATTTTGACTAGTTGTGTTTAATTGGTTGGTTTGACAGGTTATATTTGTCAATCTTTTAGAAGGATTTTGCTAATGAAGATGGGATTTTGCTAATGAAGATGGGATTTTGCCGATGAAGACGCTATATGTTGCTTTAGTGTTAAGATGTTTTTTTTTTTGTATTTGAAATTATCAGTTTTATGTTCGTATTTTGGTGAACTTATTATGTAACTTGATTGGCTTTTGGTGAATGATTCACGGTAATGACCCTTAAATTTGAAATCTTTATACCATTTTTTTAATTTAAAACTGAAACCGAGCGAAACTGAGCAAAATCGAGCTGCTCGGTTGTAAACCAAGCGAGTTCGAGCAACGATTTTTGCTCGTTTCATTAAATTCGATCCGAGCAGAGCCGCTCGGTTTAAATTCGAGCCGAGTTCGAGCAGAGCCTTGCTCGGTTCTGCTCGGCTCGTGAACAGCCCTAGTCCCACATCACGGGTTGCCCAAGTGGCAACAATGTCAGATCTTCTACCATGGTTTGGACAGTCAGGGACAGATGATGGTTGATACATACTCGGGTGGGGATATCGGCACAAAAAATGCCACCGAGGCATTTGAGATTCTAGAGAAATGTGCCGTGAAAAACCGGACGCAACAGCCACCAAGAGGTAAGAGTTCTCGGCAGGGAGTTCATCATGTGGACGACTACACAGCCATGACAGCACGTATGGATGCCTTATCTTCGAAATTTGATCGAGTGATGGAAATGCACTCGAGAGGTTCTTCGAGTGGGGGAGCATATCAGGTAGGTGATTTTCAGACGGGAGAGATGTCACACGAGCATGTTGATTTTATGGGAAACCAATACCGTCCTCAAAATAATCCCTACAGCAATACTTATAATCCGGGGTGGAAGAATCACCCAAATTTCAGTTGGAGGCCCGATGCTTCTAATCTGCATCCACCCGGATTTGCTCCACGTCCCCCAGCTCCAGCTCATGGAGCATATGGTCCATCTCGACCTCAGCAGGCACCTTCAGCTAGCGAGCCTAGTGTGCATGATATGCTTAGCCAGATCTTAGCCGGTCAGAACACTCAAAAGGCCGAGAATGGGAAGCGTTTTAAGGAGTATGACGGTCGTTTCACGAGGCACGAGAATGAGTTGAGAAGCCAAAAGGCTTCCATGCAGACCATTGAGAACCAAGTTGGCCAGATTGCCAAGATGTTGTCTGAGAGACAACAGGGGGGCCTTCCGAGCAACACAGAAACTAATCCAAATGCTACTGCAAAGGCCATCACGTTGAGAAGCGGCAAGACCGCTCAACCCATCCCTCCGGCTGTTCCAGCAAAGCCGGTTGATGATGATGAGGTTAATGAGGAGATTGAGTGTGAGTCTCCGGGTGAGGTGCAACAGAGGCGAGTCCCAGCAAGTACCGCACGACCCAAGGAGCCAGTGAGAGAGTATGGAAGAACACTATGGTAAATTCCTCGTGCTTTTTAAGCAACTTCATATAAATTTACCATTTGTCGAGGCACTTGCTCAGATGCCTAAGTATGCCAAGTTTCTGAAGGATATCCTATCCAACAAAAAGAAACTTGAGGGGCTTTCGCAGGTGACCTTGAATGAAGAGTGTTCAGCGGTTCTTCAGAACAAACTACCGAAGAAGATGAATGATCCTGGGAGTTTCACTATCCCTTGTTTGATTGGTAGTTTGTCGGTCAGCAATGCTTTAGCTGATCTTGGAGCTAGCATAAACCTCATGCCATATGCGGTTTTTGCTAAGCTATACTTGGGAGAGCCCAAGCCGACTCGTATGAGCATTCAACTAGCCGACCGTTCAGTGAAGTATCCTCGAGGCATAGTTGAGAATATGCTGGTGAAAATCGACAAGTTTGTCTTTCCTGTCGATTTCGTGATTCTAGACATGGATGAGGACAAAAATGTTCCACTTATCTTAGGGCGCCCATTCTTAGCCACTGCGAGAGCCTTGATTGATGTCTGCACCGGTAGACTTACTCTTAGGGTTGATGATGAGGAGTTTACCTTTGACATTGGGAAATCCATGCAACACTCGCAAAGTCAGGATGATACACTCTACTTCATTGAGACTATCGACACATACGTGAGTGATCATCTTCGTGATACATTTGAGGAGGATGTTGTGGACACACAGCTGCTAGGAGGGGAGGATTTTAGTTCACCTAGGGTGGACCGATTAGTCAAGGAGGTGACCTGTCTGATAGGTCACGCGTCTCCCCTGTGTCCCGAGGTTTTTGAGGTTGTGGATCGCGTTGCTGAGCCTAAAGCACGTCCTTCTGTTGAGGATCCACCTTCGGTTGAGCTTAAGGAGCTCCCAGATCATTTGGAGTATGCTTTCTTGCAGGGCGAGACTCATCTGCCCATTATCATTTCTGCCGGATTGTCGAAGGAAGAGAAGGATCGATTACTTGAAGTCCTGAAGCAGCACAAGAAGGCGATCGCTTGGAAGATTATGGATATAAAAGGGATCAATCCATCCTTTTGTACCCATAAGATTTTGATGGAGGAGGACGTTAAACCTGTAGTACAGCATCAGAGGCGTTTGAACCCCAACATGCAGGAGGTTGTGAAGAAAGAGGTCATCAAACTACTTGATGCAGGTTTGATATACCCAATCTCTGATTCACCATGGGTTAGCCCTGTACAGGTAGTCCCGAAGAAAGGAGGCATGACAGTGGTGACCAATGAGAAAAACGAGTTGATTCCTACTCGTACTATCACCGGATGGAGAGTTTGCATTGACTGCCGCAAACTCAATGATGCCACGAGGAAGGATCATTTCCCACTTCCTTTCATTGATCAGATGTTAGAGAGGTTGTCGGGCAGGATGTACTACTGCTTCCTTGATGGTTTTTCGGGTTATTTTCAGATTCCCATCTCTCCTGAGGATCAGGAGAAGACGACATTCACATGTCCCTATGGCACATTCGCCTACCGGCGGATGCCCTTTGGACTGTGCAATGCCCCGGCCACATTTCAGAGGTGTATGGTGGCCATTTTTCACGACATGATCGAGGACTCCATGGAGGTGTTCATGGATGATTTTTCTGTGTTTGGGAGTTCTTTTGATCAGTGTCTCGGGAATCTGAAAAGGATGTTGGCTAGATGTGAAGAAGTCAACCTGGTGTTGAATTGGGAGAAATGCCACTTCATGGAGAAGGAGGGCATTGTGCTTGGGCACAAGATTTCACAGGTGGGGCTTGAGGTTGACCGAGCCAAAGTCGAGACTATTTCAAAGCTCCCGCCTCCCACATCAGTGAAATCTATTAGGAGTTTTCTAGGTCATGCAGGTTTTTACCGGCGATTCATAAAGGACTTTTCCAAAATCGCCCGTCCCATGACTCAGCTCCTCGAGAAGGATGCCCAGTTTGTTTTCTCCGATGAGTGCCTTCGGGCATTCGAGTTGTTGAAGGAGAAGTTGGTGAATGCCCCGATCATGGTCGCTCCCGACTGGGAGCTGCCATTTGAGTTGATGTGTGATGCGAGTGACTTCGCAATCGGGGCTGTCTTGGGTCAAAGGAAAGATAAACACTTTCATCCGATTTACTATGCGAGCAAGACCTTGAATGACGCTCAGGAGCATTACACCACGACAGAGAAAGAGCTCCTAGCTGTGGTCTTTGCCTTCGATAAGTTTCGGTCATATCTTGTCCTTTCCAAGACCATTGTGTACATGGATCATGCAGCCCTTCGGTATCTTTTCAGTAAGCAGGATGCTAAACCGAGATTGATACGTTGGATTTTGTTATTACAAGAGTTCGATATTGAAATCCGTGATAAAAAAGGGGCTGAGAACTTGGCAGCCGATCATTTGTCTCGACTTGAGCATTCTGAGGAAAAGGAAACTTGTGGGCCTAACATCAATGACAATTTCCCCCACGAGTCCCTCATGAGGATCGAGACTAGTGATGATTCCCCATGGTTTGCTGACTTTGCAAACTACCTAGCTAGTGGCATCCTGATCAAGGGGATGACCCATCAGCAAAAGCGAAAGTTCTTTTCGGATGTTAAGCATTACTTCTGGGATGACCCTTACTTGTTTAGGGTAGGAGCGGATCGGATGATCCGGCGATGCGTGCATGGTGACGAGGCGAGGGATATTTTACGCCACTGTCACGAAGGACCCACGGGAGGCCACCACGGAGCGAACAACACGGCAAGGAAAGTGTTTGATGCCGGATTCTTTTGGCCGACTATTTTCCGTGATGCCCACGAGTGGGTGAGGTCCTGTGATGCTTGCCAGAGGGCGAGCAACATTTCTGCACGCCATGAGATGCCACAAAACGGCATCCAAGTTTGTGAGGTTTTTGACGTATGGGGGCTAGACTTCATGGGCCCTTTCCCGACCTCTTTTGGGAACCGCTACATCCTCGTTGCTGTTGATTACGTTTCAAAGTGGGCTGAAGCACAGGCTTTGCCCACTAACGATGTGAGGGTAGTGGTGAGGTTTTTGAAAAAGTTGTTTGCTCGCTTCGGTGCCCCGAAGGCGTTGATTAGTGACCGTGGGACGCATTTCTGTAATGCTCAGCTTGAGAAAGCATTGTCCCGATATGGTGTGCAACATCGATTCTCTACACCATATCATCCGCAGACGAGCGGACAGGTCGAGGTTACTAATCAGGGTATCAAGCGGATTCTGGAGAAGACGGTTAATTCTAGCCGTAAGGATTGGTCCGAGAAATTGGATGATGCACTGTGGGCCTTCCGGACAGCCTACAAGACTCCTATAGGCACCACACCGTTTAAATTGGTCTATGGGAAGTCTTGTCATTTGCCTGTTGAACTCGAGCACAAAGCATATTGGGCTTTGAAGACAGTTAATCTTGACATGGCTGCTGCGAGTGAGAACAGGTTTGTGCAGATTCACGAGGTTGAGGAGCTTAGGCACGATGCGTATGAAAGCTCCAAGCTGTACAAGGAATGTACTAAGACGCTTCACGATGCCCGCTTGAAGGACAAGAAAGAATTCCTAGTGGGTGATCGTGTGTTGTTGTACAACTCACATCTCAAGTTGTTTCCTGGCAAGCTCAAATCTCGGTGGTCGGGTCCCTACACTGTACGGTCAGTGTTTCCTTACGGGACCGTGGAGATAGGCCATGAGGATGGCAGGTTGTTTAAAGTCAACGGGCATAGGTTAAAGGCTTATGTTGGAGGGCCCGTTGACCCGAGTGAGGAGGTTGTTACCCTCCACCCCAGGAACAAATGAATTCGGGGTGGTGAGTCTAGCTGAAGACTCGTAAATAAACTTAGCATGTTTGTGTGTTTATTATTGTTGTTATTATTTTTGTGTGTGGTTGTCTTTTTCTTTTCAGGTTGCGGTTCGTTCTGGTCGCGAGGGATGTTAGAGCTTGTTACCGGCTCTCAGGTATGTTAGTTCGGTTCTTTTTCTTGGTAGGAGATGCTTCGTGAGTGCCCCGGGTTCAAGGAGTTTGTCTATAAAGATATCCATTTTCTAAAAAAAATTAATATAATAATAAATCTCGAAAATACTGCACTACCAGCAAAATCTGGCACCACCAAACCCCTTTTGTAGACCAATAATAGAGCCCCTTTAATAAAAACCAATCACCTTCATCTTCTTCTTCTTCATAACTCCTTCTTCCTCCATTGAACCACTCCAAAGCACTCACGAATCCTCTGCATCTCCTAGCTTCCTCCAAGAATTCTTTCATCCCAACAATCATTCCAGGTACGGATCTCTCCATTTCTTGTTAGTTTGTAGAGTTTTTGTAGATATGTTCTTCATAGTTAGTTTCTTTAAGTTTTTAGGGCTTGGTCCAAATCACCCGATTCAAGCCCGTTTTTAGTGTTTTTTGCGTTGGTTTGAACCACCATGGGCCGATTTACAAAACCCCTAAGCAAAAACGTAAAAAAAATCGGGGTTTTTGAGCTGTTTTGAGCGTTTTCGCAGATCTGAGTTCCCTATCGCGCGGTCGTGCTTCACAATAGCACCATCGTGCTCTTCATAAATTCATGCGGATCATCATAATTTTCCCAGATCTTCAAGCGGCACGAGGGTGCAATACAACGGCACGATCGTGCTGTTCGCGAAATCGCTGAAATCAGTCAATAGTTATTGGTCGGGCACGAGGGTGCCGTCACATGGCACCGTCGTGCTTCTCATGAAATCGCCAACCATTGTTCCCGGGTATTGGTCCAGCACGAGGGTGCTCTTGGGTAGCACGACAGTGCTTCGCGAAAAAATGGTTCAAATCACAGCCGTTAACGGCCGAGCACGATAGTGTCTTGGGATGGCACAGTCGTGCTCCTGGGGAATAAAAACCCAGACTTCATAAATTCCCAGAAATCTTCATAAACTCACTGATTTGCAGGCCTGGCATGGTAGTGCCATATGGTGGCACGACCGTGCCATATTGTCCAGTCCCGAAATTTGTCTGTCTGTTTTGGCTGCTGATTAATCTTGTCTTAATTTTGCAGATGGATCACCCTTATTTGCGGTTCTCAAACAATGCCAGGGAAGGGTACTGTATCCCGAAGGTGGAGCGGTTATGGGGTCGACGGCATCTAATCGAGCCCATGAGGAGGTTACAAAGGGTTGATTTAGACTTGCTCGGACAGACCGAGCGGTTTGATGATCTTATTACACCTCCGTGGTCCCGCCTTTTTGAGATCGCAGAGCCGCAATATATAGAGTTTGTGATCGAATTTTTCGCATCGTTCCGTTTCACCTTTCCATGCCCAGATGTTTATGAGAAAAATGTTGGTGTCAAGTTTCGATTGGGTAGGAAATGGCATCACCAATCGATTAGCCGATTCGCTGTGGTGTTGGGGTTATATACGGAAGATGAGATAGATTCTGAGTTATTTCATGGGAGTTTGCAAGATTGGGAGCCTGACGCAGACAAGGCCGCATTTTGGAATCAAATTACTGTGTCGGGTCGACGTTGGGAACCTCGGAAAGCCAAAGCTACATGGATCCTCGACCCACTTCACCGGGTCATAAAGCGCGCCATATTCCACGTCATTGGAGGTCGGGGTGATAGCACGGGAAATATCACCACCCGCGACCTTTTCCACCTGTACTGCATCGTCTCCGGCTACCATTGCAACGTAGCCGTCAGTGTGGTAGAATCGATTTTTCGCGGTGTTGGTTCGACACCCACATCGCGCATCTACGGAGGGGCCTTCGCTACAAAACTTGCCAAATACTATCGGGTTTCCTTAGACAATTTGACCGAAGCCTGTAACTACGGCCTCCTCGATCTGCAGCAGCTAAACTCGATGCACCTGATTCGCCGAGTAAACGGGGTCCCAAAGCTTGTGGACAGATTGGGAAGGATCTGGGACCCGCTACCTGCTGATGATGAGACGGATGATGACGATGAGGGTGGAGATCATGACGTGCACATGCACGACATTCCAGTTCAGGATCAGGAGGGGGCCGCTGGAGGAGCGGGCCCCCAATTGCAGATTGGACAGGGGTTTGAGAGTCCGAACTGGGAAAACGTGTATGGTGGATTTGGTGGTGGAGGTTATGAGCACTGCACTTACGGTCCTTCCGAGCCGTCAGGGATAGATCTGTGGAGGCGCATGGACGGGCTGGAATTAGGCCAGCAAGAGGTGAGGCGAGATGTCGATTTGATACGCGCGGAGCAACACAGGCAGGGTAACTTCTTGGAAGAGATGTACGAGCAGTCCCGACGCAGCATGGACTGGTTGTTTGGTTCGCAGCAGCACATCGCGAACTCAATCAACCATCTGTACACACAGCCACCGCCACAATTTAGGCGTAGATCCAGATTTGATCCCAGGAGCGACGCCAGTCCTTCGGGATCCGGCGAGAGGTCTTAGTTCTGCTTTCCATCTCGTATTTTTATCATCATTTCGTGTTTGAGGGGTGTGCCATTTTCCGTCGTACGTACACCCCTCCGTCGTAGGTGTTAGTTTTATTGCTTTAGTAGTGGTTAAATTAATAAATAAAGGCAAGGGAAAAATGAGTTGGGTAATATTCTTGTGAATTTAATCTTGTTTGCTATATGTGCAGTGTTGGTTCAAACTCTTTTGAATAAACGATGAGATGTTGGCTTGGTGGATGGCTTGGTAGTTCGTTGTGGATGCTCCTTTTTACTTCATTTTGCTCCGATTCTAGCCTTTTTGTTTCAGGGGAGTTTTCGTGTTCCTACCTTCCTTTATTTGTATTGAATTTGCAATTCAATTGTTTATTCAATTTTTTGTTGTACATCGAGGGCGATGTACAATTCAAGTGTGGGGAGGTGGTCTATCGCTTGAGCTTTGTTGTCATATATATATACAATAATAATAATAATAATAATAGTAATAATGATAATAATAATAATGATGCAAAGCTCTCTTTTAACAATTTTTGTGGCATATTAATCAAATCAACATAAGTATCGAAAAAAGCACCAAACTTTTTGATAAATAAATAAGGGTAAACGCAAAAAGGGGGTTCGCTCGTGTAAGGAAAACCGTCAAGTAACATGTTTTTTGTATAAAATTGAGCATGAAAAATCAAGCGATTAACCTACTTGTTTGCCTTGCATATTTACCCAATACGCCCGTTTCCGTGAGTTATTTTTGAGCCTTATAGCTTTAGAATTATTTTTGCTCATGTTTTTGCGGGCAAAGATTGAGTGAGCCGGATAACTTTTCCGATTTAGAACTTGTGTTAGGTATGCATTTTGAGGCCACAAAGCAAGAATTCAAGCATAGAAGTGATTGAGGCATTAGGAACCCCTTTTATTTTAGCCATTTTTATTCACCTCCCTACCCAAATCATTCCCCTAGTTAAACCAATTTGAGCCTTTCCCGTTCGTTTCTTTTAAACCACCAAAATATTAACCACTTAGCCAAATTAGCCTTTTATACTTTGAACCCATTTTTGGTTGGAAGCCCGGTTCGGTTAATGATTAACTTGTAGTTTTTGTATAGTTTCCTCTTAGTTGTTTTGTCCCTCATGATCAAGAGTTTTTAGCTAAGTAGACGTACTTAGTTCTCTCCAAAGCATGGGTTATCCTTGTAAAAAAAAAGTTGAAAAGTCTTATCAAATGGCTTTGTTAGAGCAATTTTGGGAGTGAAAAGCAATACTTGTCGGTTAGCTCTCGGTTAGTTATTATTTAGTTGTATAGTTCTATCTTCTTGTATTTCAAGTTAGTCGAGCCGTCGGGTTATAACCGTTTTAACCACTTTTAAAAATCCACTTCCACACCCTTAACCCAAGCCAAGTTACAACCCAAAACAAGACCTCATGATTTATGCTTTATTTTTGCCGAGTGATTAGATTTGATCCTTCCACAAGCTTATGATATCGCATAGTTATCATCTTGGCATCGAGTGTTCTAAACATACTCCACAATTTGTATGTACACCTATATTTAGCTGAGTGTGTGTGAACATTTGTGAGGATGCATGGTGAACTTGTAGGGATTTCCAAGATGGACCATTGCTCATAAACATATTTTACTTATTTCTTTTCGGTTCTTTCTTTATATCGAGCACTCCTTGATTGTTTTGACCCGAGTTATTTGTTTGTGCTTATGAAATGCTAGTTGAGATGATTGCCATTTAGAGAGTTTCGTTGATTTTAGTTTGCTTGAGGACAAGCAAAGTTCAAGTGTGGGGATGTTTGATGTATAAGAATTTATACATCTTTTAAACGTCAAATACGCCCCGTTTATGCGAAAACTCTTTGTATTTTCATTGATTTTGGTACTCATTTGAGTTGTTTGTGAAAATACAGGTCCGGGCTTCGGCCCGGTGATGAAACGGAGGCTTTTGGAGCAAAATGGAGCGAAAACGGAACATTCCAGCAAACTGCCAGATACGGCACGACCGTGCCACCCAGGAGCACGACCGTGCCAGCCATTCCGACATCGGCACTCTCGATCAGCACCATCATCCAGCACCAGCACCATCAAAAATCAAGGGAGCACGACCATGCCATATGGTGGCACGACCGTGCCAGATCAATTTTGGCCCCAAATCAGCTTGTTTCCGAGAATAAGTGAATCATGGCCGAGCACTATCGGCTGGCACGACCAGACCATGCCCGAGCACGGTCGTGCCACCTCGGGAACTTTTGAGCGCGATTTTTCCCAAAATGGTAGCATACTTGGTCAACATTCAAGAAAGTGGCTTTGACACTTGCCAAGCACGACCGTGCCAAAAGGTGGCATGGTCGTGCCATTCTCCCAGCTGCTTAAATACGAGTTTCTAGCTCATTTGGAGGGGAGTTGGAGCATTTTGGTGATTTTTTCTCTCAAGAATCTGGTCTTGGAAGCTTGTTGGAGCCAAGAGGGAGCCTTGAAGAGGACTTAATCACTTGAAGATCTACTCAAATATCATTTAAATCTTGTCTTTAACTTGGTTAGCTTACTAGTTACTACATTATGAACAATTTATGTTTATTTGCACTTGATTTGGTAGCCCTGAGCCTTATGGGCTAAACATTTGAGTTGTCTAAACTTAGTTGAAGCTAATGAATATGTGATAACATGGAAGTAGATGTGATGATTGTTCTTGTTAATCTTCATGTTGGTATTTAATCTTGTTCTTGGAGTTCATGTGTATGCTTAAAGTTCTTGTTCTTGAATGTTTGCTCATAAGTATTTACATGTTGTGTTGGAAAGCCCATGTAAAGATTATGATTATTGAATCTTGTTAACTTGTTAGTATGATTCATAGCATGAAACTAGGAATGGTGATTGCTAATGTGATTGAATGATGATTTGAGCATATGTGTGAATTCTTGCATATAGATTTGGAAAGATCATAAGTATGTTTATGTGGATTCTATAGTTTGTGTTCTTGTTAGTTTGATGATTTAGGCCAAAATTGTTAGCTAGCATGACCATGCTTGTGGTTCATATCAAGAACATGATGATAGTGCCAACTACTTGAAACCAAGTTAGGGTGATTAGTGTGTTGTTCATATTAGTTTTCCCTAATTTGTAGAGTTAGGAGTTTTGACAAACAAATAACTCATGATTAAAGATTAACATCAACTTAGCAAGTGAGCTTAAAAGAATAATTTTTAGGTGATTAGAATGTTAATTCATTTTTAGTTTTCCTAAGAATTATAGACTAGGAAGCCTTGATTGGGGACTTAGTTAAATTTAGAGTTTGCATCATCACAATTCCTTCCCCTTTGTTGTCACATGTGAGTTAGTGGATACTTAGTTTAGGCAACCCTTTCCTAGATATTGTTCTTTGTTAGAATTTTTAGTAGTTTATTTATTTGCATGCTAAGTTAGAAAAATCAACCCAATCATTTGAAAAGGCTTTAAAGTAGCAAAAGTTTAGTATCGAGACACCGCATCCACGGATTGATATCCGGTTCTTACCGATTAGCTATATTACCACCCGACGGGTACACTTGCCCTTGTGTGTGTAGTTAGTTTCTAGGTGAAAAACCATTTTAAAACTAAATTTGTGTGAACAAATATCTTCATAAAAAAATATATATAATTCACGCATATCAGTCTCATATCCAACATGAATAACATAGATACAAGTTACGAGCATGCTGAAACGGTGTGCTATATGTTCAAACCCAAGAATCCAACACGTTAATTTTGCCTATCCCAAAGAGTAAAGGGAGGTTAACGTGTTTAACTTAACAATACCCCAAGAATAGTGGGCGGTATGTTAATCCTATAGCGCTATAATTGTTAAGGTAGGCTAGCAAAGTTAATGAGCATATATCGACACAAATAGTTTACATAGCATACAAGTCTACCAAGCATCATATAGTTTCATGTTAAAGCATGGATAGAGTGTGATTAAAATAGTTTCATGTGAAGTGTGTTATGTATAACATACATGTTGCACTCAAAAGTGATTAAAAGTAAAACGAGATCGAGTATATATAACACCCTAAACACGTAATATCTTAAAAACGACGCGGCGGAAATATGAGCTTAAAAATTTCTTTTCTTGACAATCATACAACTTATTAATGAGCCATTCGAATCGACTTGATTCAAATCTTTTACATTATTCATACCTAATCAAGATAATTATATTACAAATGGTTTCCAACCTGTGATTACATCCCCGTACAATCCTTGATCTTAACTCGACCCTCGATCACTAGTCCGTCATGAATATCCGACTAACCTGCGGTCACCCAACACGTTAATAATAGGTGACATCATATACATTAGTATAAAGACATAAAATATACATAACCACTTAGCAATCTATCATTTTATATAACTCCGATATAATATTCTTTTGAGTTCATTCTTTACACCGAGCATCCAATCTATGTAAGCCCAATACCTACGTATCTGCATTCCTGTTCCATTCTCAAGGCACACCATTAGTAACGTGACTATTCAAACATGTTAGAGCCATATATATAAGCATATATACAAGATCCTTTCTTTCATGCACAACAAATCCTACTTCATGGATAAGTACCTGCACACGTATGTTCATACACATTTCATACCTACATACATACATGCATACATACATACATACATACATACATACATACATACATACATACATACATACATACTTACACACATACGTACATACATGCTTACATACATACTTGCAAACATACAAGCTTTATTCCTTTGTGTACATTCAATCCCATTTAATACATACGTACATACTTTCATATATGTATACTCATACATCTATTTACATACACCCGAAAACATGCATGCAAACATAAACACGTCTATATGTACATGCTTACATATAGTTATATAATGCATATAACGTAGTTAGATAGCCTTCACACAAGTTTGGAGTTGAAGAATGCGAAAAATATGAAAGAACCAGCGATTGGCGCAAGAAGAAACCAATCTGGCGCAACCTTGTGCCAGTTCTGGCGCAATACAGAAGACATCAGTCAGGGGCGCAACCTTATGCCAGGGGGCACAACCTTGCGCCTGGTTCAGACCTGCAACTTTCAGCTTGACGAATTTTTACAATTTTGGTCATAACTTTCTCATTTCTTGTCCGTTTTACGATCTGTTTCTTCCCACATGATCGTAATTTGGTCCTCTATCATATGGTCTCAGAATCTAACATCCGAACTAAGTAAGTTCTTAACTTATATGCTTTCGGCTTAATATTCATTTACGAATTATTCGACCCGTTCATGTTTTTATCAAACAACTCATATGTTTATGCCCAAAACTCACAAGAACGTTATAACTATAACACTTTTACATTATCCGGAGTTCCGTACAATGAGTTTATGAACCCGATTCCCGGTATACGTTAAACTTATTCATTTCAATAAATTTTACGTAATTGACCTTTATTAGCACAATTTCCTTACCCGAAATTGTTCCCATTAGTCATAACTCAAACCAAGTCTTTTGCCCATTAACATGTTTCCCCGCTTCTCGGTTCGTGCACTTGAAAGGAATTCTACCCATTATCCGGTTAGAATACCATCGTCATAACTTATGCAAATCATACCGTAATATAAATACCCTCATTTTGACCCGTTTGGTCCACTTAGCGGAAACCTCCACTTCTACATACCCAAACCTTTCTAGACTCCAATTTCATTCTTAATTAAACTAACGCCCATCCATACTTTAATACACTAAGAAGTGATTCCGTAAAATTACTCACTTAATACTATTTCTTGATATTATCGTCAAAATCACGTTTCGACATAACTACTAACATTTATCTTGCAATTAATCACTTTACTAATAAAGAGGGAGTCCGGGAAAGTACTTACCTCATGCGTCCGAGTTCGGGTATAACTCCCATGTTTGCCTTTGACTCGTTAGCCTTTCTGTGCTTGAGCTCTCCTTGACACGTTCCTGTTATCTCCTTCCATTACATCCATTCAAAAGTTAGTATGCATAATCATACGCATCTTTAACCACACTCTTATTCATGTGTCAATCGCTTAACAAGTCCAACATGTATCATAATACTATAATGCTGATCAATCTAGCAATTTATCATTCCATCATCACAAAAGTCATACATAAGCTTCTAGCATGCATAATTATGTATTTACATCATGTTCGTTTTGCACACAACATCACAACTAAGCACTTTTCATATTTATAATATATAATCATCCTCATTACTACTTAATTAACATTCCATACAAGTGATAACACATACTAATCTATACTAGGCATTTCATCAAACACTTGGTGTGCGTACTACTTTCCAAACATAGTGTACAAGTAACTTGTGCACAACCATACCAAATTCTTATCAAGATCATCATATTCATCAATTTTTTACATAACTTTCACTTCAATTTAGATTCAAAATCAATAACCTATAACATCCATTGTCATATATATCAAGCATCACCAAATAAACATAAAGTACATCATCATCATCCTATATAAGAGCCACCACAAGTGGGTACATAACAATAAGAAATCTAAGCATAATTCAAGTTTCATAAGGTAATTCTATCCCATATCCATCCTAACTTCCCTTAGATTCACGAATTCATCGAAACCCACTTCACCCAACATCACCAAATCATAAAATTTAACTTACTTGATTGTGAAGAACACTTAGGAGATCGAAAATCTTGATACATGCATCCTAAAAATCTTCAATTTCCTTTTCAATTGGCTGATTCATGATGAACAAGGGTTTCCCCTTGTTCTTCTTTTGTTTGGTCGACACACTCACACACATCAGTGTGTGAGTTTTGTGTTTTAATTAATTAATTTATTTCGTCTTTCATAATGCCCAATAATAGTCCCTCAAGTTTCTAATTGCTTGTAAATGATATTAAACTCGTTATCTTGTCATTTAATGACCCATATACTAACTTGGTTACTTTCAATGATTTAATTGCCAATACTTCAACTACTAGCACCTTATTGACTTTCATATGGTAAAACTTACATTTACCATTTTCTTTTATAAAGCATTAACAATAACATATTATATTATGACTTTTAAATTTCGGGGTGTTACAGTATACTCACGGTTTTACAAGCTTTCCACTTGATAATCCCACGAGAGTTGTTGGTTGATTAGAGTGGAACACCGTGTCCTTCTACACAAAGAAACATAGGTGTGTGAGTTTGGGGAGTTAACGGAAGATTTAAGATTCGAAGTTTAAAACGTATGAAAATAGATATATGAGGAAAATAATCATCTAGTCATATAATACTTGCTTGACACTATGGAACCCAAAAGGGTTAGAATGTTCTCATGGGTCAAAATACCCATTAGAATCATAACAAGTTATTAAGTCTTAGATGATGTAACTTAATACTTTGACAAATGACCACTAATTCATCATCAAGGGTTCGATTACTTGGATAATATATAAGTATTATATAGTGTACATTATGTCATATAGGTCAAGCATGAGGTAGGAGGATAAATACTCCATTTAGGAACCTCTTTTATATATCATATAAGTCATGTATGAGGTAGGAAGGACAAGTCTTCCATTTAGGTACCTCTTGGGTGTTCACCACTACACTTGTTATCATAGACAACAAGGAGGGTCATGAACATACAAATAAGAATGAAATAACTACAACTAATCTAGGAAAACATCAAGCAATGTGTGGATTTTCAAGTAGGATAGCCCAAGCTAACCTTATAATCACACAAACTACAAGCTTCAAGCTTGTACACTACTTGTGGGTTAAACCCTAATCAAAACAGAATGTTTATGAGGTTTTAACCTCTGATTTTAGATGTCACAACCTTGTTTTTAAGCCCAACTAACCATAGAATTGGTTATGAGCATAAGGACATAGGAATGTGTACGAAATAAATCAAGTTTAACAAGTTTAACAAAGTTTAAATCAAAACAGAAAGTTTATATCACTTTGGAGCCTGTTTTGGTGATGTTCCAGGCTTTGGTTTTCCATGGAAAACCTGTGGAAACACACCTAGGCTTGTTCCAAGTTATTAGAAAGAAGAATCAAGGAAAAAGGTCGAGCAATGAGGGAGTTATGCTCACTTAAAAAACTTGTGACGAATCTGATCTAACTCCTGATTAACAGTTGATTAAGAAGTGTTTTGAGAGTGAATTGAGTGAGTTGTAAAGTGGAAAATGTGTGGAACACACTTGGGTTTTATAGGGAAGTGTTAGGGTAGTTTGTAGTTGAGTAATTAATGTGAAAAACACACTTAAACACAAGAAAACACAATAAAAATAACCCAATCAGCGAGCTGATCAAGTCTGGTCTTGGATTCGAGAGCCTCGCGGGCCGCGAAGCTGTAGGCAAGCCGGGTCACGGCTGGTGAGCCGCCCGGGCTGGGGTTCGAGTTTGAATTTTGTACAATTTACACCCCTAGACTTTCGTATATGTAAGTTTAAGTGTAAGTTAGGGTGTTTTAAGCACAAGAATCATTCTTAAGGGTGTGTTATGCAATGTAATCATAAACCAATTATAAAACAAGTATAGACATGTATATTCATCGAGATCCCGATGTGGAAACGAGAGAGTATAGCTATGGATTTTATAACGAAGCTTCCACATACTCAATCAGGTCATGACAGCATCTGGGTTGTCGTTGACCGTTTGACTAAATCAGCTTATTTCCTACCGATACGAGAAGACTTTAAGGTAGAAAAATTAGCTCGAATCTACACCGATGAGATCATTTGTCGACACGGGACGCCTCGTGACATCATCTCTGACCGCGATGGTCGGTTTACCTCGCGTCTTTGGGAAACGTTTCAATATGCTCTCGGTACTACGCTTAATCTAAGTACCGCTTTCCATCCCCAAACCGACGGTCAGACTAAAAGAACGATTCACACCCTTGAAGACATGCTCCAATCGTGTGTCATAGATTTCGGTGGTAATTGGGACGCGCACTTACGTTTGGTCGAATACTCGTACAATAACAGTTATCATTCTAGCATCCAAATGGCACCATTTGAGGCATTATATGGAAGGAAGTGTCGATCGCCTATTGTATGGCACGAGATCGGAGACGCGCAAATTACCGGTCCTGAGCTGCTACAAGAAACGACTGACAAAATCCTCCAAATACGAGACAATCTGCTGAAAGCTCGGAGCTGACAAAAAAGTTACGCCGATAGACGCCGCAAGCCCCTTGAATTTGACGTTGTCGATCACGTACTCCTAAAGGTTGCACCTTGGAAGGGGGTGATCAGATTCAGCAAGAAAGGAAAGCTCGCCTCTCGATATGTTGGACCCTTTAAGATTCTGGAAATGATTGGAAAAGTGGCCTACAGACTGGAACTACCGAAGGAACTTAGTAATGTCCACCCGACTTTCCACGTTTCGGACCTCAGAAAGTGCTTAGCCGACCAGGAACTACATGTCCCTCTCGAAGATTTACAAGTGGACGGAACATTACACTTCGTGGAAAAGCCTGTCGAGATCATGGGACGAGAAAGCAAGGTGCTCAGACGCTCACACATTCCCATTGTGAAGGTTCGCTAGGAAGGCAAACGCGGAGCCAAGTTTACCTGGGAACTGGAAAGTGACATGAAGGCGAAGTACCCGCAACTGTTCGTTAAGCCAACTTCTTAAATTTCAGGACGAAATTTCCTAAAGTAGGGGAGGCTGTAACAACCCACTTTTGGGAAGACAAAGTACAAGTCAAAGTCAAAGGAAGAAAAGATTGCTAATTGCGATCTGTCGCTCCTTGCTTAACTATTGATTCTACGTTAACGACTTATAATCGAATTCTATTATTTATTTGTTTTAGTTGTATTATGTGGAGTATCTATTAATAATCGAGGTTTAATCGCACTTCCATCGATGACTTGAGACTTGACGAGGTTCTGTTGTTTAGTACGTTGTCAAACCGTCTCGAACAAACCACAAACTTTCAAAATAATCAAGTTCAAAACGTTCAGATTCGCTGGGACGGATTGCCGTCCAATCGGATTGCCATCTGATCGGATTGCCATCTGATCGAACTGCAATCCGATCGGGTTGCACTTGAGCTTCCAACACGTTATCAATTTCATAATTTTCAATGAACAACAGTTTCCAACGGATTGCTATCCGATCGAGTGACCATCCTGCTGTGAACTTGTTCTCACTAACTGTCTTGCCAATCGGATCGCTATCTGATCGAACGGTCGTTCGATTGACCGACCTGAAGGGTAGAGATACTTCTCTGTTTTCAAATGCTACAACAAAAACTTCAAAGCCATCATATACAAACATATCCTTACCAAACGAATGTCAATCCGACCGAATGGCCATCCAATCGGATGACCATCTGAACGGATTGACATTCGATCGAATGACCATCCGATCGGATTTCCATCCGATTGGATTACCGTTCGACACTTGGTCACTTTTCACCGTTTTACGCACTGCTCATCGCATATGCTATCGTTAACTATTCAGACTAATCACACTGCGCTCCCTTCAATCCACTTCCATCGCTGTGAGTATACTCGATCCCTTTTTGCTTTATGCACTTTTGGGTGTTACATACGTTACTTATTCTAAATCACATCGACACACAACGCAATCACTATTTATACGCGGACCGTTACTGCAAGATACGTGTTACTTGATGAATGCTTGTATGTTATGTTAACACAGTGATTGCTGCCTGAAGCCTTAGCAACGATAGTACTCTTTGTTTGGACTCAACACCTGTCGTGGACAGGGGTTGTTAAGGTTACCTCTCACAAGTCGCGGTGGTGATATGTGTTGCGCATTCTACAACTCGCAGTCTAGTCTGTGCATATTTCATTGTCGATAACCTACTAGCTTCGCATTATACATGTTACATGTTGGTTATGCGTAAACGCTTTCAAACTCTATTATATCTATTAAACTTGTATGCTCACCTTTACACTATGTGTATTGACCTCTATTTTAACGTATGTGACATGTGCTTAGGATGTTTGCTTGCTGTTTGATGAAATCGAGCTAGGATGGAGTCTAGAAACAAACTAAATAAAATCTGAGTTGTCGGAATGGATAATTGTCTTTGAGAACAATGTCGGTAATAATTGTTCTTATTTTATATGGTTGTGGTATGGGACATGAACCTTTAATATATTATAACAAATAGTTGTTATGGATTCTCCTGGACAATCTGTTTCGCTCAGTGCCGTACCCCGATGTTTCCGTCATCGGTTGGGGTGTGACAGATTGGTATCAGAGCCATAACTATAGGTAATTAGGCAAGACTCGACCTAGTCCAGGTCGATGTCTTAGAAACGACCTAGTCTATAGTCTAGGTACCAACAGACCGACTTGTGCATACCCAGTATGGGTTATGTACAAACTTGCTCCCTATTTCTCGCTCACACTCGCTGTACACTACACACATGCGCGAACATCACCTACTACAGTTCTGCGTAAGATCGGCCTTTCCTAAGGCTGATTACACACACAAAACAGATGATTTGGTTAGGAATAGGTGTGAAAACCGCAAACTCTCGACCAAGATTATTCGTTCGAATTGCTATTTTTACCATAAAAACAAGAGAATTTGCGTTGAATCAGGAGTGAAATCCATACTTTGACGCAAAACTCTTTATCTATCTCATGATTTTGTCATACAAACAGGGATGTAGTCTCTAAGTTAGGGGTGAAACCCGACCCTTGATGACTCGTTCCGCTCTAAACTCTTGGTTTTACAAAACTCTCACCAAAGTCTCGACGAACTCCAATGACTTGAGGTCACACTGTGACTAGAAGGATGCGTGCCGATCGCTCAAATCGAAGCGAGAGCACAGTCTAGAAGGCCAAAGTGTGCGCCTAAAGTCCTTGTGAATAGTCGAACCACTTTGGGTAGTCGATGTCTATGCACACCCGAGGCAATCTCTCTTCGATTTTATGTGTTCGATTGTGGATTTTGTCACCGCCAACTCTGTGGTTTATCGCTTTTATGATTGATTTTATGTGAAGTCTATGTGTTTTATGTGTTTATTTGTTAGCGTTTTCAGGTAAACAGTACGGTGGTACTGATGGTTTCGATTCCACATTTCTCGCTCCGCCAAAACACACAATTCACACCCCGCTGACAAATCGCTTATGTTATTCGCAATCGCAGCTCGCTAATCGCAATCGCTGTACTTAATCGCTATACGCTGTTATGAAAGATAGGTGAATACGTGCAAAATATGTGTTTAGATTAGCTTATGTGCTTATGTGTCTATGTGCTTATGTGATTCTGTGGTTTATGTGCCTACGTGAAATTTGGTGAATGAATGTGTTCCTGAGCTTTATGGTGGATCGCTAGACTATACTAGGAATTGATCGAAATTGTGTTTGAGTCCTATGGCGATGTCTGTTGCAGACAATGTCGTCGTTTGGATCATTCCACTCCCGAGCCGCTCGCCAAAACCATGATGACAAACGAATCGCCCGCTCTCGTCTCTAAGCAAATGGCAAAAGTTATCCCACAAATTGTCAGTGAACTGAACGATAATGCTAGCAAGTCCTCGGAATAGTCCAAGACCGATACTCCTAAGGCCGCTTTTAGCTTCAAGAAGTTCAAAGCCTGCGGTACGAAAGAGTTTACCGGCGAAGATGGTCCTACGACCATGTTTCAATGGTTTGATTATATCGAAGTCACCCTGCGCCAGAGTGGCTGTCCAGAAAACCTACGCATTGTTAATGCTACCGGCGTATTCTAATCCCGCGCTCTTGATTGGTGGATGGCCGAGAGGAACAAACGAGGAAACAATGCAGCTTTCAGATTGTCTTGGGACGAGTTGAAGAACATAATGATGCAAGAGTTCTGTCCTCCCCATGAACTGCAAAAGCTCGAGGATGAATTCTGGCACATAAAGCAGGATGGTGGAGATAACACTGGTTTAACTTCTCGCTTCAAGCAGTTGAGTATTATCTGCCCTGCTCAGCTTACTACCCCAGATATCACAATCAAGAAGTATATCGACGCTCTTCCGGATTGCGTTGCAGACTTTGTTCAGGCTGCAAAGACGATAACAATCGAGGAAACCTACCTGCTCGCCGTTGAGATCAACAATAAGCGAGTCAGGGCTGGTTATTTTGACAAAGCTGCCAAGAACCTACATTAAGTCACTGCTGCTTCAACCGCTGAAACCACCGCCGCACCGCAATCTTCAAAGCTCTCACGTCAAAAAAGGAAGAACAGCAGCAGTTCCACCAACAAGAACTATGCAGTTACTGCTGCCCCGCTCCAAACAGTGCCTGCCCAACCGCAACCTCAACACCGCCAAGTAGCGGCACATGTGGTCAATGCACCGCCCGCCAAGTGTGCATACACTGGGCCACACCCGCTTTGCCCTACTTGTACTTATCATCAGCCAGTGGGTCTCGCATGCCAGTTCTGTGTTCATTGCAATATGTATGGCCACTTCACCGCAAATTGACGTACTGGTCCACGTCAGGCTCCCGCTCCAGCTCAAGGTCAAGCTCCTGCTCAACAAGCTCTACTTCCTGCTCCTCAAGGCCATCAAGCAGCTCCTGCACCCGCAGCTCACGCTCGAGCTTGATTTGCATGTGGTGATCCCAACCACTTTGCAAACATGTGCCCCAACAGGGTAGTGAAGCAAGAGCCCCAACAACAGTCGCAACAACAGCAACAGCAGTAGCAGCAGCAACAGCCCGCGGACGTGCCTTCAACATCATCACCCGTCAGGCTCAAGCGGACAACAATGTGGTCAATGGTACGTTCCTTGTGAATGGTATATATGCTTCATGTTTGTTTGATACTGGAGCAGATAACTGTTTTGTATCATTTGAATTCGAAAAGCTCCTAAATCATAAGCGCGCCCATCTCCCCTCGACGTTCGATGTTGAAGTAGCCACCGGAAGAACCGTCGCCGTCAATTCTGTTCTACGTGATTGTACTCTTGAACTCAACAATCACGTCTTCCCAATCGATCTTATTCCGATGCAGCTCGGTAGTTTTGACATCATAATAGGCATGGATTTTCTTCGTGAAAACCATGCTGAAGTTGTTTGCTTCGATAAGATGATTCATTTCTCGCTCGCTAATGGTGATCTACTTTGTGTGTATGGCGAAACTCCTTCGAAAGGTCTTAAACTCGTGTCATGTATCCAAGATAGCAAGTATCTCCGCAAGGAATACAAAGCTTTCTTGGCTAACATTATAGTAGCAGAGAAGGAAAAGAAAGAAAACCCAGAGGTGAAAGACGTTCCCGTTGTTTGTGAATTCCCCAACGTTTTTCCTGATGAACTACCTAGTTTACCTCCCACTCGTGATATCGACTTCCGAATCGACCTCATTCCTGGAGCTAACCCTGTTGCTAAAGCGCCTTATCGTCTCGCTCCTTCTGAAATGCGCGAACTCTCAAGTCAGCTCCAGGAACTACTTGATAAAGGCTTCATTCGCCCTAGCACCTCTCCTTGGGGCGCGCCTATCCTTTTCGTCAAAAAGAAGGATGGATCGTTCCGGATGTGCATCGATTATAGGGAGTTGAATAAGCTGACAATCAAGAATCGCTATCCCTTGCCTCGAATCGATGATTTGTTTGATCAGTTATAGGGTGCTACGTGTTTCTCGAAGATCGATCTACGCTCAGGCTATCACCAACTACGCATTCAAGAGGATGATATACCCAAAACCGCTTTTCAAACCCGATACGGTCACTATGAGTTTGTTGTTATGCCTTTTGGTTTGACCAACGCTCCCGCAGTTTTTATGGACCTAATGAATTGAGTGTGCAAACCCTTCCTTGACCGTTTCGTCATCGTGTTCATCGATGATATCCTGATCTATTCCAAGTCAAAAGCCGAACACTCGCAGCATCTACGTTTGGTTCTTGAGTTACTCCAGGGAAACTGTCTTTACGCCAAGTTCTCCAAGTGTGAATTCTGGCTGGAGGAGGTCCAATTCCTGGGTCACATTGTCAATAGTCAAGGAATTCATGTCGATCCCGTGAAGATCGAGGTCGTTAAGAGTTGGGTTACACCCAAGAACCCGTCTGAAGTCCGTTCATTTCTCAGACTAGCAGGCTATTATCGCTGATTTATCAAAGGATTCTCTAAAATCGTTGTGCTGCTTACCTCTTTGACGCATAAGGATAAACCTTTTGTTTGGGGAACTAAACAAGAGGAGGCCTTTCAAACTCTCAAAGCTATGCTTTGCATTGCTCCCGTGCTCTCACTGCCCGACGGAAACGACGATTTCGTAGTTTACTGCGATGCCTCGAACCTTGGTCTTGGTTGTGTTCTCATGCAACAGGACAAGGTTATCGCTTACGCTTCTCGACAACTCAAGATCCACAAGAAGAACTATACCACACACGATCTCGAGCTTAGCGCAGTTGTTTTTGCGTTAAAGATTTGGCGACACTACCTTTACGGTACCAAGTGTACGATCTTCACCGATCATAGGAGCCTACAACATATCTTTGACCAAAAGGAACTGAATATGCACCAACGCCGGTGGGTAGAACTCCTTAACGATTACGACTGTGAGATCCGTTATCATCCAGGCGAAGCAAACGTCGTTGCCGATGCTCACAGTCAACGAAGCTATTTTCATAGCGTTGGTAATTCTCAAGCCCAGTTTAATCTTGAAGCTCTCATCCATGATGCGTAGTGTTTTACCGAACGTGCTTTGAAGAAGGAAAGAATTCTAAACGATGGCACCCAACTCGAGAATAAATCGAACGGTGTCTTTCATTTTTTGGACCGGATTTGGATTCCCAAGCGTACGAATTTGCGATAACTTCTGATGGACGAAGCCCACAAATCTCGGTATATTATTCATCCCGGTACTGACAATATGTACCAGGACATGCGCTACAAGTACTGGTGGCCGGGCATGAAGAAGGATATCGCTATTTATGTTTCGAAATGCCTGACTTGTTCCAAAGTCAAGTCTGAGCATCAAAGACCCTCTGGCTTACTCATTCAACCCGAGATCCCGATGTGGAAATGGGAGAGTATAACTATGGATTTTATAACGAAGCTTCCGCGTACTCAATAAGGTCATGACAGCATCTGGGTTGTCGTTGACCGTTTGACTAAATCAACTCATTTCCTACCGATATGAGAAGACTTTAAGGTAGAAAAATTAGCCTGAATCTACACCGATGAGATCATTTGTCGACACGGGACGCCTCGTGACATCATCTTTGACCGCAATGGTCGGTTTACCTCGTGTCTTTGGAAAACATTTCAATCTACTCTCGGTACTACGCTTAATCCAAGTACCGCTTTCCATCCCCAAACCGACGGTCAAACTGAAAGAACGATTCACACCCTTGAAGACATGCTCCGATCGTGTGTCATAGATTTCGGTGGGAATTGGGACACGCACTTACCTTTGGTAGAATTCTCGTACAATAACAGTTATCATTCTAGCATCCAAATGGCACCATTTGAGGCATTATATGGAAGGAAGTGTCGATCGCCTATTGTATGGCACGAGATCGGAGACGCGCAAATTACCGGTCCTGAGCTGCTACAAGAAACGACTGACAAAATCCTCCAAATACGAGACAATCTGCTGAAAGCTCGGAGCCGACAGAAAAGTTACGCTGATAGACGCCGCAAGCCCCTTGAATTTGACGTTGGCGATCACGTACTCCTAAAGGTTGCACCTTGGAAGGGGGTGATTAGATTTGGCAAGAAAGGAAAGCTCGCGCCTCGATATGTTGGACCCTTTAAGATTCTGGAAAGGATTGGAAAAATGGCCTACAGACTCGAACTACCGGAGGAACTTAGTAATGTCCACCCGACTTTCCACGTTTCGAACCTCAAAAAGTGCTTAGCCGACCAGGAACTATATGTCCCTCTCGAATATTTACAAGTGGACAGAACATTACACTTCGTGGAAAAGCCTGTCGAGATCATGGGACGAGAAACCAAGGTGCTCAGACGCTCACACATTCCCATTGTGAAGGTTCACTGGGAAGGCAAACGCGGCACCGAGTTTACCTGGGAACTCGAAAGTGACATGAAGGCGAAGTACCCGCAACTGTTTGTTAAGCCTACTTCTTAAATTTCGGGATGAAATTTCCTAAAGTAGGGGAGGCTGTAACAACCCGCTTTTGGGAAGTCAAAGTACAAGTCAAAGTCAAAGGAAGAAAAGATTGCTAATTACGATCTGTCGCTCCTTGCTTAACTATTGGTTGTACGTTAACGACTTATAATCGAATTCTATTATTTATTTGTTTTATTTGTATTATGTGGAGTATTTATTAATAATCGAGGTTTAATCGCATGTTTTATCGTTAATCGACTTATCACTAATCGCAATCACATTCGCAACTCGAATTATGTGTTCTGGTTATTGTTTAATGTGTGTGTGTTTTTATGTGTAACTTGTACATGTTATGTTTATATTGAGGTGTTTAATCGCAATCACAATCGCAATCTAACCGCAAAACGCAAGTTATTTATAGTGATTGTATGTTAGATATAGTAGTTAAGCTATTTGTGTAACTCTTGGGTAATACTATCGCATTGCTCGCTCGAATCGCATCGCAATGCTCAACACGCAAATCGAAACGACAAAACTCAACACGTCGGACACTTGGACCGAATGGCCAACCGATCGAGTGGCCATCCGATCGGACTGCCATCCGATCGAACCGCCATCCTATCGGTGGCCAATCCGACACTTGTGCACTTTCCTCTTTTGGAAATCCTATAAATACCCTCCTGTCACATCACAAGTGATGTGGCAGCTTTCCCATTCGACCAGTAGCACTCAAGCCCTCTTTTCTCTCGATTTCTCGCGATTCTTGTAAGTTTTCAACTCAAATCTTGTACTTCCGTGATCTACACGCACTTCTTCATCATTTTCATATTTGAATCTTAACTTTTAACCGTGAAATCAACAGATTTGAGGTGTTCTAGGGTGATGTCATCATAGAGTTCTTATGAACTTCAAGTTTTGGCCTCATCCCACCAAGAACAACTCAGATCTGAAGGATTTCCACATGATTTAACAATGATTTTGCATAGATCCAAACATTTTCAAAGTTGAAAGGATTGAAAGATGGTTTTCCAACTTTCTTTCAATTTTTTTACTCGCAATGCACTCAAAACTGGTAGAACCGGAACTCGTTCTGATCTTCTACTCTTTCTTAGTGATGAGTTGGTTCAAGATCTTGTTACTATCAAGGATACAACCGATTTCAGGTTAAACAAGAACAACCGTCATGAACCAGTAAACTGATCGGATTTGGGTGATTCTTGTTCGATCGGACGACTTGGGACTTGACGAGGTTCTGTTGTTTAGTACTTGTCAAACCGTCTCGAACAAACCGCAAACTTTCAAAAAAATCTAGTTCAAAACGACCAGATTCGTTGGGACGGATTGCCGTCCGATCAGATTGCCATCTGATCGGATTGCCATCTAATCGAACTGCAATCTGATCGGGTTGCACTTGAGCTTCCAACACTTGATCAATATCATAATTTTCAAAGAACAACAGTTTCCAACGGATTGCTATCCGATCGAGTGACTATCCTGCTGTGAACTTGTTCTCACTAAGTGTCTTGCCAATCGGATCGCTATCCGATCGAACGGCCGTTCGATCGATCGACCTGAAGGGTAGAGATACTTCTCTAATTTCAAATGCTACAACGAAAACTTCAAAGACATCATACACAAACACATCCTTACCAAACGAATGTCAATCCGACCGAATGGCCATCCGATCGAATGACCATCCGATCGGATTACCATTCGACACTTGGTCACTTTTCACCGTTTTACGCACCGCTCATCACTTATGCTATCGTTAACTGTTCAGGCTAATCACACTAGCGCTCCCTTCAATCCACTTCCATCACTGTGAGTATACTCGGTCCCTTTTTGTTTTATGCACTTTTGGGTGTTACATACGTTACTTATTCTAAATCACATCGACACACAACGCAACCACTATTTATACGCTGACCGTTACTGCATGATACGTGTTACTTGATGAATGCTTGTATGTTATGTTAACACAGTGATTGTTGCCTGACGCCTTAGCAACGATAGTACTATTTGTTTGGACTCAGCACCTGTCGTGGACAGGGGTTGTTAAGGTTACCTCTCACATGTCGCGGTGGTGATATGTGTTGCGCATTTTACAACTCGCAGTCTAGTCTGTGCATATTTCATTGTCGATAACCTACTAGCTTCGCATTATACATGTTACATGTTGGTTATGCGTAAACGCTTTCGAACTCTATTATATCTATTAAACTTGTATGCTCACCTTTACACTATGTGTATTGACCTCTATTTTAACGTATGTGACAGGTGCTTAGGATGTTTGCTTGTAGTTTGATGAAATCGAGCTAGGATGGAGTCTAGAAACAAACTAAATAAAATCTGAGTTGTCGGAATGGATAATTGTCTTTGAGAACAATGTCGGTAATAACTGTTCTTATTTTATATGTTTGTGGTATGGGACATGAACCTTTAATATATTATAACAAATAATTATTATGGATTCTCCTAGACAATTTGTTTCGCTCAGTGCCGCTCCCCGATGTTTCCGTCATCGGTTGGGGTGTGACAATGTGGCAACACAGTTTTGCTTTTTGCTTGTCCAACATACTAATTTTTCTCCCAGCATTTGACAGGCACCAGATGTGCTTTTTATGTCAAGTTTGCATCCTGCATGATCTGGATCTATGTATGCAATTAATTCTAAATTTGTGTTCTTAGGATACCATAGGCCAAGATTTGATGTTCCTTTTAGATATTTAAAAACTATTTTTGACAGCTTTCATGTGGGACTCTTTAGGATTGCATTGATACCTTCCCAGAAAACAAGTGGAAAACATTATGTCTGGTCTACTGGCTTTTAGGTATAGTAAAGATTCTATCACTCCCCTATAAGTTTTTATATGTACAGGCTTTCCTTCAATATCAGAATCAAGTTTGTTTCTTGTGGCCATGGGAGTCTTTGAGGATGTGCAGTTTTCTAGTGAATATTTTTTCAAAATAGTTCTGACATATTTTGATTGACTCAAGAATATGCCATCACTTTGTTGTTTAACTTGTAAACTTAGGAAAAAGCTTAATTCACCCATCATGCTCATTTCAAAGTGACTGGTCATAAGTTTTTCAAACTTTTTGCAGAACTTCTCATTTATGGATCTAAATATTATGTCATCAACATAGATTTGGACCAAAAGTGTGTGCCCCTTATGTGATTTGAGAAAGAGGGTTGTATCAATTGTACATTTGGTGAAGCCAGAATTGATTAAGAAGTTTGATAATGTTTCATACCATGCTCTTGAAGCTTGTTTCAACCCATACAAGGCTTTGTTTAGTTTGTAAACATGATTTGGAAATTGAGGATCAACAAAGCCTTCTGGTTGATGCACATACACTTCTTCTTCAATTTCACCATTCAGAATGCAGACTTGACATCCATCTGATAAACTTTTATGTTATTTGAGGCAGCATAAGCCAGGAATATTCTTACAGCTTTAAGCCTGGCCACTGGTGCAAATGTTTCATCATAGTCTATGCCTTCTTTTTGACAATAACCTTTGACCACCAGCCTTGCTTTATTCCTAGTTATGATGCCTTGTTCATCAGATTTGTTTTTGAATACCCATTTGGAACCAGTGACATATTTGTTAGTTGGTTTGGGTACCAGATCCCATACATGACTCTTTTCAAATTGGTCAAGCTCTTCTTGCATTGCTTGGACCCGATTTGAGTCATTCAATGCTTCTTTGACAGACTTTGGCTCAATTATGCTTAAAAATCCAACATAAAGACATTCATGAGCTGTAGTAGATCTTGTCGTAACACCTACTTCAGGGTCACCAATGATGTCAGCTAGTGAGTGTCCCCTGATCCATCTCAAGTTGTTATGTGAACTTGTACTTCCTGATGGATTTGAAGCTTCCCCTGATCTGTGACCTCAGTGTTGTCAAGAGTATCATAATTCTGTTGTTCAATTTGATTTTCTGGTGAAATTCCATAATTCTTATAATTTTGTACATTTTCTGATGGAGGTTCCAGATCATCTGCAGGGTTAGTACATGATATATTTTTGTTAAATATGTTTAGCATATGGTCATGTTCTAAAAGCTCTTCAATTAACTTGTTGAGAAGATCTTCAGAATTTTCAGTTTGTTTTGACAAGCTTATATCTAGTAAAATTTCATCAGAAATCTTGGTTTCTGATGAATCGTCAAAAGACACATATAAGCTTTCTCTTATTGTCCTTGTGTTTAAAAGAAATATTCTATAAGCTTTGGAGGACAATGAGTAACCAAGGAAAATTCCTTTTTCTGTTTTTTTGTCAAACTTTTCCAGACTATCAAAATTATTAAAGACAAAACAATTACAACCAAAGGTGTGTAAAAATTTGATGCTAGGGATCCTTTGGTTGATAATGTTATAGGGAGTTTTCTGATGTCTCTTGTTAATGATAGACCTGTTTTGTGTAAAGCATGCATTTGAGATAGCTTCAAACCAAAGTAAGTGGGCAATCTGGCATAAGCAAGCATTGTCCTTGCTACTTCTACGAGAGTCCTATTCCTTCTTTTTACAACTCCATTTTGTTGTGGAGTTCTTGGAGCAGAAAAATCATGAGATATTCCTTTGCTTACAAGGAAAGTCTCAAGTTTTGCATTCTTGAATTATGTTCCATTATCAGATCTGATCCTTCTTACAGGTAATTTCAACAGATTTTCAGTTTTTCTGATGAAATTAATGATCAGATATGGGGTTTCACTCTTTTTCCTTAGAAATTCAACCAAGGTGTACCTAGAATAGTCATCTACAATGACCAAAATGTATTTCTTTCCAGAAAACTAGTTGTTTGTACAGGTCCACAAAGGTCCATGTGCAAAAGTTTCAAATTTTCAGAAATTGAAGATTCAGAAACTGTTTTATGTGAGCCTCTTTTTGATTTGCCAAGCTCACATGCTTCACATATCCTATCCTTTTTGGATGACATGTATGGTAAACCTTTTACCAAATTTTTGTTTGCTAGTTGATTTAGAGTTTTGAAATTCAAGTGAGCAAGACTTTTATGCCATAACCAACTATTTCATTTATTTTCAGTAGAGAATAAGCATAACTGAGGATGCTCAATTTCTTCTCTGAAATCAAAGAAGTAGATGGAGTTTCTAATCCTTTTCCTACTTAAATAAATTTTGTGTCATCTAAACCAACTAGTAGACAATTTTCAGGTAAGAAAGTTACCTAGAAGCCTCTATCACAAAATTGCCCACAATTATGTAGATTATATTTTAAACCTTCTACATAGGTAACCTTTTCAATGGTCAATGATCCATATTGTATGGTACCATATCCCATAGTTCTTCCCTTTACCCCATTTCCAAAATTTACAGATTTACCCAATTTCTCTTGATAGTTAATGAGTAAGCTCATGTCCCCTGTCATGTGCTTGGAGCTTCCTGAGATGCAGTACCAGATCCGCTGCACATGACGGTCCTGAAATGATGAGGTTAGAGAGTTTTTGGTACCCAAACTTGTTTGGGTACTTTTTTCTGATGAGAATGTGCTTGAGATTTCTTCATCAGAGGAGAAATTTTCATCAGAATCTCTACTTAATGCTGAGCCATTAGCAGGGTGATTTTCTTTGGAAAGAGGGTGTTGAATCAGTTTCTGTATTTCAACACACATACAATTTGTTTTGTCTAATTGTTTAGAAAAAGGTGCTTGTGATGGAATGTTTTTTCCATTATGAAATTTAGGATGAATTTTTTGGTTTTTCAATTATTTAAAGGTTTCATCCCTTTTCAAGCAGACTCTGGGTGACAAAAATAGTTTATTAGAATTGCTATATCTGCAAGAATCTGCATCAAAATATGATATAACCTTACCATAATTATTTTCAGATGCTTTAAAAAATGTGGTGGGAGTCTTAATATTTGTTTTAAGAGTAAATTGTCATTTTAGTCCCTGAGGTTTGTCCAAATTTGCCATTTTAGTCCAAATAGTTTTTTTTCTCCTCTGGGTCCCTGACTTTTCCCTTTTGTTGCCATTTTGATCATATACCCTAACTCCGTCCAAAAACCCCCATTTTTAACCAGGGGTATTTTGGGGATTTTCAATTTGATTCATTCCAAATGCCATTTTGATCCATTCTGGAAAAAAAATCTCATTTATAAAAGAAACATAGTTAGAGTTTAAGGGGGCCCACCACACCCCACAAAACCATTTTCTCCACCCCCTATCAGAACCACCCCCACTTTTCTGCCCTCTCCGAACACCCCTACCTCCCCCAAATTTCCACCACCTTCATCCACCCTTTAATCCCCCACCACTTTCCACCCAGTTTCACTCACATCCACCACATGGATAACTAATTCTCCACATCTAAATCCCCATATTCCCTCATTTTATTATCAGGTCACAATTTTAAAATGCAGACAAATCCCGTGGCACACATTTCCCCTAATTTTGTAGGAAACTTGCCGGAAATCAAATTGTTCGAGATCGAAAGCTTAGCAAGCTTTGTTGAATTAGCAAACACATTTAATTCAACGTCTACAAACAATGAGAGATGGTCAAGAACAACACTTGCAACAACCACTAACAACAAAGCCCTAAACATCATCTTTTCACCTAAGCTCAGCAAAGTTTTGAAAACCCAGTTAGATTAACAACATTCACCAGCAAAAGACACACTAAATGAGTGATTTAGTGAATCTTGCATATGGGTGTTGAAAATTTGAAGAAACCCTAAAAGGGTTTGAGCAAATCAAGCTAAAAAACCAGTAAAGATTTACTAAATTAGGGGGAAATAGGTGTTAAAGGTGAAATGGGAGCAATGCAGAAGAAGATGCTTATCATATAAGTGGTTATGTAGTATGTACAACTTTGAAAATGTTTGGAAATTGTTTGAAAATGGAAACCCTCTTTTGTGACTTGAAAGAAATGGTTAGATTTGGTGCATTTGAGTTGAGGGAGTGTGAAATGGTGACGGTGGTGGTATGGCGGTGGCACGACAGAGATGCGGCTGAGTGTTGTGGTTGTGGTTAATGGGAGATTAAATGTGATTGAAGATGGGGTGGTGGTGATGTTTCAGGTGTGGACAAGGTGGTTGAAGATGGTGGATGTTGGTTGAAGTGGAGATGGGGAGTGAAGGTATGGCAGGTGGTGAACGATTACGGGATGCAGGTGGATGTTGTTTTGCCATTGTATGAGGGATGGATTTGTGGTGAAGTTTATTGGTTGGTCGCTGGAGTTGTTACCGCCAGCCATTCGTCGGCGAAGAAGGGGGAAGACGGGAAGGGGGATAGGGTTGGGTTATAAGAAATTTAAATAAATTGTTTTTATAATACAGGTGGGGCCCACAGTTTAAATAAGAATGGATCAAAATGGCAAGTGAAAAGATTTATAAAGTTAATCCCCAAAATACCCCTGGTTAAAAATGAGGTTTTGGACGGAGTTAGGGTATGTGATCAAAATGGCAAGAAAAGTGAAAAGTCAGGGACCCAAAGGAGAAAAAAACTATTTGGACTAAAATGGCAAATTTGGACAAACATCAGGGACTAAAATGGCAATTTACTCTTGTTTTAATATACCCCAACCTTTACCTCTGTTGTTTGGTGTTGCCCCAATAAGTTGTATAAATTCTTTTGCTTGCTGAAAACCTTTTACATTGATCTTATTGTCTTGATTTTTTTTGTAAAGATTTTTCCTATCTTGTTCATAAAATTCAATTTTTGCATCTTTTATTAGGATTTGATCAATGAGTGATTGATTTTCAGTTTTTTTCCTTATTGAGCAACTTTTGCATATTATCAGATTTTGTGCTTTCTGATGAGGTTTTATTTTGCAGAATCACAAAATCTTTCATAAGTTTGTTCAGTTGTTGTTCTAGATCAAGGTTCTCTGAACTTACTTTTGTTCTGATGAGCTGGAGCATTCATCAGAAGTTGTGGCCATTAAGCAAAAATTTGCCATTTCCTCCTCTTCTTCATTAGAAGAATTATCGGTTAGCCAGGTATCAGTACCTGCTATCAAGCTGACTTTCCGTTGCTCCTTTTTAGCTTCTTTAAGCTTCATTTCATTATAGGCCACATCTTCCATCTTCTTGTTCTTACATTCTGAAGCATAATGCCCCTTTTGTTTGCATATGTAGCAAACAACTTCTGCCTTCCCTTTCTCTCTTGACTTTCCTTCCATCCTCCCTCTATCATTCTTCTAGAATTTACCACTTCCACCTCTCAATATTTGCTCAAATTTTTTTGTGAGCAAAGCAATAGCCTAAGCAAAGGCTGAAAAATCTGATGAAGCATCAGACTTTTCTATGTTCTGGCAGTGAGAGGGTTGTGGATCTGAAACTAGTACTCTTTGAGTGTGTGAAACAAGAGCTATAGGTCCCCCTTTGTGGTTTGAATTTTCATAGATTTCCTCCTCTCTAGGGACTAAGATGCTGTAAAGATCATGTAAATTCATATTCCCTAACTCAAGGGTTGATACCAAGGTCATTGTGAGACTTCACCACTCTCTTGGCAGTGCATCAAGGAACTTGACATTCTTTTCATCATTTGATTTTTCAATACCAAATTTTTTTAGTTCATTTAAAAGTTTGGTGAACCTATTATATGTTTCTAAAAGGGTCTCATTTTGGAGACTTTTGAACCTTTCATAAGAAGAAACACAGTTAGTTTTCTTGTTTCTTTTCATTATTTCTCCTCCTTCACATAGATTTTCCAGTTGATCCCATATTTCCTTAGCAGATGCACAAGCATCTACTTAAGAAAATATGTCGTTTGGAAGTGCCATAATTAGAAGTGATTTGGCCCTTTCATCAGCAGACACCAAATCCTTATCTTCTTGACTCTAGTGTATTTCACTTTTAGGAGCAAAGGAGACAGGGATACTTGGTGTGTGCTCAGTTGCTGGAACTGCTAGTATTTTAGTAGTTGGTATATCTGGACCTCTCACAATGGACTGAAACAGAGCTCGATCATGTCCATTTAGGAAATTGATCATCCTGATTTTCTATTGGGGGTACTCCTCTCTGACCAAGTTCGGAGGTTTTGACATAGAACCAATATTGAAAGCATTATTCCATGTTTGAAAGTTTGCCATATTTAGTTTAAGAGGTGGATATCAAGAAAAATATAAGCAATTGATCTTTTGAAAATGATTTATTCAATCTGCTCTGATACCAATTGTTGATCCTAGATAGAGATACCCAAATACTTAATATGGCAAGTGATTTCAACAAATAGGAAAAAAATGTGCGGAACTAGAAATCAAACTTTCAAGAAACAACTTACGGAATTTTTGAAGTGTATTAATGACTTTGTAAAAACAAAGTTATTGGATATTACAAAATGAATGCTCAAAGAATTCTGTGCGAAGGGTAATGGAGTTTGTGGTTTGTGTATTGAATGCTTAGCTCAACTCATTTAACCTTCTGGGTTGACATCTCTATTTATAGAGAGTCTATATCTGAATAAACATTTGTTTATTCATCACTTGCTCTGCACAAAGTGACTTTTTGGCATATTCATTGAATTAGTTATTGCCAACTTGCCACGTTTTGGATTGTGTCAGGGCTTATCTCTTTGAGACAAGTTAGTCCACCAGAATTTATGGCAACCAGCTTACCAGAATTCTGATGAACTTTGTGACATCTGTGTATTTTAACCCTTGTACTATTTCGAACAACTTTGTATTTAATAAAATATGGTGTTTTAATTTCAATATTTTTTTAATAATTTTTTGACATTAGCACGTTTTCAATCATTGTTCAATTCCGAACTCTCAAACTTGTTCTGGAAGTGAAATCATAAACCGTTACGTAAACATAATCAGTTTAATGCGACGTACACTCCGGAACTGTGACATAAGCCAAACATACCCTAAATACCCTTTACATAACTTAGAAATAAGTTTCGAAGGATTCGATATGGCAAAAACATGTTTATTTGAACTAAAGAACTAATTGCGACAAAACTGCGAAACGAACGTTGGTGACCGCCTGGATAATATTTAAATCCCAAAAATATTATGTTATGATTAAAATTTTATTTTTAATCAGGTTCGTGTTGAAAAAAATAAATTAAAACGCTTAAAACGATATTTTTCAACGTGTTACTGCGCAACACAGTGCTTATACTGCAAAACGCAGACAACACAACCAGTCTCGGCAACTGAAATTTATTTCAGTAATATTTTGGCGAGTTCATTTTTATAGAATAATAAAAATAATTTAGAACGCCATAAACCGGGATTTAAACGCTAGATAAAATACCCGGTATCCAGTTAAATACCTGTTTATATCTATTTTTACCATTTAAAATTTACATTTAACCCCCCCCCCCACCATATTATTCACGGTCACAAGGACCCACCATACTCCAAGATTTGATTTTTATTTTGCTTGGATCTTGCTTGATTTTCTTTGGACAAGTGGTGATGCATGCCACCTTCATATCTCTTCCATATCTCTTTATATATCTTCTTCAATCTTTCATAAGATCACAAAATCAAAACAAATCCCTCACTCTCTCTCCTCCCAACCGTAAACACCATCACCTTCACCATATTTATCTTTTCAACTTTGTTCATCAAGATCAACCCCCATTTCAAACAAACTTCAAGTTGGTGTGAAGATCCAAAGGAGTTTACAAGGTGCTTTCAAGTGATTTCAAGCTCCCTATCATCAAAATCTCATCCAAAAACTTACTTGAATCTTGAAGGTATAACATTTATGTTTAAATCATACTCTTGATTCTCGGTTGTTCTTGATGATTTGAAGTTTCTCTTGAATCTTGGAATTTTCACAAACTTGAAATCACTAAAAAGAAATGGGTCTTGATACAAAATAAAAATGGTGATGTATATATGTGTGTATATGAACCGTACATATATATATATATATATATATATATATATATGTGTGTGTGTATGAGATTTGAGCTTGATTTTTGATAAGTACATTTTTAAGTTGTTACATGTTCTTGAATGATAGTTAAAATGCAAGTGTTTGATGATTTGTGTAAGACATGATAAATGTTCAAACAAATCAGTAAATAAACATGAATAAATTACATATTTGATGCATCTAAACTCATATGAAAAGATGATGATATTATAGTGTGCTTTAGACACTTGTACATGAGAATACATGTTGATTTAAAGCTCAAGAAATGATAAAAAATGATTGTATGACAAAAATGTTTTAGAACATATTATAAACAATAAAAATAACATTATTTGGTATATTACGATGGCATGAAACTTTGACATAGGTTTGATAGCTTTGCATGTTGTACATATAGCTTAAAAGTGGTAAAATATGTGAAATTTGCATGATTAATGTGCTTTATGTGATACATGCACTATCATGAGTATAACCACTATTTTATTCAGTAATAACATGGGTTATGTTAAAATATCAAGTCATTTCGATTTGGGATGGTTAGGGTAACGTTTGATGCAAAACTATGCGGTAAAACAGTTAAAAATCGGCTTTTCGGAGGATTTTTATAAAACTGTTTTAGATCAGTAACCAAACTGATATTTTTTGATATGAAAATAAGTATTTTAACTTATGTTAATTTTACTTGGTGTTTGGTTAGTCATACGTGACTTCCGAGTCCCAAAAATGTAACCGAATCGCTAAAATAAACATTTTTCGACATACACTAGAATGGGTTGTTCATGGGTAAATTTTATGTGTTACAATGTGCTATGTGTTTTACAATATGTGTATGATGATGTGTTTAATGTTAACAAGATTATGTGTATTACATTATTATTGGTATGTCACATTTGAGTACATATATTACGACGCGCATATCGTAGACATATTGCTTATAACACGATGAGGGTCACTAATAAAATCGTTCGAGTTGAAAACTTCTTAAAATATATATATGAACTTATATATATATATATATAAATACACCAATATAATCAAAAATAATAACTTTGTGAGAAATCTCAAAGTTATGTGAAAATTCTAAGTATCGGAGAAACTTATGTATTTTTGTGAGTTTTGATTATTAAATCATTCTTATTTAATTTAGGACGAATAAACAATTTGAGGGATTGTGTTAACATATAAAAACGCACCCAAAGGTGAGTACATAGATCCCCTCTTTTTACTGTTTTCGATTGTTTTGGGCTGATTTATATGTATCAAAACGATTTTGATATTCTAACGATGGTTTCTAAACGATTGAGATGGTTTATACTAAACTAATAACGATTTCGATAATGTGAACGAACTTGTTGGTTGTAGTTACATAACGAATGACATTCATTAATTTTGGCCGAACCGACCAATATTAGGTTATGGTACCATAGGATCTGACAAATCCCGTTATCAGACTGCACCCATGGTTATGTGTGGGTTAGGTGGATAACGACTGAATCTGTGATTGTTAACTTACCCTTTGGTGGTTTGTTAATACGAGTTGAACGATGGACGAGTTACGAAGGTTTGAATGTTATTAGCGAGACGACCAAAAATAGTTTTCACAATTAAAACGAGAACGATTTTGAACGATTGAACGATTATGAATGATTTAAACAAATGAACGATGATCTATAACGAGAACGAGTTAAACGATGGCACACAACGATGTTTACGAAACTATATAAACCATACGAGTTTTATTACGAGAACGATTTATGATTTGGTTTACATAAACAAAGGTTTTGGGTTAAGATTCATGGCATCGAGGTTTATAAATTATAACCAATCTGTTTTGACTTGGTTATTCATTTTACAAAACAAGGTTTCTAATATCGATTAACGAAGTTGTACGAGATATTTCAACATGTAAACGAGCCATGAATTTGACACTCACACAAAAACTATGTACTCGCCAGCATTTCTTTGCTGACTTTGTTTTTACATATGTTTCAGGTGATGTTGCTTGATGTTGAATGCTAGGATGCATGAGTCACATAGGATCTGGACGAGACCTTAGTGACATAATAACAATGATAGTCGATATATAACTTGTTTGTTTCTTGCTAAAACAATGTAAATTACTTAATGAATAAATAAAACGAAACTCTTTTGTATCCATGGTTGTGAAAGAATAATTCTGTTACAACACTCCCCGACGTTTCTGCCATGATTTGTTGTTTTACGTGGTCGAGGTGTGACAGAAGAGTTGGTATCAGAGCCAATGGTTATAGGGAATTAGGTTATTAGTAATGATTTGACCTAGACTATAACTTTCTAGGACCCCAACGCAAGTTGAATTGCGTTTAGATTTTTAAATACAAAACCGTCACCTACCCTTAGGTGATAACCACAATGAGGACACAAAATCCGAATCTGCTTCGAAAATTAATCATCCGTTCTAGGATGATTGATTAATAGGTTTTGAACCCTCTGTTGTAAGGTTTTGAACCCTTCCAGATTGACTCATTTTTGGCTTAGTGCCTTCTGAGTTTTCAAAATCTCGTCAAAGTTTGGGTCTAAATAATGTGAACACGTGCAAACTGGAAGAGTGAATGCCTGTACCCTGAGTTTTCTGTCTAAGGCTAGAGTGTTCGTACAAATCCACATAATCGGACCATTCACTCTTACCTAGGAACTCTTGGGGTGAGTGTTCACTTATAGGCAAGCATGTCTTCGCGATACATTATTTTGACTCATTACTTTGATTAGTCACTGCGTGTCGTTTGTTTGTTCGAGGTAACGAACAAATGATCGCCTTCCTTATGTTTCATCGATATTTTCAATACCTCTTTTTTTTTCCTAAATGTCGACCTCACTCGTTTCTCATATTTCCTTGTTAGACAATGCCTCCTCGACGTGATGCACAATCTATTACTGCTGAAGAAGTCGCAGCCCTTGTCTCTCAGCAAATGGCTGCTGTGCTTCCAGGCGTTGTGACCCAAATCCACGAGCTATACAACAACAATAATAATAACAACGCACAATGTAATTTCAAGAATTTCAATTCTGCTAAGCCGCTAAAGTTTTCTGGGTCACAAGGAGCAACTGAGCTCCTTCAATGGTTCGAAAGTATCAAGAGCACATTCAGACATGTGCAATGTCTGGATGGGCGTAAGGTTGAATTTGCATCAAGTGTGTTTGAGAAGCGTGCTCTTACGTGGTGGAACGGAGTGATGCGCGATAGGGGTGCCGAAGTGGCATTGGCACAAACATGGGAAGAACTTCGAGCTCTCATGATGAAAGAGTTTTGTCCCCGTCACGAAATTCGAGCTTTGGAACGAGAGTTTGACGATCTAAAACAAGATGGGGGAGAACACCGTGCGTATACGGATAGATTTGAAGAACTCAGTCTTTTGTGTCCTACTATGGTTACCCCGTTGGAGAAAGCGATAGAGAGGCATATCGATGGTTTACCCGATTCCATACAGGATATTGTGACTGGCGTTAATCCTACTACTGTTCGTCACGCGATCGAGTTATCTGCTACCCTAACTGAGTCGCAAGTCAGGAAGGGTAAACTTACCTGCAAGGGTGATAAGAAGAAGTCGACTGAATCTATCAAGGAAAAGGGTAAGGGTAAGAAAGGTGAGTCGTCGAAGAAGTCGAGAAAGCGAAAGAGTGCTCAGAACTTTGTAGTTACTGCTCAGAACCCTCAGAAACCACCAGCTCAACCGCCTGCGAAGAAAGCGTATGCTGGTACCACACCTCATTGTGCTCGCTGCAACGGTCATCATGTTGCACAACAAGCTTGTAGGCAATGCACAACGTGTGGTAAGCTTGGGCATCTGGCCAACATCTGTCGTTTGGGCCAGAATCAGATTGTTCCGAATCAAGCTCCAGTTCAGGGGAATGCTGCTAGATTCCCACCGGGTTCATGTTTCAATTGTGGAGAGTTTGGTCACTTCCGCAACAACTGTCCGAGGTTGGCGAATGCAAATGCAAATCCGAACGTGAATGTCAACGCGAATGCAAATCCCGCTAGCGGACGAGCATTCAATCTGAATGCAAACGAGGCTCGAGCTGACAACCTCGTTGTCAATGGTACGTTTCTTGTTAACAATCGACCCGCATCTATTCTTTTTGATTCTGGTGCCCATAGAAGTTTTGTTTCATTATCTTTTGAACCTTTGCTTGCGATACCTAGAACTAAACTGAGGAAACCCTTATCTGTCGAAGTTGCTACTGGTAAACCTCTTATTCTCGATTCTGTTATCCGTGATTGTTAGTTAAACCTTGATAACCATCTTTTTCCCATTGACCTCATGTCGATGCAACTTGGGAGTTTCGATATTATCGTGGGGATGGATTGGTTAACCAAACATCATACTGAGGTGGTTTGTTTTGATAAGATTGTTCGTATTCCTCTTTCGTCTAGCGATGTTCTGGAAGTTCGTGGTGAAAAACCATCAGATGGTTTGAAGCTTATGTCGTGTACAAAGGCCCAAAGTTATTTGCGAAAAGGATATGTTGCTTTCCTGGCACATGTCACCAAGGAGAAAGGCAAGAGCAAGAGTATTCAGGATATTCCGATTGTTCGGGATTATCCAGAGGTGTTTCCCGATGAACTTCCTGGTTTGCCTCCAGTTCGTCAAGTTGAGTTTCATATTGACCTTGTACCCAATGCCAACCCGATTGCGAAAGCACCTTATCGTCTTGCACCGTCGGAAATGCAAGAGTTATCGAAACAGCTTCAAGAGTTGTCTGATAAAGGATTCATCTGTCCAAGCATTTCGCCTTGGGGAGCTCATGTCCTCTTTGTGAAAAAGAAAGATGGATCTTTTCGAATGTGTATCGATTATCGTGAGCTTAATAAGCTTACCATCAAGAATCGATATCCCCTACCTAGAATTGATGATCTCTTCGACCAGCTGCAAGGTGCTTCATGCTTTTCCAAGATCGATCTGCGATCTGGGTATCATCAACTTCGTGTACTCGAAGAAGATATTCCCAAAACTGCATTCCGTACGAGATATGGGCACTACGAGTTCACTGTCATGCCTTTTGGTTTGACAAATGCCCCAGCTATCTTCATGGACTTAATGAACAGGGTTTGTAAACCTTATTTAGATAAGTTCATCATTGTGTTCATCGACGATATTCTCATTTATTCAAAGTCTCGAGCCGACCACGAGCAACACCTTTGTTTGACCTTGGAACTTCTGAAGAAGGAACAACTTTTTGCTAAATTCTCCAAGTGTGAATTTTGGCTTAGAGAAGTTCAGTTTTTGGGTCATATAGTCAACGAGCAGGGTATTCATGTAGATCCATCCAAGATAGCTGCTATTAAGGATTGGAATACACCGACGACACCTACAGAGATTCGATCATTTCTTGGTCTTGCTGGTTATTATCATCGATTCATTTCTAATTTCTCAAAGATCGTGGTTCCACTCACTGCTTTGACTCAGAAAAATAAGGCATTTGAGTGGGGACCTAAGCAAGAAGAAGCGTTCCAAACGCTGAAACGGAAGCTCTGTGACGCTCCTATTTTATCTCTACCTGAGGGAAATGATGATTTTGTTGTCTATTGTGACGCGTCGAATCTAGGACTTGGTTGCGTTCTTATGCAACGAGGTAAAGTCATAGCTTATGCTTCTAGACAGCTGAAAATTCACGAGAAGAACTACACGACTCATGATCTTGAATTAGGAGTTGTGGTTTTCGCACTTAAAATCTGGAGACACTACCTCTATGGAAGTGTGTGGTTTTCACAGACCATAAAAGTCTCCAGCATATTCTCAATCAGAAGGAGCTGAACATGAGGCAACGACGTTGGGTTGAACTCTTAAACGATTATGATTGTGAGATCCGCTACTATCCTGGTAAGGCGAATGTCGTAGCCGATGCGCTTAGTCGAAAGGAACGAGTCAAGCTTCATTCTGTTCGAACTCTATCTGATATTCAATCCCGTGTCCTTCAAGCTCAACGATCTTGTGTGATCAAAGACTTATTGAAATATGAGCAACCGCTTCAACTCGAACTTAAACTCGAAACGAAGGACGATGGGTTGCTATATTTCAAGGATCATTTGTGGATTCCGAAACAAGACGATCTTCGCACCTTGGTAATGGACGAATCTCACAAGTCTCGATATTCTATCCATCCTGGTGCTGATAAAATGTACAAGGATCTTCGTACTCAGTTCTGGTGGCCTGGTATGAAGAAGGATGTTGCCTTGTATGTATCGAAATGCCTAACTTGTCTCAAAGTCAAGGCTGAACATCAACGACCTTCTAGTTTGCTTGTACAACCAGAGATACCGGTTTGGAAATGGGAGAACATTGCAATGGATCTCATCACTAAGTTACACCGTACATCTAAAGGTCACGATGCTATTTGGGTTGTTATCGATCGATTAACGAAAACAACTCATGTTCTACCGATTCGCGAGGATCTATCTGCTGATAAACTTGTAAAGATTTATGTTGATGAGATTGTATCACGGCATGGTGTTCCTTTGGATATCATTTCCGATCGTGATGCTCGGTTTTCATCTCATTTTTGGAAGACCATGCAATCTGCGTTGGGAACCCAACTGAATCTAAGCACTGCTTATCATCCCCAAATAGATGGACAATCTGAGAGAACGATTCAAACTTTGGAGGATATGCTTAGGGCATGCGTGATAGACTTTGGTGGTAATTGGGATTCTCATCTTCCACTGATCGAGTTCTCTTACAACAACAGTTATCATGCTAGTATTAATATGGCACCATTCAAAGCTCTCTACGGTCGAAAATGTCATTCACCTGTCTGTTGGAATGAGATCGGTGAAGCTCAGCTTACTGGACCTGAGCTCATTCTGGAAACAAAAGACAAAATCAAGAAAATCAGCGATAATCTTGTGACAGCTCGAAGTCGTCAAAAGAGTTATGCGGATATGCGACGCAAGCCCTTAGAATTTCAAATCGGAGACTGTTTCCTACTCAAGGTGTCACCTTGGAAGGGAGTGGTGAGATTTGGAAAGAAAGGAAAACTTGCACCCTGATATGTTGGACCATTTAAGATTGTTGAAAGAATTGGAAAGGTTGCCTATCGACTAGAGCTACCTCCAGAGCTTGGAAATATTCATCTGACTTTTCACGTGTCCAATTTGCGAAAGTGTTTAGCTGATGCTGATCTTCACATTCCTCTCGACGAGATTCAAATCGATGAAACGATGCACTTTGTCGAGAAACCTGTGGAGATAGTGGACCGTACATTCAAACAGTTGAAGACTAAACGGATTCGATTGGTCAAAGTTCGCTGGGAATCCAAACGTGGCCCCGAGTTTACTTGGAAACGTGAGGACCAGATGAAGACGAAATATCCGCATTTGTTTTCACAAGTTTCCTCTAAATAAAATTTCGGGACGAAATTTCCTTAAGTAGGGGAGACTGTGACATCTGTGTATTTTAACCCTTGTATTGTTTCGAACAACTTTGTATTTTATAAAATATGGTGTTTTAATTTCAATATTTGTTTAATTATTTTGTGACATTAGCACGTTTTCAATCATTGTTCAATTCTGAACTCTCAAACCTGTTCTAGAAGTGAAATCATAAACCGTTACGTAAACATAATCAGTTTAACGTGACGTACACTCTAGAACTGTGACATAAGCCAAACATACCCTAAATACCTTTTACATAACTTAGAAATAAGTTTCGAAGGATTCGGTATGGCAAAAACATGTTTATTTGAACTAAAGAACTAATTACGACAAAACTGCGAAACGAACGTTGGTGACCGCCCGGATAATATTTAAATCCCAAAAATATTTTGTTATGATTAAAATTTTATTTTTAATCAGGTTCGTGTTGAAAAAAAAATTAAAACGCTTAAAAACGTTATTTTTCAAGTTTAAGCGCGTACCGCGTGTTACTGCGCAACACAGTGCTTATACTGCAAAACACAGACAACACAGCCAGTCTCGGCAACTGAAATTTATTTCAGTAATATTTTGGCGAGTTCATTTTTATAGAATAATAAAAATAATTTAGAACGCCATAAACCGGGATTTAAACGCTAGATAAAATACCTGGTATCCAGTTAAATACCTGTTTATATCTATTTTTACCATTTAAAATTTACATTTAACCCCCCCCCCCATATTATTCACGGTCACAAGGACCCACCATACTCCAAGATTTGATTTTTATTTTGCTTGGATCTTGCATGATTTTCTTTGGACAAGTGGTGATGCATGCCACCTTCATATCTCTTCCATATCTCTTTATATATCTTCTTCAATCTTTCATAAGACCACAAAATCAAAACAAATCCCTCACTCTCTTTCCTCCCAACCGTAAACACCATCACCTTCACCATATTCATCTTTTCAACTTTGTTCATCAAGATCAAACCCCATTTCAAACAAACTTCAAGTTGGTGTGAAGATCCAAAGGAGTTTCCAAGGTGCTTTCAAGTGATTTCATGCTCCCTATCATCAAAATATCATCCAAAAACTTACTTGAATCTTGAAGGTATAACATTTATGTTTAAATCATACTCTTGATTCTTGGTTGTTCTTGATGATTTGAAGTTTCTCTTGAATCTTGGAATTTTCACAAACTTGAAATCACTAAAAAGAAGTGGGTCTTGATACAAAATAAAAATGGTGATGTATATATGTGTGTATATGAACCGTACATATATATATATATATAGGGTGGGGTTCTAGAGTGAACACTAGTGTATTTGCGAACTGAGTGAACAAATCCTGGCCACTGATCTACACACGTGTATGGCCATGATCTCATCATCAAATCGTAAAATACACCAGTGTATTTCAACATCAAATCTTTGCCATTGATCTACATACGTGTATGGCCAGGATTAGTTCACTCAGTTCGCAAGCTACACTAGTGTTCACTCTTGAACCTAATCCTATATATATATATATATATATATATATATATATATATATTTGTGTGTGTATGAGATTTGAGCTTGATTTTTGATAAGTACATTTTTAAGTTGTTACATGTTCTTGAATGATAGTTAAAATGCAAGTGTTTGATGATTTGTGTAAGACATGATAAATGTTCAAACAAATCAGTAAATAAACATGAATAAATTACATATTTGATGCATCTAAACTCATATGAAAAGATGATGATATTATAGTGTGCTTTAGACACTTGTACATGAGAATACATGTTGATTTAAAGCTCAAGAAATGATAAAAAAATGATTGTATGAAAAAAATGTTTTAGAACAGATTATAAACACTAAAAATAACATTAGTTGGTATATTATGATGGCATGAAACATTGACATAGGTTTGATAGCTTTGCATGTTGTACATATAGCTTAAAAAGTGGTAAAATATGTGAAATTTGCATGATTTATGTGCTTTATGTGAGACCTGCACTATCATGAGTATAACCACTATTTTATTCAGTAAATAACATGGGTTATTTTAAAATATCAAGTCGTTTTGATTTGGGATGGTTAGGGTAACGTTTGATGCAAAACTATGCGGTAAAACGGTTAAAAATCGGCTTTTCAGAGGATTTTTATAAAACGGTTTTAGATCAGTAGCCAAACTGATATTTTTTTGATATAAAAATAAGTATTTTAACTTATGTTAAGTTTACTTGGTGTTTGGTTAGTCATACGTGACTTCCGACGCCCAAAAATGTTACCGAATCGCTAAAATAAGCATTTTTCGACATACACTAGAATGGGTTGTTCATGGGTAAATTTTATGTGTTACAATGTGCTATATGTTTTACAATATGTGTATGATGATGTGTTTAATGTTAACAAGATTATGTGTATTACATTATTATTGGTATGTCACATTTGAGTATATATATTACGACGCACAAATCGTAGATATATTGCTTATAACACGATGAGGGTCACTAATAAAATCGTTCGAGTCGCAAACTTCTTAAAATATATATATGAACTTATATATATATAAATACACCAATATAATAAAAAATAATAACTTTTCGAGAAATCTCAAAGTTATGTGAAAATTCTAAGTATCGGAGAAACTTATGTATTTTTTGTGAGTTTTGATTATTAAATCATTCTTATTTAATTTAGGACGAATAAACAATTTGAGGGATTGTGTTAACATATAAAAACGCACCCAAAGGTGAGTACATAGATCCCCTCTTTTTACTGTTTTCGATTGTTTTGGGGTGATTCATATGTATCAAAACGATTTCGATATTCTAACGATGGTTTCTAAACGATTGAGATGGTTTATACTAAACTAATAACGATTTCGATAATGTGAACGAACTTGTTGGTTGTAGTTACATAACGAATGACATTCATTAATTTTGGCCGAACCGACCAGTATTAGGTTATGGTACCATAGGATCTGACAAATCCTGTTATCAGACTGCACCCATGGTTATGTGTGGGTTAGGTGGGTAACGACTGAATCTGTGATTGTTAACTTACCCTTTGGTGGTTTGTTAATACGAGTTGAACGATGGACGAGTTACGAAGGTTTGAATGTTATTAGCGAGACGACCAAAAATAGTTTTCACAATTAAAACGAGAACGATTTTGAACGATTGAACGATTATGAACGATTTAAACAAATGAACGATGATCTATAACGAGAACGAGTTAAACGATGGCACACAACGATGTTTACGAAACTATATAAACCATACGAGTTTTATTACGAGAACGATTTATGATTTGGTTTACATAAACAAAGGTTTTGGGTTAAGATTCATGGCATCGAGGTTTATAAATTATAACCAATCTGTTTTGACTTGGTTATTCATTTTACAATACAAACATTTTACAAAACAAGGTTTCTAATATCGATTAACGAAGTTGTACGAGATATTTCAACATGTAAACGAGCCATGAATCTGACACTCACACAAAAACTATGTGCTCGCCAGCATTTCTTTGCTGACTTTGTTTTTACATATGTTTCAGGTGATGTTGCTTGATGTTGAATGCTAGGATGCATGAGTCACATAGGATCTGGACGAGACCTTAGTGACATAATAACAATGATAGTTGATATATAACTTGTTTGTTTCATGCTAAAACAATGTAAATTACTTAATGAATAAATAAAACAAAACTCTTTTGTATCCATGGTTGTGAAACAATAATTCTGTTACAACACTCCCCGACGTTTTCGCCACGATTTGTTGTTTTACGTGGTCGGTGTGTGACAAACTTGGTCATCAGAATTTCTGATGATCAGACTTACCAGATTCTGATGATAAATACCAGATTTATCATCAGACTCCATTAGAATGGTCTTGCCTGATTGTCTTCTTGTCTTGATCTTTTCATGATGCTTAGTTGAAGATGTATCTTTTATTTCTTCTTGTCACGTTATCATGTAGGCACCTTTTGTTGGGATTGAACCCTACCAGAGGAACAGATAATGAAAGCCAAAACTGGTTCACAACAGTGGATTCACAATAAGCAGCTGTTTACACTAAGTCTTCTCCCTTGAAAGTGATTATAACAACTGATGGTCTTATATCCACTGCCCGGATACAACTACTGCTGTTCTTCAAAACTACTGATGAAGCCCATAAGACTGCTGAGAACTAAGCACTGCTGGTACAACCTACTGATGACAAAGCACTGCTTAATCAAGGACTGATCAACCTTGAGGAAAGCACTGATGTAAAGAAAGAGCAGTAGTTTAGTATGTCATCTGTTTTATGTATAGTCAGTAGTTAAGATTAGCAGTGTTTGTATAAGAACAGTAGATACAGGTTGTTAGGCTGTTAGACGTCGCTTTCATGGTGACGTCAGCTGAGATGCCTCAGCGGTTTGGATTGTCTATAAATGGAGCAGTACTCTGTACTGTTAGATTTTGTCACACCCCGACCACGTAGAACAACCAGACGTGGCGGAAACGTCGGGGAGTGTTGTAACAGAATCATTGTTTCGTAACCATGGAATAAATAAATTCTGTTTTATTGAATAAATGAACTCATTGTTTTAATACAATCAAATAAGTACAACTATGATCTTCCAAGTTTTAAAGTTGCTAAGGCACGAGTCCATCCTAAATGTAGCATGTATCAACAAATCATTTCAAAGCAGTACCTGAAACATGTGTAAAAATAGGTACGTCAGCATAAAAATGCATGTGAGATACATAGGTTTTGTGAAAATAGGATTCATGACTTGTAAGTTTAAGAAAATGTTTAATAAAGTTTAGTCATGAACCTTGTAAATTGTTTTGTTTTGTAAATCATTTGAAAAACAATATGATTAGATGATATGTATAAATAAATGTAAGGTTAAATGAATAACCATGTAAAATGAGTTTGTATAAGATAAGTTGTTGTAAAACAATGTCTTATGAAAAGTATGTTATTTGTATAAAATGTTATATGACTTAAATTGAAATGATTCAAATAACGCTACGATATGTAATACCATACAAACACTTATATATAGGAAGTACCAGCGGCGTATCCACCATGCTTGTATCATATTACACACGCCTCGTTACTTAAGTCACTTACTCAAACCAAACCACTAATATAGAATGTTCATGTTTAAACCAATAGTCCAATGTTATTGTATAACTCAAGTTAAATGTAAACCATGTAATGTGTAAACAAAAGTTATGTATGGTAAGTAAAATGAGATTTCTTAAACCACAAGTAAAAATGTACAAAACAAAGTGTTTGAATAAATCAAAAGTTATGCTTTGTAAAATAATGTAAGGTTAAACGAATAACCTTATAGTAGCATATTAAAAGTATACTTTGGATTTGTAAATAACATATTAAACTATGTTTTGGTTTCATAAATAACATATCAAAATATGCCTTGGGTTTTATAAATAACATATAAAAATATGTTTTGGTTTGTTGATAAAATATATATGTTGGTTCTGTACAATACCACACATGAGAGTATATCAAACTACACTTTTGGGAGTATATCAAAATATACTTTAAATGTGTGATTTAAGAATTCATTCAGACCTAGTGCATCAAACTACACCTTTGAGACTACAGGGATACCACAAAGGCAATCCCTATTTGGATGGAGAAACAAATTGGTTTCAGACATTCCATGACAACAGGAATGGGGTGTCTAATCCTATAGCGCTATATCATACTACCAATCGGTCTGGTGAACATAAAATAAGTACAATTCAACATTTTATTTTATGTTCATTGAGAAATCAGTGTTTAAACCATAGATAGTCATTTAGTTTGTCAAAAGATAAGTAATAACATGTATAATCAATTATACTTTGAAATCATGAAAATAACACATAGGTACACATGCTTCACCCCAAAACAGTTTGGAAAACAGTAAAATAGGGGAACTATGTACTCATTTGAGATTGCTCAGAAGTCCTAAGATAACCACCAAGCAATGCTAGAGATCACGGAATCAAACGGCACCTAATGTAGGTAACTATGTTAATAAACCGGACCTAAGTCGGAGGATTTAGATAGAATGAGGGTTCGTAAACCAAACGAGTATGGAGACTCGTGTCATATGGTTTAACAAATCCTACATACTAAATGAAACCTAACCTAAGTGCTTTCGACCCATCGCGTCCCATTAAGGTAGCTTATGCTACTTTAACGCGTCGTGCGCGCAAAAGCGCACTCGAGACGTCTAACTAGCCCTATGACAAGTGTTATATGCCTAACATGTTACATAATCAGTTATGTGGCAAATGTTTAGGTTACATATGCTTAATTACCAATTATACATGAAAAGGGTATTCTGCTAATTTACCTAAGGCATATAAACTACCTATCATACAACTACTTAAACGCAGTGACCATAAGGTATAACCTTGGAAGGTTATTCCCTATATGCTATGGTCACCTAATGTGTTTGGTCGGATCCTAATGATTAACCAAATGGGTCGGGTTCGAAGGTATAAGCGATTTATTAGATCGCTTACCCTTACGACCCTAGACAACGTGGTAATCAGTAGGCATAGTCACAAGGGACTATAACCATCGTGATTACAATCACGTTGCGAAGTTCAAACGAACTTTGCATTGACCATAAACTGGTCAATGCAGAAAGTCAAACAAAGTTTGACTTTCGGACTCGAAAAGCAATAAAAGAACGAAGGAACACTTACAAAGGGTCCCCGAATGCTAATCTAGATCAAAATAGCTCAGGTATGAAACAAAGGTTTCAACTTAGAGCACATTAGATCAGATTCTTGTGAGGAATGAGTGAAAATGTGATGGGTATTTATAGATTTCGGTTCACCGTTAGGATCGTTTCTTGGAGAAGAGGGAATGATCTCGCCCGTACACTTGTTGGAATGTTGTGGTAACTGATTTTGGCCACCACAAGAGGTTAACATGTGGCACTTGGACTTTGGGGAGTGTTTAAATCTGAAAATCAGCAGCCAAAAACGATTTTCTGCATCTGACCTATGCTTGCGCACCACAACGCTGAGAGTGTTGAGGTGCGCAAGGCACCTGCAGACCAGAATGTTTCATAAATGGCAAAACAGGCCCCTGAAGCTCCAAACTTGCTATTTGATGCATTTTTGACACGTTTAAGCCCTGTTAACCCCATTTTAAAGCTCTAAAATGAAGTTAAAGTATAGGGAACTTAAAATGTGCTAAAAAATATCTCGGATGTCGGTTCGTTTGGCCGTACGATTGCGTTGTTCGGTTAATTACGACGGAATGCGCATAAGCGCGAAAAACGATCCAAATGGCGTGACGAATGGATTTTTCTTATGCCAAACACTAAAATAAAATATTTTAGTGCTTACATCAATTTTTAGATGTTCGGATGTATTCAGAACGTAAGTTATGCACGAAAGTGCAAACTTATGCACTTTTTGACACTTTTAGTCCCTGAATGACCCAAAAGTTTATTTTAGTACACCGAACCCCTCAAAGCCTATTTCTAAGCTATATAAAGGATATTTAAGGTGTGTTTAACTTATGGTCATGTTCCAGAATGTCTGTTACAGTTCAAATTGGCATACTTTCGCAGTTTCTCAAGTTTAGTCCCTGTAAGCGAATTAACTTGTTTTTGCCATACCAAAGCCTTTAAAACTTATTTCTAAGTTATGTAAAGGTTATTTAAGGTATGCTTAGCCTATTTCACTATTACGGAGTGTTCTTTGGATTAAACTGGTTATATTTACGCATCAGAGCGCGTATAACCCTCCAGAAAGCGATTTAAAGCTTAAAATCGAACAAGAGTTGATATGTGCAAACGATACACATATTTTGACAAATCCCAAGTATGAAATACAATATTTCATTGGTTTGGCATTTGTTTAATGGTTGAAGTGACACAGGTGTCACAGATTTGATCGTCTTGAGTGAGTTCTTCTCCTCAATTCAATCATTTCATCTTGTGCAACCAACCACTGTAGTATCAGGCTGAGGGGGAGCTTAGTTTGTAAGCTTGCATTGTAATCTTTTGCTTTGAATTGTAATCTTTCGACTCTATTAAAAGCAAACATTTATCAAACTATATTCTCCATTGATTATGTTTACAGAGTTTGTTATTCATTTCCGCTGCACTTAAACCTTGTTCATTTCTGTTGATTTGTTCAATTTATACAAACTAACACAATCATTAGAGCCTCCGATACTAACACCTTTTTAGTGATATTCTTTTACTCTATCTTTAGCTTATGATCAGGTTGATCATCTTTTTCTTCAATACTTACATTTAAAGTTTCCTAACACAGTGGTAGTAAACAAGTTGATGATCTGGGAAGAAGATGAACATTTATGCAGTTAGGTTTCATTAGTTTAAATGAATATTAAAAGTGGAAGGGGAAATGACTTAAACGCCCTCACGTGCATCGCATGTGAGGCTATTTAACTGAATTTTTTTGACGTGGTTAGGTGTAAAGGTTATAAGGTGTTACAAAACATCAACATAAAGGTTGGGTTTTGTCGATTTCATAGTGAAATGTACGAAGTGCATTTTGGGTATAACATAAAAGTTGATTTTTGCAATTTTGTCTTATATTTATTTATTTATTTTTGAAACTAAAATGGATATTGGGTTAATACCTAATGGTCTTAAGTTATAAATTTTGAGATTGATAGTTTAGAATGTGGCTAAGATATAAGTTTCTTTTTGTTTTATACGGGTTTTCTATCTAACATATATATAGGATTTTTTTTCGAATAAGATGTGTCCCCGGATAAAATGTGCCCTGACCGGGGTCCTCCCCACCCACCCCCAGGTCCAGCTCTGGTCATACCCGTACTCGGGTATTAAAAAACCCCGGTTTCGTGCACCTCTACTTTGGAGGCAAAAGCCCATGATGAAAGGAATCATCCAAACTTGACGACCTATGATAAGCCTCGTGACACTACAACCGTTAATAGGCAAATTCAATTCAATCAAGTTAAAACGTGTAGAAACCCTAGGCCTTGCAATTGTCAATCTGGGTGTGAACCTTGTTCTTCAATTATTGTTTCAATCAAGTAATCAAGTTTTTGTGCAATCGAAAGTGCTCAAGTTTTCATAGTTAAGTAATTTAGTAACAAACTCATCGGTTCAATCCGACATCCCTTTTCAAACAAATAAACAATCAAGTAATTACATAGCAAGCTTCATAATTTGTGACAACCATTCATAATTAATCACGTCCATATACAAACCCCAAACTCTTTGTGAATCGATCCCGTACTACCGCTAACTATAAGTTAAGGGTAATTCGGGCTTATAAATATTATCATTGAACTAGACGCGACATCTCGATCAAATTTTGGCGCCGTTGCCGGGGAGTTCGTGTGCTTTGTGTTTTGACTTTGTTTGGTTTTTGTGATTATCTCTTTAAGTGCTTATTTCTTTTTCTCATTTTTGTTTTTGTGTTACGTAGGTGTTTTACTTGTGCAGGATACAGGTGGTGCATGCATACACGAAGCTCCAGAAAAACGTCACCGTTGGTGTTTGAACCAGATTGAGCGAGTGGTTAGAAGAAATTTAGCCAACCGGTTAGAGGAAACACTTGCCCCTAACCCACCCAACCTAAACTTACCACACACCCCATCCTTTAGACCCGTCCAAATGGATCACCAAAATTCCAACCAACCCAACAACCAAAACCAACACCAATACCAATATTACCCTCCCCAAAACCAAAATGTCCAAAACAACTAATCGGGGGATGGTAACAATTCGATCCACCGCGAAGGTGAATCAAGGGTATCGTTTCAGCGATTAGGGTTTCATACACGGGAATCGGGACAGGGATTATGAAACAAAGAAACGAGAGTATGAAGTCGGGATCAAGAAGCAGAAATGAGGAATTGAAAATGCCCTTGAACAACTCTATTTATAGTTGGAAACAACGTCGTCGCGCCACGCGACGAACACAAGAGTCACTGTCGCGACATGTACGGGGTGGGCTAGGCTTAGGTGTACTGAGTCAATGGGCCTAGCCTTGCCACGTGGTGATACATGCCACTTCGTGGCATCCGGAGAATTTAGCATCTAGCGTGATGGTCATTAAAGGCTCCGTCGCGCCACGCGATGGGAACAAAAATCCAAAAGCTTTGATTTTCGTGTTGGTTCTCGTTGTGCGCGTTCGGGCTTTCGATTACGGGTTGTTGGACCTTTTTGAGAGTTGTTACAGTTTGGTTGGCTGAATTCGGTTAAAATAAACTCATCAGATGACAGTAAAGGCAATATGAAGCTAATTAAAATCACAACCCTAATGTTATTTCTATTCATAAACAAAACAACAAAAACCAAAAACCAAAAACCCTAACTGGATTCCAACATATTAAGAAACAGTTGTATTCTCATAACATCTTGACAAAATAAACCCTAGATCCAAGAAACACACTGTCATAGTGTCAATACATGGTAATCACATCAATAATAACGATTTTGTAAACAAAATCCACGGTATCAACTTGTACATTACGTGTAATTTATCGATTTGAATATAAATGTACCGAATTTGATAGAATCCTCAGCGATCGTGAACTTCCGTTGATCAATTGTTCATGTTCCGAAGAGATACACGAAGAAATTAGTGAGCAAAATCGTTGGGAAAAAAGATGATTGTGATGATTTGTAGAAATTAAGATGATTTTCGATTGCTGAGAGTGTTAGGGTTTTGAATTCAGCACAAATTAATCACCAAAGTGGAACAATATGGAAAGTCTGGCTTGATCGAGTGTGAGAAAAAAGAGCGGAAGGAATTGCGATGGTTTTAGTGCTCAAAAGCTATCAATTATGATTAGCAGGACCCCACGTGTCAATTAATGATGTAAGGGGCTGCCATGTGGCGAAAGTTTGTTTTGATTTGTTATAATTTATAGATTAGGCTATAGATACAGGTTTTACAATATAAACGATATAGTAATAATATTATCTTTTAAAAAAAATCATATAACCAAGGGTGGATATATATGTATCCTAGGGTGCGCACGAACTACCCCTCAACTTTCTCGACGAAGTGTAAATACTGTAAAAAAAATATTTGTTTTATGAATGTATGGTAAATATAAAAATTGGGACACCGCTGAATTTTTTTTCTAGCTTCACCACTACATATAACTAATGTATTTTTATTACCATGTATCACTTCACACAACTAATTTAAATTTATCACAAAAACTGGTTTATGTCAACTATTAACACTAAAATACCATAACAGGTCATGTATTACACTGGTACAATGCTGAAAAGTATGTAATACACAAATAAATACATTCTTCATACGGCTAAAATTACTTATTACATTACATACAGATACAGTAGTCATGTAATTTTTATTATTGTGTATCTTTATATTAGGTCAGTTTCAGGTTAAACCTGTGAACCCATTTAGCTAAACAGATTGGTTCATGTAAACCTATTGAATTGGCGGGTTGACCCGCTTACTCATTTATACTAAATTTTGTTTTGTTTTGTTTTTTTAAATGTGTTTTATAACATAAATTATAACTTTAAAGATAAACTGACATTAGATTTTATAATTAAATGTAATTGTTCTATATACATTTGTATTATTTAGTAAAATTCTAATTAAAATTAAAAAATATTAATATACGAAAAAAATAAAGAAAAAAGGTTCTAATTGAAAAATATTTATATGCGAAAAAAAACTGCTTAAACGAGTGTTTGTTTCTCGGGTCAACCTGCGAATATTTGTGACGTGTTAAGATTCATTTATCTTACATGATTTTCGTGTTCGGGTCATATTGAGCATCTAAAATTTTTGGGTTGAGGTTGGGTTAAATACTTAAATCCTTGAGTAAATTACCATTTTAGTCCCTGAGGTTTGTCCAAATTTGCCATTTTAGTCCAAATAGTTTTTTTTCTCCTCTGGTTCCCTGACTTTTCCCTTTTGTTGCCATTTTGACCATATACCCTAACTCCGTCCAAAAGCCCCCATTTTTAACCAGGGGTATTTTGGGGATTTTCAATTTGAATCATTCCAAATGCCATTTTAATCCATTCTAAAAAAATCCCATTTATAAAAAGAACATAGTTAGAGTTTAAGGGGGCCCACCACACCCTGTAACTCCCGAAAATCCGGATCAAACAACGATATCAAACAATCACAAGGATGGGTGGAATCCAAACTTGACGATCTTCAAGAAATAATCAAGAACAATATGAAGATTTGAATATTCAAAGGCTTAAACTTGCATACAATCTCTAATTGTCTAATACAAGTTTCTAAAACCAATTGAACCAACCCTAGCCCCTAATTTCCATCAACTATTTATAGGGAGGGTTTCCCCCTACACCATCTAGAACTTGATCCATTTAGCAATTAATCTACTAATCCATAAACCTATAGGGTCTAACAATCTCCCCCTAGGTTTACTGTATTAGTTGCTGAATCCGTTAGGAGGACGACCAGGCAACGGAGATGGATCAGCAAACAATCAATTCTTGATTATGTTCTTGAACTTCTTTTCCAGCTTAGCTTTCAACAGATGTCAGCATACCCGCATCACTTTGTAGTTGTTCGATCCTCAGATCTTTGCTTGATTTTTGAGCTTGCAAAGATAAGATCTGAGCTTCTTTCAAGGCAGCATATTGTTCCAACACAATCACTCTTCGCTGCAACTTTGCTACATCAGCAGCCGTATCATCATCACTATCTCTTTCTTCAATAAATTTCATTTTGTTGGCTGCAAAGTGCATGGCTGCTTTATCATGCTCAGAGAAATCGGCACCACTGAACTTCCTACATTGAACCTAATGCTGCTTGAGCTTTCTGGTTGCAAATGAGTTCTTTCAGGCAGATCGAGATCGAAATCAAATTTTAAATCAAAATCGAGATCTTGCGTGCTTGTTTCTTGAGTGGCAGCAGTGACTTGTGGATCGGTGGGCAGAGTAGGCTATGGTTCTGAGCTTGGGCCAGTAGGATGAAAATCAGGAGCTGTCTCAGTTCTTCGTTTCTTGTTGGATGCTTCTTAAGCATCATTTGTCTCATTATCTTCAATCTCAGGAATAGATACAGAAGGAGGGTTTCCGACACTATCCTTCAAGAACTCAATCAGGGCTTGTAGATTTTCTGCAGTCATTAACGTTGATTCTCGAACGGGTTCTTCAGCTTTCTCAGAGATAATCACTTCCACATCATTGTCGTCGTCAGATTCTTGTTCGTCTGAATCTAGCATTTATGTTTCTATCTCAGCTTTCCCAACAACATTCATGAGTAGCTCGCCATATTCTTCGGTAACTAAGGCATTCAAAGGCTTTGGTTTGTAAAGTATAAGAACCTGTAAACCTTGTAAATCGAATAAGTGGTTCGAGAAGACAATGAGAGGATCAGAAATACTTAAGAAAATAGATTTGTCCGAATATGCAAATCGAATGAGAAATGGTTGACAATTTAAAGAGTTACGGATTGGGCCTGAGATCAATGGGCCAGCCCCAATTCGGAAAAGCGGTCCGAATTACATTCGAGAGCAATGGGCCGGATCTGATTCGTTTTATTCGAAACAGTGGGCCCAAATCCGAAACAGTGGGCCAGATTATTACTTTAATGTTTTGCATTTTCAGGACAGAAAACATCTTTCTCAAAATCAAAGATCCAACCAACCGAGCAACCTTTTGAGCATGGAAATATCAATAACAAAACACAATAAATCGATAATAGAATAATCATGGAGGGGTAACATAGGGAGAACCTGCCATGGGATCAAAATCATTTTCGAACCGATTAAGGAACATTTTTCAGCTCTTCGGTTACTTGGACTGGTCTACGCGATTGTTAATATGCTTATCCTCTTAAATCTAACACTCAATCTTCAACTTTTAGCTTTGTGATACGCTTTAGGTAGAATTTTACTGTAACATACGTGTGTCCCATTCCAAGGCATACCCCCGCGATCAAGGTAAGCACAACAGTTCATCGTAGCAGGTGAGTATACTGAGATCATCCTTTTTGATTTTTCAACGCCAGACTTCCTGGTGAACAGGTCAGTATTTTCATACAGCAGAGAGACCAGAGAAGTTCTGACGAGGGTGAGACAGATACCTTTAACGGTACGGATTTGGCTTTAATAGCACACGGAATTCTCATTTTAGTGAGATTTTCTTCCGTTTTCAGGTTTTGGCCCTTTTGTGGCTTTTTTTTGCAAGATATCCTGACTGTGCCCAGGTCTGCATATAATCTGGATGCAACAGAGGGACAGTCCTGATATCCCGGATGACTCATCAGCATAAAGACCCGAAACCTCAGACGTTGGCTATCTATCAACACGGATTTAAGACCATGAAATCATACACCGTTGGTGTGTTACCCACGAGATGTCCAGTCCATTATGTTTGTATCACTTTTGCCTCTTTTTGCTTTTCGAGCGTTAGACCTATCAACACATCGCAGTGGATCCTAGCCTGTTCAGCATCAAACCTTACATGTGTTAATCAAGTTCTTTAGCACAAAAATTCATTTCAATTCCCATGCAACTATTTCTTCCCCTCAAACGATGCGTATGTACATATATGTGTTTTTTTTGCTTTTCTCCCCCTCAAACCATGCATATGTACATATATGTCCCTCTCCCCCTAAATTTGTGCATCACACTTTATGCGCAAATTTACTTATTTATTTACCTAAGTATAAAAACCCTAGTTTTTTGTTTTTTGTTTTGTTTTGTTTTTTTTTTTGGTCGCTCAGTCGATGATACACATCATTTTCAAAAGATCCACAAGCACATTGAATCACGAGATGCTGACAGGTTTAAAAAATCCGCTGAATTAGCATCAGTGTGGATCTGTTTAAGTTTAAACAATCCTCTGTCAAAGCAATCTCGAATAAAGTGCACCTTGATATCAATGTGCTTGCTTTTAGAGTAAAAGACAGGGTTTTTGATAATCTGGATAACGACATTATTATCAAAATAAGTAGTAGAATTTAGATAAGTCAAATCGAAATCCTTGAGCTGGTGTTGCATCCAAAGAACCTGAGAGCAGCAGGCAGCAGATGCTGCAACGCACTTTGCTTCTGCTGCAAAAGTGAGATGTTGCTTCTTACACTGCCATGATATGAGACTGTCCCCCAAGAATTGGCATCCAACTGATGTACACTTCATATCCCTGTTTTGACGAACTTGCAAGCCCAAAAACATTTTCACTTCTCTCAACGAGTGCCTTTCGAACTTCTTTCTCATCATGCGAAAATATGAATGGCCTCCAAACGTGCCATCGGTGTGTGTACCTCATCATAATCCAGATATTCAACTTGCTCGAAAACTTGAATTGCCAGTCGTACCTTGTACCTCACTATCATGCTGATGTCATCTTGTTTGTTTCTGAATAGGCATGTGCTGATGTCCCTCTTGATGCTTTTCCAGATTGCTCCCCCTCATTTGGTGCAGTAGCGTTGTTGATCACCGGTGGATCTACAGTGCAATCTGAGGGAATTACTCCTGGAAACAGAGAAGTTCCTTGAACGTTTGAGAGTCCTGAGGAGACTTCAGTGTTACGGACTGCACCATCAGGGATAGCTATAGCAGGTTCAGAAATCGGCTTCTGAACAGTCGAAGAATGAAGTTACGAGCCACTCTCGATGAAGATACGCTCAGAAGGTTGTGCTTCAGATCAGGGACATAATTGACGTCTGAGAAGATGAGAACTCCGTATTTGACAGTGCCCTTCATGGTTATTCTTCTAGTTTCCCCTCCCGCGAAGTTAACAAATCCACCATCGAATATTTTTTTTTGTTATTCAACTGGGATAAGTCTTCTATCACATGTCTGGAACAACTGCTATCGATAAACCAAGGTCTAACGATTGCCCTCCATACCCGTTCCTGCACACTTAGCGAGATTAATTAGAAACTGGAACCCAGGCCATTGTTGACCTGAGTTGACCATCGCTATCTGTATATGAAACCTCATGAAAGATCATATAATTTTTGGTAGAATTTGAGGTTTGCGGTGAAGATGTGAATGTTGACGGTTGTGAGCAGTGAGACTGAGATCCAGCAAGAACCGTGGGCTTCCAAATCTTAGAGTCAATGATGTTGTTTGAAATATTTTTCTTTAGATATGAGACTTTTGACTCCATTTGTTGTCTTTGGAACCAATTTGTGTTAGAAAACCTTTGATGGTTCCTTTTTGCTAGATTCCAGTCTCCATCAGAAGGCTTGGCTTGAGAAAATCGATTTCCGTCTGATCGATGATGCATAGCCTTCTGATGATGTGTGTTACCGGAGTAGTAGGGACGATTAACACAGTTCCTAGCAATGTGCCCCGGAATTCCACAATTAAAACAGGTTTATCTCTTTGAGAAAAAGACATTTAGCTCTGCTTGTGTTATTCCAGGGAACTGATCAAGTCCTTTCTTTTCTTTTCTTTTCTTTTCTTTTGATGCTGACTGCTTGTGTGTATGTTTTTTCTTTGAAGAACCCTGCTTACAATTATCAGCACAAGAGCAAGTATCGACAACTTTACGCTTCAGCTTAGGTTCAGTTTGCTTGAGAGACGGGTTTTCCTTTTGAATTTTCTTTTTCCGTGGTCTTCTGTTTTTACGTGATCGTTTCTTCTTTGAAGGAGCAGATTCGGTAGACTTTGCTTTATTTGAAATGCTTTCTTCCGAATCTGATCCTTTGGGATCGAGAGTTGAATCATCTATTGAATTGACTTCCACATATTCATTTTCCTCAGAAACTACATTCTCAGGAGTTTCTGCAGAATTGGCTTCCACATATATCTCTTCTTCAGTTTCATCAGTTGAATCAAATGTTGAATTGATTTATGTGGATCCCTTTTCTTCAGGCTCCGAGATCTCATAAGTTTCCTCAGAATTAGTTTCTATGAATATCTCCTCTTCAGCTTCATCAACCTCTGAGTTTCTGACATCAGCTGATTCTGGTTTCACAGACGAAGAGCAATCTATGTTTGAAACTGTTTGACTCTCTTCGGGCGTTGCACTACTTGGTTCTGAGTGTTTGTCACACTCAAAATTCCCAGAACCGCTACGCTCATTATCTGAGATACCAGAATCTGCAACTTGAATGTCAGGTTCATCAGATGATCCCTGTTCATCAATTTCTTTACTAACACAGTTAAACATATCAACTTTCTCATCTTTATCCTGTTTATAAGTTTTTGATGTATCAGTTGATGTTTCAGGCACACTAGAATAGTTGCCCGAATCAGCAGAATTGACTTCTGAGTCACTCGAAACATGTGTTTTAAGTTTATCAGACAAAACATCAGATTTCCCTGTTAACGCATTTTCGTCACGATCATAATCTAAAACCACAGCACCTGAATCATCAGTTTTAATCGGAATACCCCAACTCTCAGCATACCAAGACATAACACAATTCCAAGCGTAATGATCGTGTTTGGTAGCATCCGAATCATCAGCAACATTTGAATGTGAGTTATCATCCGCTGCAGACTGCTCTTCAACTATCACCGCTGCAGACTGCTCTTCAACTATCACCGATTCTACAGAATCAGAATCAGAATTTGACAAAATTTCTTGCGGCTCATTTGCGGATGTTTTCACCGGTTCTGATTCATTTTCTTCTTCATTTTCCTTTCCAGATTCGCCAGCTGATTCATTTGAGCAATTTTCATTTTTAACAAAATTCATTGGTTTTTGAAAATCAGCGGGTCTGGCGTTCTTTGGTCTGAAGGGCTCCCATGGAACATAATCACTTGGTTTACCATAAATCATTTTATCATAATTTTCTATTTCTTGCTCAGTAGTGGGCAATCTTGAGTAGTTATGATTATATGGTGGTGGAACCTGCTTGTAGCCCAAACCCTTACCCTTATTTTCTTTATAAGCAAGTTGCACATCGCACAGATTACAAACAGTGTCACTGGAAGTATCAAACTTTTTTATGTTTAACTCGTTTTGTTTATACTTTCCAGTGAGGAGCTCTAGCTCACCCTTCACAGAGTCACATTCAAGAGTTTTAACTGTGAGTCTATGTTTGTAGTCGTGAACCCAACATTGCTGTTGATTCACGTCTCTGTGAAGCTGAGCTATATCCTTCTTAAGTGCGTCAATCTTTTCATAGAGAATTTTATTGTTCTCTCGAAGACTGATGTACTTTGCCATGACACTGTTGTAATCATCCACCATTTTAGAATTGAGTGCCCTAAGTTGTGCAACCCTATTCCTGCACGGTTCAGTACACAACAGATAGTTGACTGTGTCGATGAGCGATCTTGGTTTGTCTGGCTGAGTTTGGACTTGGGCTTGGGGTGCTGGTTTGGCCACTTCATCGGGATGAGATCCTGTTAATTGTGGGGCCTTCACATCAGACGACACAGCAGCCACAGGTGAAGGTGAGGGAATCTGAGCAACGTCGGGATCAGTGGCAAGTGGTGAAGTAGCAAAATCCTTCTGACAGTTAGACATAGACGACGATGTGTTTGCGTGATTCTGACTCCTCTGCTTGTCTTCCTGGACATATTCATTAACTAAGGAGATCACATCTTTTGTTTCCGTTGTAGCATGATTGTATGTCCCCATGATAACTGCAACACGATAGTCCCATGTCTTGCTTCGAGGCAATCCGTACAAAAAGGCTATGTTAATCCTACCAAGTGTCACATACAATCCACTTTTCTCGATTTCAGAAAGCAGCAGTGTAAACCTTCTGATTACGTCTTCTACGCTTTCACCCTCAATGAAACCGAAACTATTGAGTTGTTCCGAGAGCAACTGACGTTGAGAATCGATACTTGGAGAATTCATTTTCGAACTAAGTTATCGTAGAACCAATTTATGTCAAACACGAGCCAAGGCAAGAAACAATGTTGTACACTCTAATTCGAGCACGTCACCGATGTCCTTTACTTCACCTCAAAAACTTGTCAAAACCGTTACACAGAAACAAAACAAACTCTTTTTTTTTTATAACCTTTTTTTAATTTTTTTGGATTTTTCTAAAAAAAAATAATTTTTAAAATATAATAATTAATAATTTTTAATATATTATATATAAAAACCTTTTAAAATACAAAACCCTTTTCTCTACCCCCTATCAGAACCACCCCCACTTTTCTGCCCGTCTCCGAACACCCCTACCTCCCCCAACGTTCCACCACCTTCATCCACCCTTTAATCCCCCACCACTTTCCACCCAGTTTCACCCACATCCACCACATGGATAACTAATTCTCCACATCTAAATCCCCATATTCCCTCATTTTATTATCAGGTCACAATTTTAAAATGCAGACAAATCCCGTCGCACACATTTCCCCTAATTTTGTAGGAAACTTGCCGGAAATCAAATTGTTCGAGATCGAAAGCTTAGCAAGCTTTGTTGAATTAGCAAACACATTCAATTCAACCTCTACAAACAATGAGAGATGGTCAAGAACAACACTTGCAACAACCACTAACAACAAAGCCCTAAACATCATCTTTTTCACCTAAGCTCAACAAAGTTTTGAAAACCCAGTTAGACTAACAACATTCACCAGCAAAAGACACACTAAATGAGTGATTTAGTGAATCTTGCATATGGGTGTTGAAAATTTGAAGAAACCCCAAAAGGGTTTGAGCAAATCAAGCTAAATAAATTAGGGGGGAAATAGGTGTTAAAGGTGAAATGGGAGCAATGCAGAAGAAGATGCTTATCGTACAAGTGGTTATGCAGTATGTACAACTTTGAAAATGTTTAGAAATTGTTTGAAAATGGAAACCCTCTTTTGTGACTTGAAAGAAATGGTTAGATTTGGTGCATTTGAGTTGAGGGAGTGTGAAATGGTGACGGTGGTGGTACGGCAGTGGCACGACAGAGATGCGGCTGAGTGTTGTTGTTGTGGTTAATGGGAGATTAAATGTGATTGAAGATGGGGTGGTGGTGACGTTTCAGGTGTGGACAAGGTGGTTGAAGATGGTGGATGTTGGTTGAAGTGGAGATGGGGAGTGAAGGTATGACATGTGGTGAACGGTTACGGGATGCAGGTGGATGTTGTTTTGCCAGTGTATGAGGGATGGATTTGTGGTGAAGTTTATTGGTTGGTCGCCGGAGTTGTTACCGCCGGCCATTCGTCGGCGAAGAAGGGGGGAGACGGGAAAGGGGATAGGGTTGGGTTTATAAGAAATTTAAATAAATTGTTTTTATAATACAGGTGGGGCCCACAGTTTAAATAAGAATGGATCAAAATGACAAGTGAAAAGATTTATAAAGTTAATCCTCAAAATACCCCTGGTTAAAAATGAGGTTTTGGATGGAGTTAGGGTATGTGATCAAAATGGTAACAAAAGTGAAAAGTCAGGGACCCAAAGAAGAAAAAAAAAAACTATTTAGACTAAAATGACAAATTTTGATATAACTTTAGAGACTAAAATGACAATTTACTCTAAATCCTTTAACCCACAAAAACTATCGGTTTAGCACCCAAATGAAAGTGATAATATTTTTTACCCCTTGGCACTTGACTTGTTGGAATAATTCAGCTTTTTTGCATCTCTCAAGCTACGTTTGAGCGATTCGCTGTTTCTCATCCATCATCAACTGCATCCACTGCTCCAGGTACTTGAAAACCCTATCAATCACCATTATACGAACCCTAGATTTCTGCTATAATCGTTGTCCTATCTATAATTCATCATAATTTTCAATCCTAGCAGATACAAATCACAATAATTGTCCATCCACCAATATCTGTCTTGATTCGATCTACTGAAATCAAATTCCACGTGTTTTGATTTTGTAGATCGGTGACTTGAAAAGAGGATGTTGCTGGCTGTGTTGATCGCTAACTCCGAGGGAAATATCCTCGTTGAACGGTACTATCAAACTTCAAACCCTATACATTCTGTATTAGTAGTAAAAAAAAAAAAAAAACTCAAGCAAGGATTATTTAGCCAAAAGCATTTGTTGAGATCTATGTTTGTTTACCAAGCCATTATTATATGTTCTATAAGGGTTATGTTAAGAATGGGATGTGCTTGAAAGGTTTTTTTTTTAAGTTGTATTTGATTGTAAAAGAGGCTACTAAAAAGTAGAGACATTTGATGTTTTCTAGTTTAGATTAGATCATGGAAATATATGTTTCTTAAAGGGCCTTAAGATCTATAGTTGAATATGTAGTTGTATTTCCATCATGATTACCCGAGGTAAGTGTTAGTAGCTGGATCGGGTAAATTTGAGAACTTGGTTTACAAAGGCGCTGAGGAAAACGCATCAGGTGCAAAATGGTGTGCCTCATGTAGTCAAAGTTAGGGTCCATAGGACGTTTATATGTAAAAGCAATTAGCAACTTAGGGTGAAGATGGTGGGAAAGGTTCACTTGATAAATGGGTTTATATGCAAACCAAGTGAGAGATATGCAACTTCTGGTTGCAAATAAAGCTTATTTGGTTGTACATAAATGCCTGTACATGATGCGTGCATGTCGCGCCTCGTGCTTTTCTGAACCAAGTACAGAAGTTATAAAGACTCATAGAGGATAGTCTAATAGTCATCACTGAGTAAAATTTAACGACTTCAAATAATATTTTTACTATACCAATGCACGTGATGCAACTTTTTACTAGCCTATATGATGTTACCTTGTTCAAATACTGGATATGTTTTATATCTTTGTATATCACATTCAAATGTGCAGTTTCAATGGTGTTCCGGGTGAGGAACGGTTGCATTGGCGATCTTTCTTAGTCAAACTTGGAGCAGATAACCTTAAAGGTGTCAAGAATGAAGAACTTTGTGTTGCATGCCACAAGTATGTTGTTCTTCCTTTTTTTTCTCTCTGGTGTGGATGACACTTTTTTCTCCTAATATGATCAAGATTCAAGCATGGAAATTGCACATTATATTCTTGTATTTTTATGAATTGGTAGTTGCTTTTTATGACTTACAACAATTGGCTCTGGACTGGACTACATGTTCAGCTCAGTGGTTGTTTTTCTAATCAAAGAATTTTGTTAAAAATTTTCATGATTTAGTTCCCCCTTTTAAGTTTGTATTTTATTTCATTAGTTGTCTCCCTTTTGATAGTCCTTTCTTGCTTTAACATACAGCATGAGGCTGTTTATCTTTATGCAACTAAAATTATTTGTAATTAAGACTATCTGCACTATGCAACATTATTGGCTTTAACATACAACTTTATACATGAAAACTGATAATTACTTATTTGACTCTCGATTTGAACTTCTCATTACACGCTGGAGGCTTGTGGAATTCATGCTTGAAATTTCAAAGGGCACATACAGTAGTCTTCCCTACTGATGTTAAAAGTTAAAATGCCTGACTAGTGCCGGCATGCTTATCAGATTGCTGATCGTGGAAATGTGGAATAGTAATTTTGAAATTAGAGGCACTTCAAATGTACACATAAATACTCTTAGAAACAATTAACACTCCATATTTATGTTGTCTGCTGTTCGTTATTTACAAAATGTTGATTATCTGTTTTACTACGGCTCAAACTTGTGAAGCAGTTACTACTGGGGACAGCAAGAGTTCATATTGTAAACTAAATTGCTCTATATGTTAACTGACTGATGAATTGGTTTATCAACCTGGATGACTTATATATGCATATTATATGTTCACTGTAAAATATATAAAATGCCACATGCCTTGCTGTTGTTTTGATCGGTCATTGGCTTTTCAGGTCTGTATACATTGTGTACACTGTGCTTGGACATGTCAGCATCTATCTTGTCGGCAAGGATGAGTATGATGAACTTGCTTGTAAGCATATCTTCATTTCTGTTGCTCCAACCATTCTCATTACTTTTACCATAGTCACATAAATCGCTAGATATCCTACGATCTACGATCCGGATCGTCCGTACCGATTTGCGGTACAAACGTGTTCTGGGAACGCTACAAATCGCGAATTCGGCATTAAAATTAGCGTTCCGAACAGCTAATCGATTCGTACCTGTTGATTTAGGGATCGCGAGTTGCTAATTTGCGAAACATGTTTCGTTATTCAATGGGAACATCGAATTCAAATAATTGTTCGAATAATTGATTGGAAAGTCGCCAGATTTAGAGGAGATGAGCGGAAAGCAAGGAGAGCAGCAATTTCTGCTGGTTGCCGGAGACCAGGAATTGCAGCGGTGCTTTTCTGCGTTTAAGCCTTCTAGGGTTTAGTTAACTTTAGGTGTTTTAACACTTAACCCCTTTATATTTTACTAGTTCACACTTAATCCCTAAAACTTGTAAACTTTACATAAAAAGTGAAAAATTAGTTTGTGTTTTCTGACATAACTCCCTCTATTTTCACTAGTTTACATTTTCTCCTTAAACTTATAAATCTATAAAAATAGAACAGAGTTTAACCGGTACATCGTACCGGAGCGATCCGAAATGAGCCTCCCCCTACCCCCCCCCCCCCCCCCCCCCGAACCGAATTTTAGGGACCTAGCGAATTGCAATCTCTTTCCCGTACCGGAACGAACCGCGAACCATGTGACTATGACTTTTACAACAAAATAAACTGATGATTTTGATTGTGTTGTTTAAGAATACTTTAGATCTTTTAAAAGTTGTCAACATCTTATTTTAATCTGTGTGCCAAGTAAAAACAAAATACAATATTTATTAAACGGGTTATCAATCTTGTTTTTCTTTTTATTATAACTTTTAATTATAATGGTTTTTTTTGGTGAAGTGTCGGAAGCAATATTTGTTGTTACCTCAGCCATAAAAGATGTATGTGGGAAGCCACCGACAGAGCGCCTTTTTCTGGACAAGTATGGTAGAATATGCTTGTGTCTTGATGAGATTGTATGGAAGGTGAGTTCCCCTCAGTTTTTGCAATTTTTCTACTCACTCTAAAAATGTGTATATTCTTGGAGGAAACCGAATTAAATTACTTTGGAATGGTCAAAATAAATGACCAATTTATGTTTATTTCTGCAATACATCCCAGAATAAGTGCTACTCTTGACAGGGCTCATAGATCGATAGGTTTGGCGGTTTAACAGTTCAGTTTTGGTGGTTTGAAGCGTTTTTTTATATTGTTTTTCTTCGAAGTTATTAGTCTTTATTATTAAAAGTTTGAAAATGATAAAGATGTTTCATAATCATAATACATAATTACATATACAACCATTCCAAAATTAAAAAAAAATTAATAACACAATTAATAAAAGGTAAACGGTCAGTAATTCGGTGCACAGCTGGTTCCAAGTGTTAAGCCAGATTGAACTGTTAAACCGGAAAACTATCAAAATTGAATCGTGAACCAGACCATGTGGATCTCAAACCGGCTGACTTGTTTTGGTTTGGGTGGTTCAGTCGGTTTCAACAATTTATGAACACCCCTAATAGTATGCTTATTCACTTTTTTTGTTGGCCATTTACTTTCAGTCCCATTTTGTTTTATCTTTAAGTAGATGATAATATGGAACAAACGCTATGAAAATGAGTAATTGAGTTTAATGGACACAATGAATGGATACAAAATGGTCTGGCAAAATGGTGGGTCAGGTGGCCAGGTGGGTTGTGTGACAACTGACAAGTCAAAATAAGTTCGTGCATGGGGTTGGGTTAAAACCACACGTTTTGTTCCTCTTATATTTATCTTACATAGTCGGGTCAAGCATGATTACAAAAACTACTGTACAATAATAATTTAGTCTCTCTTGTATAGCGCATTTTTTTCTGGCTCAGTTGAGTTACTAAAACATAATGTTGGAAAATGAGGAAGCAAATAGCTTATAAAAACATTTATACTAATGTTTGCTATTGATTATGAAGGGGTTGCTGGAGAACACAGACAAGGACAGAATCAAAAGGCTGATAAGGTTGAAGCCTCCAACAGAGTTCTGATCATGTCTCCTACCTCCGGTTTTATTGTGTCACCGAACCACAATGCTCCTCCTAAGCTTCTTTTTAGTTTTTTGATTCCTTGTATAAAAAAGGGCACATTTCCTTTTGTTGTTTTCTGCTCATTTTGATACTGATTTTACTCCTATGTTGTTTTTTCTTCTAAAGTTTATTGTAGAGGTTGGTGGGTTAAAATGGATTTCTCTTTATGCTATTGGTGCGTTGGGTTTATCCGTTACACTTTTTTTCGTCAAATTATTTTTAAATAATCAGTGTCTTGACATTTGGCTGCGAAAACTGCATTTTGTAAGAACTAATCTAATTTTTGAATTGTTTGGATTAGAAAATCTAGAAAATAACAACTGTGAACTCATTATAATATTTGAATTACAAGACTAGTTATAAAGCTATCATATTTAGAAGGGTATTCAAGCATATTACAATCTCTTTAGCTTGTAGATGGATTTTATATAGGGGAAAGTTCATTTGAGAAGAAAATTTTATTAAGAATAAAAAGAACAAAAGGGTACAATGGTAAAACACTAAATAGTTTTTTCTCATCTCATTTATTATTATGTTTAACTAATTAATTAGTTATTAAGACTATCATCCTCCACACTAAAAAAAATTGCCTACACACATCAAAAGTTATTCTACACATTTCGAAATTTATTCTACACATATTGAAATTTATCCTACACAACTCGTAATTTATCCTACACGCCTCGTATTTATCCTACACTATAAATGAATTTTTATTTTTATTTTTTGAGAAAAATATATATCTTAAAATAAGTTACAAATTTAATATAATTAGTTATTAAAGATGAAACTATCAATTAATGATGTATGTAAGTTTACCAATATACCCTTATAGTTACATTAAGTACAAATATTAAATGAAGTCTAATGAAACATTTCTATTGGTTGAAATTTCTTCTTTTTTCTTCTTATAAAGAATTTCTTCTCATTTGAACTCTCCACTATGCAAATTGTCATATAAAAAGGTATCAAGTAGTATACTGTATATATAGTGTCCCTTTACAACCTTATTATAAAGTGGGTACTCAATTATTCTTGGTTTAAGTATACCTGTGACCTCTCAACACTATCGAATAAACTCAACGCTTACAATAACTGTGGCAATGGTCTTCATAGCTAAGGCATTGAGTCAACGACCATGGCTATCTAGACATGCTTTGATAAGCAAATGATGTGAATCTTACAGGGAAACTCTAATAATTTTTAAATATTTTACATACACGACATGGATGTATATGATATTTGGTATTGATTTCTAGTGATAACCACTACAACACAGAGTCTTATTTGTAATTGTGGAGGCTAAACCGTAACTACATCCTCCTTGTCAGAAACAAGTTTTTGAATCCTCTCAATGAATTTGAACATCGTCTCTAAGCCTACTTCATCTGAAATACAAGACACGTTGAAAATTTAGTCACTTTTGAGTATGTGGTCCTAGTGACAATGTATGGTCTAGTAAAGACGGGGCTAATAAATTTGATATAAAACAGATAAGCTTACCAAGTCTCGGAATCGTATGGCCTTTAGGATGATGAATCACCATAGGATTTTCAACTGATTTCAAGAGCTCATTTCCGTACTGTTTTAAGAAATCATTATCACCTATTTAACATAAACAGTTGTATCAAGTTAGTGGATGTACAAAATGGACACAAAATCTAATTGTGCCTCTCGCCTAGCATATTGGTGATCCGATTGGAACGGTTAGACATCGGGGTTTCAAACTAGAGCTCATTCATGATGCATTATAGGGTTGGCTTGCCCTAAACCCAAATGATATTTAAGGCTGTATGTATATCGTCAACTTTGGCTTTCTTAATTATTAATTTTTTTCTTTCTAAATTGAACGGTTGAAATGTTTTTGTTTAATAGGAACGAAGTCTAGAAATTGAAAAGGAATTTATGGTGGAATTGACATGCGGAGAATAGCACATTACTACTTTTTGAAACCAAAAAAAATGATTGTCGGATACATACATAATCATCGAATATTAATATTAATAAAGTTTAAAACAAATTATTGGTGTTTCGTAAGTGGGTCCGGACTTATAAGAATACTTTTTGTATAGAGTAATGACTTCAGATTAATGATTTAAAGACATAACACTAACAAACAACAAACAAAAGAGGCCAAAAACTATTACCTAAAAAATGGAGAGATGGACATTGGATGGGAATCGAATATGCCTTTTCAGCCCATGACTCATTTTTCAATTGCGCCCCTGAAATTATCATCAAAAATTTGATCTTTGGTACCTTCGTCAATGCTATTCCCTGCAATATTATCATTATTATTATTATTATGAAATATATAAGAAATTTTCTAAACTAGGTACAATATATCTTATAAAACAATATTGAGAAATTAAGTTACTTGATAATTAGTTTAATCTTTGATATTATCTTTTGTCTATTATCTTTCTTTGGTTGATTTTCTTACCGATTAATTTATTTACTGCTACACATACGTTAGTAAATGTAGGGATGACAAGCATGTCAGATTAGCATATATACGTTTGTATATAGAAATTAATAAACTTAAACATAATCTATATTTTATTTGTGTCATATATATCATTGTATAACTTATTTATCCAAGGGATCCACCTATTTACTTTCAATACAGGCTCACAAGATTCGATTTGATGGAAGGATTGAACATGGTTTAAACATGTAAACACCAACATACATGTTTAATTAAATAACCAAAACCTGATATTTTCATGTGAAAAATCAGGTCCCTGTTTAATTATTCTTACAATGAAAAGCGACCCATGTGTAATTATTTATATTAAATCTGAGCCCACCAAATTTGAAAACTAAAACTCATCGGTTCACTTTTTTTGCATTATTTTCCACGACCAGCACGTTTTCATGATTCTAACATTGTTTTATAATTTGTTACATAGTTTGTTTTGCACATATGTTTATGGAAAACTTCGCCCAAATCTTTTTTTTTTCCTCAAAACAAACTCAGCTTTCATTAGGTTTTAGTCTTACGCAATATTTCATGAATATTAACACACATAAATCTTGATTATCATTAAGTGACATTTTTTTCAATTAACTTGAACTAGGGGTCAATTAATAGTGAAAGAAAATCATTAAATAACAAATAAGTTTTGTAAATGTTAAATTCAAGTCAAATTGAAATTAAAAAGTCACTAAATAATAACCAAGATTCATGTTCTATTTGCTTCTGTCATTTATCAAAAAATTACATCAAACTAAAAGTTGAGATTGACTTTAAAGGGAAAAAAAAACTTCGTTAAAGAAATTTTATTACCATCAAGTGAACCGATTTTTTAGCCCGGTTCCACCCATGAAGCCAGTTTAGAAAGTCAATTCCCAAACTGGACTCGATGGGTTAGATCATGTTTTCCATCCATGGAACCGGACATGAATATCTTAACCTGTAAAACCAACCAAACCCAAACGTTTTTAACTTAAAACTATTTTGCTTAACACGCCATCCCATGTGTTTTGCATGACAGAATATCAAAAACCTTGTTTCACACTAGAATTGTAACTTGTACCGTATGCCTTAATGATTGTACTATTCACAGAAAGTATGAACATACCTTAGCTTGCAGTCCAGGCAACGCAGCTGACAAAATTGCACCCTAAACAAACACAAACCAACAATAATTAAATCAAAATTTGAATCCGAAACCTAATACCGCAACAATCAAAATTCTCAAATCAACATCAAAACCTGTGAGAATCCAAGCAATCCATCAATCGGTGCATGTTTAATCATACATTCTTCGATATATTCAAGACACTCATCGAAATTCTCATAATCCGTAAACTCCTGCAATTTCATTCACTAATTGTTATAAACAGAGTAATTTCGATCATGAAACACAATAATTATTCCGTAAACTCCAGCAATTTATTCACAAAAACGAATCTCAAAACACTAATTAATCGAAACAGAGCAATTACAATTATCAAACACAACAAATATTCAGTAAACTCCTGCAATATATTCACAAAAATGAATCTCAAAACCCTAATTATTCAAAACAGAGCAATTTCAGCGATACGAATCTCAAAACTATAATTCTTCAAAAACAGAGCAATTTCAATCATCAAACACAATAACTATTCTATAAACTCCTGCAATTTATTCACAAAATCGAATCTCAAAACCCTAACTGTTCAAAACAGAGTAAATTTCAATTTTCAAACACAATAAACAACGAATCGAACCTTATTGAACTGAAACCACTCGTAATAAGGCGGATCGAATATTCCTTCGACTTCCGATTTACCGTTGCAAGGAAACGGAGCGTCGGGGAAGAATAAATCGAGCTTTTGGAGCACCGATTCCGGCCACTTTTTCAATTGAGTTTTGAGGATTTCGCCGCTTGTGCGGAAGCCGTGGAGGCAGAGGATCCGTGGCTTTCGGTTTACGATCCGATCGGCTGGTTCGATCGAGATGATTTGATCGAGCATTGTTGAATTGTTATGTGATTGTGGATGATCCGGAGAGTTTGGAGGAAGGATGTGTGTTATATATGGAGAGTTGAAGGTTGGTTATTTATGGTGGAATGGACAGGTAACAGACTGTGGGTTATGAGGGTGTGGTGTTGTTTTGACTTTCTAGAATGGTCAACCATTACCTTTGTTATTGAGAACAAGATTAAAGAACCCGTATTCTTCGATCCCGAGTGCTCCCGATTGATCTTTGACGATTCCTTGCTTCCCGAGCCTTCAAACGCCACCAAAACAGCCTTTAAGGTCGCCCAAAATTCGTCTCCAATCGTTCTCTCCTCCCGTGTATTCGTGCGGCTGATTTTATTATATTGCGTATGATGGTGCCTCCAAATACCTTATGGGCTTGCGGCCCACTAACAGAACATCATCTACCTTATATTTTCGTCTAACCTCCAGCCAATATCTAATATTTTTCTTCTATTGTTATAATATATGATAATACTAGTTTTTTAGCCGTGTCGCGCGTTGCGGCGACAACCTAGCATTTGCTACTTTGTTATACGTACACACTACGATGATGCCATTAACGTTTGACTATGTTATACACACGACATATACAACAAAGCGGCCCCACCACGTGGTGTCGGCTCGTTAATCTTAACTTTGCCATTACTAATAAACATTATTAAGAAAACCATTTGATTATAGTATTTGTACAGCCTAAATCAAACCCCAAATACATACAAATCAGAGTACAATTGTATGTTCCTAGATCAAATAGCAACAAACTACAAAGAAATTATGAGAATAATAGTAACTTCGTCTTCTTCTTCAACCGTACGCAGGGACATATATATGTGTGTTAAAGAAATATACCTACCAACCAGCTTCAATGGTGTTGAGATCGTCACCAGAAGAACCCTAAATGACCCAAGTTTGTGACAGACTGAACTCAAATCGATACGTCGTTGAAACTGAAATAGGCAGCCAGGAGTATACAAATGTCTCACAGCTTCCTTGAGTGGTACATATTAGTTATAAAATCAATGTGATTTACATGTGCATTTTCAATAATCAAGGTAATCTTCTCATAATGCTTGAAAATTAATCGAGATAACCGCTAAGGTTCTCAAATCTAATGAAATCGTATTTAGGCGAATTAATCTAACCATGAGAATCATATTAAACATATTCATTAACTAATAATCCGCAAGTAATATTGATGGTAAAAAAAAACCTTAGACATCATTCATGATGTTAATTTGATCCATCCATTTGTCTGAAATACATAGTTCTCCAACTGCAAAAAATATCCAAAGATTAGTCACAATAACTAAGAAATAGTTCTTTTAATTTAGTTTCAATGAGTGTATACGAATAATTACTCGTTAAATAGCCCAACATATCCACGATCTATAGTTTGTTTTCTTGTTCATCTGCAGGTGGTCATGTTACAGTTTGCTGATCTGCAAAAATTCAGTTTGTATATATAGTCAATCAAAGTTAATAAGAAATCCAAAATACCGTTAAGCATGAAATTGATAGTGAAACTAAAGGGTGAAATTAAAAAAATAAGAACCCATCAACATAAAGGGTGAAATTAAATCTCCATAGGTGCAAACATAAATAAATAAAAAAACCCACAAAGGCCAAAGAAAGTAATGAATGGATATTTCTATGAAACAGAGAACATAAGTGGCCAAATTGATCAAGTAAACGTACCTTTGAGTTGTTGAAATTCAAGTTTAAATGAAGAGATAACTAATAGCAGATGTATAAGTAGAGCCCGAAGGTGGAGGAAGAGATACGAAATCACGTCGGTGTAAGAAAATACGAATGCGAGCAAAATCTACCAGAAAACTAAAGTAAGCCAAGGAGACTTTTGATAGAACTTGCTCCTAAAATATCTTGTTCGGTTGTTCTTCTGATCGCAACTGTTTCCTCCGGGCAGTATTCGCTGGATAAACTCCATAGTTGATACATTTCCGATTCCATCCCTGGATGATGATCATGCATGTATGGTCTCTCCGATGGGTCCTAATTTTATTCAAAAAGTAATAACAAAATTATTAAAAAGAAGAAAAAAAATGAATTATGTATACCGTAAAGAAGTAAAGTTAAGCCCACCAACGGTGTTGTTCCTTTCAGCACCGCGTGGTCAAAAGCTGGCTGGTGATTAACCATCACACAATCCAATATGTCCCCATATGGGCTCTGTGTTAAATTATTTAAAAATTTATAATTAAAGATCTCCAAAATCATACATATGTAGGCCGATCAGAGCCCAACCGCCATGTCGTAATTCGCCGCATCACCAGCATTAAGCTCCCCGATTGACATTAATTCCCATAGGCCGCTGGCTGCTCGTTAACACCAAAATAGATTAGTAAATACATTTAAGAAGTGGTAAAACATTTGAATAACAAACTGGGGGACTTTCAACTTCCCCGTTTCACATCTAGGTATGCTCTTAAGTTTTATATTTGACTCATTGGAGAACTCAAATCAACCTATTTTCAAGTAAATGGGTCAAAACAACATCTCTAGTTAACACTCAAGTATGTGTAGAAGTACTATATGGAAAACATCTAAATGCTTTTATTGATTTCAAAACAGTGAAGGGTGATTTACATGAGATCTAGAATTGGTGTAAAACATGAAGGGACTCTGCATTTTCTTGACTTTGATAGGCCAAAATACACACAAAAATTAAATAAAAAAATAAATTGACACCTATTATAAAGGACTAATATGCTGAAGATTAACTTGCCTTGGTGTCCTAGAACTTGAGATAGAAACGTGACTTAGGGATGGACAATTTGGTCTCAAGAATTTTTGCAGCTGCAGCACTCAATTTTTTGTTTACATATGAAACCGTAGCCTCCTTTTGCTACATCAGAAAACAGATCAGGTCGCCGGAACCCTAAAAATCGTTGCTAATGGGGTTGCGTCTTTGAAACCCTAACCGCCGCTGTTACCAGGCAACGGAGGACGACAGAGGGGGAGTTGACGCCACATGCGGCGGAGGACGGTGGCAGTCACGTTGATGGTGATGGTGGAAGACAACGACACATACGATATAGGCGGTGTTCGGATCGCTGGTGAGTGTGTGGTTGAGGGAAGGTGCAGACGTGAGCTATTGATCGAAGGTTTGTGGAACAGTGGAAGACAACAACAGAACAAAAAAAAAAGACGATCAGGGGTAGTTTTGTCATTTGGTCGGTGGCTATCCACCGACTTTGTACTTTAAGATGTAGTAGAATTTGGTTTCGGTCTCAGTTTGTTATATCGTTGTACTAGGTTATAACCCCGTGTATTACACGGGTTGGTTGAATAAATGAATTTTATATACCAAATAATAAAACATTATCTTTTTAAAAGCCTCATTTATTGCACGGATTGAAGAAATGTAATTATATATATTAAATAATAAAATAAGTAATATCTATAAGAACCATATGTATTGTACGGGTTGAATAAATGTAATATTATATATTAAATAATAAAAAAATTATATCTTTAAAACCATTGTATTACACGGGTTGAATAAATGTAACATTGTTTACCAAATAATAAAAAAATTATATTTTAAAAACCCCCATGTATTACATGGGTTGAATAAATATGATTTTATATACCAAATAGTAAAAAAAATATTTAAAAAAACTAACGGATTTTTTTTTATATATTTAAAGTAGGATAAGATTGAATATTAATCTGAACTAACGGATTTTTTATATTTAAAGTAGGATAAGATTGAATATTAATCTTTATTTCACTACTAGAAAAGTGGTCATTTTGCTACGGAAATTTCCTACGCGAAAAAATGCGTCACAAATTCTGGCACATTTACTACGCATTTCCTACGGAAAAAAGACCTTGATTTTTTTTGGCAATTTGTGACACAATAGTGACAAATATACTAATTCTAAGTATAGTGTCAGAAATTAAAAATTGTGTAGAAAAATATAAAAATTAAATTTCGTGACAATTGTGTAGCAAAAATTAAAAATTAACTTCCGTTAAATGGGTAGGAAAATGCGTAGAAAATGTGTAGCAATTTGTGACAGCCCTTTTCTGTCAGAAATGGGTAGGAAAATGCGTAGAAAATGCGTAAGAAACCAGTTTCCTACGAGTGGTTTTCCTACATATGCATTTCGTCACAAATTCGTAGAAAATCGCGAGTTGTGACGCATTTCCTATGGAAAATGGTGTCAGAAATTTTAATTTTTCTAGTAGTGTTTATTTAGTTAATATAAGAATGAAAAATCATATGATTGAATAGGTGGGAGGTTGTATTATGATAAATCGGTTAACCGTACTGAATGATAAAGATAATAGTGACTGTTTAACAAATTAATTAATCGAATTTAACAGAAACATTTGTGATGTTAGGCGGATTTTTTTTAATTATTTGAAAGTTAATATCAACTTTGGAATTCGTATGAATTCTTATTAGATTTGATTAAATATTATTGATAATAAAAATTTGTATTAGATTAGATTAGATTTTAGATTTGATTAAATATTATTTAAATATTATTGATAATAAAAATTTGTATTAGATTAGATTTTAGATTTGATTAAATATTATTAATAATAAGAATTTGTATTAATTTAGATTAAATATTATTATTTTTAGTATTATTAATAATTTTAATCAATTAAATGAGAGAATGACAAGTGTCCCAAAACAGGTTTCTTTTATTATATAGTATAGATGGTATTGATACTAGTTAGAGTTTACGAATTTAAATACAATTTTGTTTTCTTTGAAGTGCGTATTCTGCTTTTTAAAAAATTTAAACGAATGTAATTTGGTGTCGTAAACTTTAACGAGTATCAGTACCGTACAAATTTGGTCAATGACATTATTTAGACACCAATGACGTGTCATGCGAGACGTACGGGAGTATGGTCATAGGGGTCGTATATAGGGTCAAAACAGGTCGTATAGTCACGTGGGCTATATGATATGGTGAAAAATGGTCAGATAAGTTGTATGAGGGTAAAGTCATACGGCTAGTATGATCTTTTAAATAAAAAAAATTAGTGATGTAACCATCAATAAATGTACACGACTTGTATATGCTTTTTTCCCGTGGTACAATCCGGTGAAGTGTACACTAAGGAGTTGGTGTTTTTTTAATGTAAGTATTATTCACAACACCAACCCACCAAATCGGAGGGAGGCAACCAAACAAAGACCCCGACTTACGTTAAATCAAAATTACACCACAAATCCCATGAGATATTCCTATCGTTCGATCTATTTCTATACCACAAAAAAAAAACCTAGGGACTTAACATCTTGGATGATTTTTTTCTATTTTAACTTCAATATTCGAAAACCTTAATTTGTCATTTCTCACCTTCCACAAAACTCAAACACACAACCATAATAATGCATTGAGTTTTCTTTTCGCTTTCTGAAGGGGTATAATCCCAAATCCATACCCAGGCTTAACAAAATTATACTTAGCCACAACAAGAGCATGCACGCAGGCCCAGACCGGCACGTGCAGCGCAGTGACAAGTAACACAAGTACAACAGTACTAATGGTAGGGGTTGTAGCCAATAAACATGTGTCAAGCCTTGACTAGACAACTCCCACGATAGCCAATCGTGCAGGAGATAAGAAGTACAAAAGGGCAGTGACGTGGAACCAATCAAGTGGTGTCGTTCACTGCTCCATGATGTCCACCCACAGCTGGTGACATACTCGACAACAAGAACAACCGTTAGTCCACGTGGCTCCAATCATAGTGCGCTAACGTCTCTATCCTCTGCAAACACTAACGGTCGTGTCAGAGGAGACAAACAAAGGAGACAAACAAGATATTCCTTGTTGGCGACGTCCGGCCCAAGGCCCATCATCCCGTCTCCTTCTCCACACTCTTCGGCTATAAATACCAGCCTTCAACCACGGATTTAAGGATTGGTTATCTCAGTCTCTTACTCTTAACATTGTAATTTAGTAGTAGGTGCTAAAGGCGTGAAAATTGAAGTAGAACGAAAACCATTGCAGGATATTTGATAATTTTATATGCGTATTTAATTTTTAACGAAATGTCTTAATCAGATACCAGATGTAACACGCTAAACATACATGCAGCGTTTACGTATGTCTTTTGTTATTTAATGATGATAAAACGTTACGTATCTGGGATACTTGTAATAAATTTTGAAGTACACTCATTTAATTGAGTGGTGTGAAATTCTACAAGAAACTACCATAAAATTTTTGGATTTAGATTTAGTTAAGATGTTTATTTTTAGAGTTAAGTGTCATTTTCGTTCTTATAGTTTGTCCAATTATACTACTTCAGGTCAAATTTCAAATTTATACCATTTTCGTCCCTAACATTCTTGAAATATGTCAATTTTGTCCAAAAAAACTACGGTTGAATCGAATAATTGAACAAACCACACGGACGAAAATGGCAACAAACTCATGTTTTTTTAGACGAAATTGGCATGTTTCAAGAATATTAGGGACGGAAATGGTACAAATTTGAAATTTGGCTTGAACTAACGTATTAGGACAAACTATTGGACGAAAATGACAATTAACTGTTATTTTTAAGATTACTAAATGAAATATGTTTTTGTTATAAGCTAACTGGATATTGTAACACCCCAAAACCCGAATGTTTATATTCGTTAAATGTTATGCTATGGTACATTAAGGAAATAAATGACTAGGTTATTTAACCTAATAAAGTGTATGATAAAACTAATTAGAAGATGAAAGTTGTGCCAAACATGTTTAAGTGGCAAACATTGAGGGGTTAAATGGAAACAAGGTGAAAGATTAGGTTACTAAATAACAAAACACACAAACAAACACACATAGTGTGTTCGTGAAAAAGAGCAGGAAGCTCCCATGGAGCCAAGAACCCTAACTTCATCAATTCCCTCAAATTGGAAGGCTAAACGAAGCTCAAATTCATAACCAAACACGGATTAATGATCACCTTCATAAGGGGATCGTAAGGTATGTCTTAGATTCTAGATTGGTGATGATGCACGAAATGGGTTATGTTGTAAATCACGAATTTGTATGAAATTGAGCATGGGTATGTGTTAGATTCACCGTTTGGAACATGGATTATGCATGAAATAGGTTAATTTGATGTTTAAGGGTGAAACCCATTTGTTATGGTGAAGAGGATGACATGGGTAAATCATCTATGTCTAAGTTCTTGCTTAATATTGATGTATTTTGAGTTGTATGATGTATTCTTGTTAGAAGAATTGAAAGAAATGTGATACTAGTATGTTTGATGTTATGCATGTATGAATCATGTTGATTAGGAGGAAGAAATTGATGAATTGTGTATGAGATTAGAATGATATGCATGAACTAGTTGTACACGATGCTTACAAGGTAGTACATATATCAAAAGTATGATGAATTATGAAGAACTTAAGATTAGATCACTTGTAAGTGATTAACAAGTAGTTATGAAGTGGGTTTTAGATGATGTAATGTAATTTGATGATTCACTTATGTTAATAATGTTTGGAATCATACATGTGTGTGAATGTTTAGAGAAATGAGATAAGAGATGATAAATTGTTGTTAGATGAAGTGAATAAAATGTGATGATAACATGTTTGATGTTTAATTTGAATACCTCATGTTGGATTGTAGAAGCATTTGATGAACTATGTATGAATTTAGAAGATTGTGTATGAATTGGTTGTACGTTATGCTTAAAAGGTGGTACGCACACCAAGTGAATGATAAAATGTATATAATGTCGTCCGTATAGTCGATTATGATGTTACGGGTATATGTTGATAAGTCGATAGTTATGTATGGTTAATAGTTGACTTTTGAAAGTCAACTAAGTATAAGAAACATGAGTTGACTCGTTGTCGTAAATGTAGGTTGATGAGAAGTCGTATGGTACATGTAATAGCAATCCGTGTTAAATGTAATGACATGGTGAGTTACATGAGTTAAACGTATACGGACATGATTATATGAGTTATGTTTGTTAGAAATGATTAATGAAAGTTAAGTGTGAAATATGGGATTGATACGATTGTTATCATGTACCAATGAGTATGCTAATGATAGCGTGATTTCGATGACATGGAAGTATAGGAATCATGTCGAGACGGAATCAAGCACGGAAGACCAACGGGTCAAGAAGTGGCGAGGAACGAATGGGAACACGGATGCATGAGGTAAGTGATTCCGTAATCACTTCCAAGTTGTTTATGTAGATTTATATGCATTTGAATTAGATATGACAATTGAGATTAAATAGGAATGAATTGTGAGATGTCAATGATGTATTACAACGGGTCATAGCTTTGATCCGAGCCAAGTATGTGCGATTAGAGTTGTAGTTAAGTCGTGGGATTGGGTAAATGTGTAAGGAAGTCATTTGTTGTAAGGGATGGAACAAAGTTGACGAAAACGCCCTTGATGGGTAAAACGGGCAAATGATCTTAAAAGTTGATCACAAACAAGCTATTTGATTAAATGAATGTTTTGAAAAAGTAAGAAAGCAAGAAGTATGATTTTCGTAAGCTAAGGACCTTTTTATGCGCATTCGCCCTTAACGGGTCAAAATAAGCTTTTGAGCGAAAATTGTGTGGAATAAGGTGTAAAGTATCCATAAATGAATCTTTTATGATAGATGACCTTGAAATTATTAGGTTTATATGAAGTTAATGTCAAACAAACAAGTTATGTTGATAAATGCATGAACGAGTCAAGGTTTGGTAAAAGGGTAACGAGCCGAGGGCTTAATAGTCATAAATTTAGGTAATACAAATATTGGATTTTTACTCCATGTGATGGAGAATTAAATTACGATCACATAGGAAAAAGAATCGGGTAAAACGGATCAAAAACGAGAAAGTTATGCTCGTTTCCGTGAAATCCGGTTGTGCTGGAAATCTGCAGATCAGCAGCATCAACATTCTGTCAAAAAGTAGGCAGTAGCGTAGCGCGACTGCCAAGGCCCTAGGCAGTAGCGCTACGCGACTGTGGTCAGTTTCGCGAAAACCGTTTATTTCAACTGTTTATGCATTGCGAACCCGTCTGGACCGTTTTTAAACGCGTATAAGCTAAGAATGATTAGTTATTTCCTTATTTTAGGGAAAGTAGATATGTATAAAGGTATGTATGTATGCAGAGCCGGCCCTTAAGGAGGGCGGGGAGGACAACCGCACTGGGCCCGTGATTTCGTAGGGCCCGTAATTTTTTTAAAAAAATCTGATATTATATATGTAAAAAAAAATTAATAGGGTATAACCAAAAAAATATTAACATAGGCCCACTTAAAAAAATCCTATTGTTTAAACAATTTAGCTCATTAGGTTAGTGAACCCAATACCCAAATATTATCTAAAAACTAATTAAAAAAATAAAGTCTGGCAGTGGGCGGCAATCAGGATTAAGGAAAAGAAACGTCGGAACTGAGGATTGAGGAAGAACAGAAACATCGGAACTGGCCCAGTTGCACAGCCGATCGGCGATCATCATTCACCATCAGCAGGCCTTCGATTTCAGTCACAGCAAGCAGGTCAGCAGTAGTGCAGTACGCACAGCCTTCGTTTTATCGTTTATGTTGTTGTCGATTGTCGAACATATGGAATTCATTTATTCAGTTATATGTCGAATTCATTTATTCACATCAGGATTGATTTTCATCTTTTCGATTTCAATTATATATGTCGAATTCATTTAACATTTATTTAGTTAACTTATGTCGATTTCGGATTTCAGTTCATTTATGTAGTTGTCGAACATTATTTAGGCGTTTATCGAATGCTATATTTTTTGTCAACCGTTCAAAGTTGTATGAAAAAATTAGTTTAAATTTTTTATTTAGTTAAAACCTAAGGGCACGTTTTTCGAGCTCGAACAGGGTACATGAATTCTCAGGGCCGGCCCTGTATGTATGAATATATGTGGCGTGAATGAATGAATGTATGTGTGTATGCATGTAATTAGGTATATAAGAGCATATACAAGTATGAAAGCATGCGTGAAGATATGAATGCAGGTATGTATGTAGGTGAGTATGCAGGTAGTATGTGTATGTATATATATACATATATATACATATTCAAGTGAGTATGTACGAATGTGCGCACGTATGTAGGGTTGTGTGAAGGCATGTAATAGGTATGTATGTAGACATGTATGCATGTATGTATGTAGGTATGCACGTATGTAGGCACGCACGTATGAAAGCAGCTACATAGGTTTGAAAGTAGTTATGTGTGAACGGATGCACTTATGTAAGTATGCATGAAATTATATATGCATGTATTCAATGAAATTGAGTATTGAAGATAATAATAGCGTGCCTTGTGAACGAAGTGTAACGCAGGTACAACGAGAAAGTCTCACCACGGATTGTATGATCAGATGGAAAGCTGGGATGTAATGAGTTAACGGAACGAAAAGTAAACGTGAATAAATCTTGTATGTTTATAATGCGTACTAATGTTATGAATTTTATGTGGTGAGCGCAGGTAATACGAGCCTTGAGGATCATCAAGGAACAGAGATCGAGGATCGAGTCACTAGAGAGATTGTACGGGAACGTTGATGTATATAATGTAATAAGCATAAGCTGTGTTTTTACTTAGTAATTAAGCCGATTGATGGAATTATGTGAAAGAGTAATGTTAAAGCTAAATTTTAAATAAGTTAAAGTATTTATAATGAAAGAAATTTTATGCTACGTATTTCCGCTGCGACTTTTGTCAAATACGTATTAGGGTGTAACAGATATTTTATGTTAACACACACACACATATATATATATATATAATATTAAGTTTAATTTACGCCCCACTTGCCGTATGCGCATATAATGTATATATGTGTGGGCGTTCAGGGGCAAAAGTGAAAGTGCACAAATTTTAACATTATTTTACTAATTTCGTGAAAATAATGTTAAAAGAGGGGAATGGTTAATCACGCATCATGTGGTAACGTTGATAGCCGAAAGACAAGGTAGTACATGCACTAATTGGCCTTTGTCTTAATTGGCAAGTGTTATGTGGAAGCAGCCTTTCTATTCCTACGGGATAGAGGTAAGGCTGTCTACACCTTATCCTCCTCAGATCTATCTTAGCTTTGCTATTGGTGGGATTTTCTGAGTATGATGATGATGATATATTAAGCTTAATTGCTTGTATACTGTACATTTGTAATTTTATGGTATTATCGTAAAAAAATGATAAATATTTTCTTAGGCGGGGCGTGTCATGTCAACTAGGGATGACATCGGGTACCATACATTGGAGTGCAGGTTCTAGTACAGAAAATTCAAATACCAAAATTGAAGAAAAGTGGGTAAAAAACACCGTATCGAATGTATTGGTTCAGTACCTCAATTTTGGTACCTGACCACTTTGGTACCGCTTTGATGTTTAAAATCATCCAAAATTAATTAAAATACATATTTATTCTTGAAAAGAAAAATCATTTTTTAAAAGCCTCTCACATCTGATTCCTCTTTTATATTCATAATCAATTAGATAATACATTTTTCCACTCACAACCCTGTAAAAAACAGGATGAAAGATGAATAATGAACCCCAAATGTAGGCATTTACGTTAGTTTTCCACATAATTTTATGTATGAGGTACGAGAGTGAGAACTCCAATCTATAATGTATAAGGGTTTTTTTATTGCTTTTTTTTTAAGGTAAACTTCATTAAAACGGCTGGCACCCACAAAAATATAAAACCTCCAACCAAACAATACTTGCAACATATACAAAACCAATCTCTCCAAACAAAAGACTATGTTTAGACCTACACTTCAACCATAAAAAAACCTAATGACTTGGCCTCGCCAATAATATCCAACGCCCTCCAATTACTGTTAGAAAAAACCTTTAAATTCCTAGACTTCAAAATGGACCAACACACAATGATAGCCAAACCATGTATGACTTCCACTTGCTTCTTATCCAGCTTCAAATGCTTGTGAAACTCCATAACAACTCTAAAAGAGAAAGCAAAGATCGGCGGAAAATGCAAGTGTCCACCTGAACTAGAAACTCAATTGTGATTTGGGTATGTGGAAGGGACTACAAACTCGATTGTGATTCGAGTATGTGGAAGGGACTATAAACTCGATATAGCAAGTAACTTTGAATGTGGATTTCCCATGACAAGAATATTCTCAATTAATCTAGATCTAACCACAAACATTGAATTGATACATGTTTTATTGATGATGACTACAACAAAATGCTTAATTGTTAATGCATGCAACTATATCTTCCTTGTCGGAAACAATATTTTGAATCCTATCCATGAATTTTAACATCGTCTTCAAGCCTTCCTCATCTGAAACATAACGGATGTGTAAGTTAACGAATCCAAGTAAGCCTATTTTGTCATTTTTGAGTATGTGATTGTGATGAGGTAAGAAAATGAGTATGTTAGTTTAATGCAAGATGAAGTGAAATGGATGAAAAAATTAAAGGCTTACCAAGTCTTGGAATTGTATGGCCTTTAGGATGATGAATTACCATAGGATTTTCAAACGATTTCAGGAGTTCTATCCCATATGGCTTTATGAAATCTTTATCACCTAAAAAGTTCATCATTGTCATAGTTAGAAGTTATAATTAAATTTCTTTTAATTATCCCTGTTACATTTTTTTATTAATTATACATGCTACTTTACAAAGTTTCTCTTATTATATATCGATAGAATATATTTGATATGATTTGTCAAGTTAAACATATTACTAGTTTATAAAATAAATGAGTAAACTGCCAAAATGGTCCCTGAGGTTTGGTCACTTTAATTCAAAACTCAAATCTTTTGAATCTGAGTCCAAGTGGTTTCAATTTTGTTGCTATTTTCATCTAAAAGCAAAACTTGGTTAGATTTTTCAGTTAACATCCAGTTTTTTTTTTTTTTTTTAATCTTTTTCCTACCTTTTAATGAAGAGCAAAATTGTCAGATTTTTTTAATTCTTTATGATAAAACGTTAAAATACCATTTTGCCCTTCATTAATGTTAACTGAAAAATCTGATCAAATTTTGCTTTTGGATGAAAATGCCAACAAAATCGAAACCACAAAGACCCAGATTCAAAAGATTTAAGTTTTGAACTAAAGTGACAAAAGTGATCAAAGCTCTGAGACTATTTTGCCAGTTTACTCTAAAATAAACCCTATCTAGTTTGATGGAAAGGTTAGTTATTTAGGGTTTAGGCTTAGGCCTAGGCCAATGACTTGTTGATGCACATTAGGGTTGGCTTACCCTACTCAAATGTTCAACTGGTATTTAGGGCTTTACCATATTTAGACTATTGATGGAAGTAACATGTGGAAAATGTGAATAGCTATAGCTATATACACGCCAATAGGTCATCAATTACTAGGCTTCTACAAGTGTTAGTTGAATTTTGTGGGCAAGAATCGTCTAGATGTTGTAATAACCTCCACATATTTTTATGAGAGTGGGGTATTAGAAAAATATCCGGTTTACAAAAGAATTTCAAATCACATTTAAACATTGACCGGGGTGAAATATCATGACTTGTTTATTTGAATAATAATTGGGAGAGCGAACATGTCGACCCAAGGTTGACTTTTCAAAAAATCAAATTGAGCCGAGCTTAAACAATCTCAAGCTTTTACTGAGGCTCACTTAATAAACAAGCTCAAGCCGTTTCGCGGGCCTAAACTCTTATTTTTTATATTTACTATATTATGTACATATATTTTTATAATAAGTATTATTTATAGAAGCATGATACAAATAATTAAATAATAAATGTTATATTGTACAAAATTTATGATTATAAACAAGTAAATAATTATAAAAATATATTGAAAAATTGGTTAATTAATAAACAATAAATGAGTCGGGTCCAAGCTTGAGAATCTATCACGACCCGAACTCGAACTTTAGAAATAATAAAACTCTAAACGAGTAAAGCTCGATCCAAATCTCTATTAAGTTAAACAAGCTCAGACTAGGCTTGGCTTGTTTACACCCCTAATAATAATACTTCCAATATTAATTGAGTTTAACATTTCGATCATATTTTAGATGAGTCTAGTTGCTATTTATGTGTGATCATATATGTTAATTTGAGGTGTAATTGAGTCAGAGTCCAAGCTCGTCTATGCTCAAGTTCAATTGGTTTGACTAACGAGAACTCAAGCTCGAAATCGTTCTGTTTCACGCTATATTTCTAAAGCTTGAGTTTGCGTAGGACTCAACTCGTTTGTTACTTATTAACTAATTTATATACATTTGTAATTTATTTTTATAAATAACATAATATATATCATTTTGTTACTTCTTTTATAATTTAATAATCATCATTATTGTTATTATTACTACATGTATTATTAATATTTTAAATGATATGGTCGTTTGCGCTCGTGAATCTACTCAAGCACAATAAGTTGAGAGAGACTTCTTTATTATGAGCAACTTTGCTTGTTTACGCCCCTAATGTTAATTTTATAAGTCATATACTTGTTTATTGACACTTGGAACAAACAAAAAATTCTTGTTTGTATACCAATATTTTGTATGCACCTCGTATCATATTGGTTGAATTTTAACAAGTGTTATGCAGCCTGTATTTAAAAAAGGATTCTACCATAGCATAAATACAATGAGTTATAAAATACTGTTCACAAATTGTTGTATATTATTTCATATTCAACACGTGTCATACATAGATCTCAAGAAGAAAACGTTTATTGTAGAAGTATTTGATTTAGAAGGTTGAATTTCATCAACCTACTTATAAAAGTTAAAAATTCCTTATGTCTAAAATACCATAAGAATATAAGATATAATACTTTGTATTTTCCAGTTTATGGAAAATTAGATGAAATTGCTCTATATAAAATCGAATGACTTTCAATTTAGCCATTTAGGAATTAAAATGTACATGTAAATGACCCTAAATTATAAAATTGCATATTCTGGGACCTGCTTGTATATAAACATCAATCCGGCAAACACAGATTGGGAACAAAAAAATCAAATGTTTTCATAACAGGATCGGTTATCAAACGTACTTTTATAAACTTGTATAAAAGCATAAACCTTGGTTAGACGTGTTTTAAAAATCGGATTACGTTGTAAATAATTAAAAATACTATAACTAACTTAAAATGAGATTACATTATAAATAATCTGAAATACTATAACTAATTTAAAACCACATACGAACTACTTTACTTTTTTGTTCTCGTTTAAAATGCTATTAAAACATGAAGCCTGTGGTAAACGAGAAAAAAGATTTTGAAAATCTTGCCCAACCGTCGATCCAGTTCATCAGTTAACTGGTCAGCGTTATAACCGAGCCACCCAAATAAAGGTGGTTCAAAAGTCCTCAACCAGACGGGTCGTATAGGCATTGCCCGTTCGACAGATCCAATTACAATAACATTGCCAAGAGAAGTACCTAAAAAATGGAGAGATGGACACTGGATTGGGGGTGAATAAGCCTTCTCAGCCAATGCGTCATTTATCAATTTTGCCCCTGAAATTATCATTAAAAATCCGATCTTTGGTACTCTTGTCAATGCCATCCCCTGTATAATGTGTTTTATCAAAAAGAAAACTATCACTAGAAATTATATATAACTTTTATTCTTTTACAGGCACATACAATATAATCTTACTCCTAAATCTGCACATTTGTTCACCATAAGACTAGGGCCATCATCAACCACTTGGGAGGAACACCTTTCCAACACAACTTCGCCACTAGATCACAGCCCTTCTCTTTGGTAATTATATGTGTGTGTGTGTGTGTGCATATAAGGCTGGCTCTTCCTCTTTGAGGGTCTAAAGAAAATTTTAAATTCAGGACCTTTTTTTGTAAATATATATATAGGGTGCGGTTCTAGAGTGAACACTAGTGTATTTTTGAACTGAGTGAACAAATCATGACCATTGATTTACATCATCAAATCGTAAATACACTAGTGTATTTTTTAACTGAGTGAACAAATCCTGACCATTGACATCATCAAATCCTAATACGTGGAAACAGAGAATATAAGTAATAGACTACGCTAATTATGATAGCGATTGTATAGTTATTATTGTATTATTTATCTCCAAAAATAGGAGATCTCATTGTAACTATATATGTTGAGTATTGTGAATGAAAAAGGGGAAGCTTGACAAACCATAATCTTCATGGTATCAGCCTAACCCTGATCCTCCCCTCTTACTTCTCAGCCTGCCGTCGCCCCTTACTGCTCTTCCCTCTCAATTTTTTTTTCGCCATGGCCGACAACAAGCTTCATCCAGCCGTCACCGTCTCCAACATAAAAACCTTCATCCCGTTAACCCTCGATCACGAGACCGCCGATTATAACACCTGGTCGGAACTTTTTCGCCTCCACTGTACGGCGTATCTAGTCTCCGACCACCTCGCCCCTCGCCCACCACCCGCTACTCCCTCTTCCTCATCCAACAAGGACAAACAACCAGAAACCACCCCTTCTCCTGCCGACTCGTGGGAACGCCTCGATGCCATAGTCCTTCAATGGATATATGGCACCATCTCCACGAGCCTACTCAAAACGGTCATCAAAACCAAAACCACCGCCTATGACGCCTGGAAAGCCATCGAATCCCTTTTCCAAGACAACAAGGCTACTCGTGCCCTCTACCTCAAACAGAAATTCGCCACGATCCGTCTAGAGAATTTTCCTAACATGAACGCCTACTTCCAGGAGATCAAAGTCTTGGCAGATCAACTCAGCAACGTTGACGCGCCGTCGACGAACAATCCCTCGTCCTTCAAACCTTGGCTGGCCTCACCAAACAATACGAGACCGTGGCTACTATTCTTCAGAACACCAAGCCCCTTCCCTCCTTCTTCGACGTTCGTTCACAGTTATGCATGAACGAGACCGCCAAAGCCAACCAAGCTATGCACTCTGCCTCCCAAGCCGCTACTGCCCTACATACTCAAAGCCAAAATCGGCCCGCTCCGTCGACCAACTCTGCTCCCCAGGCTCCATCTGAGGCCCGGTCGGAATCCCACCGTGGCCGAGGACGCACTCGCGGACGTGGCCGAGGCCGCTCCAACTTCTCCCAGCCGGGTCGGACTCGCGGCTCCACCTCCTACACAGGTCAGTCGCCACACCCATACATTGTCTTCCTATCCAATTGGGCCAATAGCCAATGGGCCTCCCTTGTTGGACAAGCGAACACCTTCAGCCCACAAACTAGCCCAGCTCCACCTTGCCCTTACCCTTCGGTGCCGCGGCCCAATGGAGGTCCAGGCATACTGGGCCCTCGGCCTGATCTGGCCCATACGGCCACATACAGCCCGACGCCGACTGATATTGCCCAGGCTCTTTATACTCTCTCTTTGAGCCAGCCATCTGACCCAGTTGAATTCATGGACGCCGGCGCCACAGGACATATGCAGCAACCAGGTAATCATTCTCCGTCTGTTTTTAATACTTGCACTAATAAATCAATAATTGTTGGTAATGGCACCACCATTCCTGTTGTTGGACAAGGCAACCAAACTCTCCCACCACCCTTTTCACCATTCAAACTTAACAATGTCTTATATGCCCCTAATCTCATTAAGAACCTTATATCCGTTCGACGTCTAACGACGGACAACTTACTTTCAATTGAATTTGACCCGTTTGGTTTTCTTGTGAAGGATCTCAAGACCAAGGAACCTATCCTACGATGCAATAGCTCGGGCGACCTCTATCCTCTCACCGCCGACTTTATCAAGTCTCCCACCTCACCTACCGCTTTAGCCGCTATCTCTCAAGAACGTTGGCATCAACGCCTTGGGCACCCGGGCCGCTCTCTTTTGCAATCGTTAAAGTCTAGTTCCTTTATTAATTTTAGTAAACCAAACAATATACTTTGTTAGTCTTGCGTTTTTGGCAAGAGCGTTAAACTTCCATTTTATGACTCTATTAATAAAACTTCGTTACCTTTTGATATTATTCACAGTGACTTGTGGACCTCCCCGGTCTTAGGTACCGGTGGACATCGATATTACATATTATTTCTTGATGATCATACAGATTTTCTATGGACATATCCACTCGCAAATAAATCTCAAGTTTACAATACATTCACCCACTTTTATAACCTTATTCATACTCAGTTTGAACGTAAAATTTAACAGTTTCAGTGTGATAATGGCACAAAATATACCAACAATAATTTCAAACAATTCTGTCAAATCAATGGCATGTATTTTCGTTTTTCTTGTCCGCACACCTCATCCCAAAATGGGAAAGCGGAAAGGAACATTCGCACCATTAATAATATGATCCGTACCCTGTTAGCTCAAGCCTCACTCCCACCCAATTTTTGGCACCATGCTCTAGAAACCACCACTTACCTTCTTAATATTCTCCCAAAGAAAACCTACAAATTTTCGTCCCCCACAACCCTCCTCTAGAACGTCCTCCCAACCTACACGCACCTACGCGTGTTTGGTTGTCTCTGCTACCCCATTCTTCCATCTACTACCATTCATAAACTCGCCAACCGCTCCCAACCTTGTTTATTTCTCGGATACCCCTCCAATCATCGCGGCTTTAAATGCTTTGATCTCACCACCAACCGTATATTTATTTCTCGTCATGTGCATTTCGAGGAATCCATTTATCCATATTCCATCCAACACCCCACCACACCCCACAATTATACCTTCCTTTCTCCTCCCATATCTCCACTGTTGTGGAACCATATACATCCCAACCCCTCTCCCTCACACTCACCCACCTCTGATCCTCATACACCTAACAGTCCACAAACCGGCCCACTGCCCTCTACCCACTTGTCTAGCCCAGCTTACCCCCTCCCTTCTTTCACCGGCCCACTCCCCTCTAGCGGCCCATCGCCCTCTACCGGCCCACTCCGCCCCCTCCCCTCTTTAACCAGCCCAACGATTCCAAATCCAACCTAACCCGCACCTCATTCCTCCCCACCTCGCTCCTCTACGGACCCACCACCCATCGACCCAGTTTCGTCATCTTTCCCCACCCCTCAGCATCCGATACCACCACCGACCCGTACCATGCGGACTCGCGCCATGGACGGCATCACCAAACCCAAACAAATCTTCAACCTTAACGCTACCACCCTTGTTCCAATTCCTAAAAACCCACACCTTGCCTTGTCCATTCCGGAATGGTACGATTCCATGAACAACGAGTTTAGTGCACTTATTAAAAATGAGACCTGGGAACTGATACCTCGGTCACCGAACATGAATATAATTCGCAGTATGTGGTTATTTAAGCACAAATTCCGTTCTGACGGCACTTTGGAACGTTACAAAGCAAGGTTGGTTTGTGATGGTCGTAGCCAACAGGTTGGAGTTGATTGTGGTGAAACATTCAGTCCGGTGGTTAAACCAACCACTATTCGGACTGTTCTTACTTTGGCCCTCTCTCAATCTTGGCCGATTCACCAGTTAGATGTAACGAATGCCTTTTTACATTGTCACCTGCATGAGACAGTCTATATGCATCAGCCTATGGGATTCCGTCATCGTGATTTTCCCGACCATGTTTGTCGTCTGAAAAAATCTCTTTACGGGCTTAAACAGCCCCCAGGGCTTGGTATCAACGGTTTACGGATTTTGTGCTTCAACATGGGTTTTCTCAGTGCAAGACGGATAATTCCTTATTTATTTATTTATCATCATGGTCATGATGTTGCCTACCTTCTACTATACGTTGATGACATCATTCTTACTACTTCCTCTGATCTTCTGCGCCAGTCGCTCATGACTATACTTGCAGGTGAGTTTGCTATGAAGGATTTGGGGGCCATTATCATATTTTTTGGGCATTTCGGTTACTCGGACAGATGACACACTGTTTCTATCTCAGTCCGCTTATGCGAAGGATATTATTCATCGCGCGGGTATGGACTCATGCAAACCTGCGGCAACTCCGGTTGACACTCAGACTAAATTGGGTAGTGTGCCAGATTCTTTGTTTGATGACCCATCAGCGTACAGAAGTCTAGCAGGTGCTTTGCAGTATCTTACCTTCACTAGACCCGACATCACATACACAGTACAGCAGATATGTATGCACATGCACTCGCCTTGTCTTGCTCACTGGAATGCTCTCAAACGCATCATTCGTTATCTTCAGGGCACTGTTGATTATGGTCTTCATCTGCATTTCTCTTCTACCCTTTCCATCCACGCGTATACTGACGCAGACTGGGCTGGGTGCCCTGACACACGTCGTTCTACATCTGGCTACTGTGTCTACCTTGGCGATAACTTAGTTTCCTGGTCCTCTAAAAGGCAGTCTACCATTTCTCGGTCCAGTGCGGAGGCCGAATATCGGGGCGTAGCAAACGTCGTTGCCGAGATATGTTGGCTGTGTAATCTCCTTCTAGAGCTTCATCGGCCACTGACGAAGGCCTCCCTAGTCTATTGTGACAATGTCAGTGCAATTTATTTATCTGGCAACCCGGTTCAGCATCAACGAACCAAGCATATTGAACTTGACATTCACTTTGTTCGGGAACATGTTCAGAAAGGTCTTGTTCGTATTTGCACATGCCCTCTCGCTTCCAAATTGCTGACATTTTCACCAAGGGTCTGCCTCGGGTTCTCTTTGATGATTTTCGATCCAGTCTAAGCATCCGTTCACCTCCCGCTTCGACTGCGGGGGTGTAATAGACTACGCTAATTATGATAGCGATTGTATAGTTATTATTGTATTATTTATCTCCAAAAATAGGAGATCTCATTGTAACTATATATGTTATTGTGAATGAAAAAGGGGAAGCTTGACAAACCATAATCTTACAATAAGCATATAACCACACATTTTTATCCAAAATCTATAAGCCACAAAATCACACAAGTCAACATTAAATTCTATAGATTGAGCATATAAATACACATTTTTAACAATCGCAGTCACTTCGTGTATACATATAAATATAAACAATAGAGGTGGTTAATGGTTATGGTGCTTATTGAAAGAATAAACGAACATACCTTAGCTTGCAGTCCTGCCAACGCAGCTGACAAAATTGCTCCCTAAAAGAACATACAAAAATAACTCTATAAAATTCAAGTGTTGTTGAATGTACCCCTTCCTACTACTTAATACACCCCTAACTGATTTGGCTGCTTATTAAGAAAAGGCTATACAGGTCGTATAACATGTAGCATACGGCCAGGGGCGGTTCTTAGAAGGGCTCTGGCAGGGCCACGGCCCGGGCAAGTTTTTCGGCCGTAGTGCTAATTTTCCGCATTTCGATCGAAATTTTTTATATATACAATGTTTGGCCCGGGCTTGCCCGGGCTTTTTTTAGTGCCCGTGTCTTTCGGCCCTGGCACGTTCAACGGGCAAGATCCGCCACTGCATACGACCCGTGTAACATACACATACTGCACATAGAACTAAAGTGCGTTTGTTTACATGGATGGTATCATAGTTATCGATAGCGAATAGCGACAAATAGCGACAACGTACCTATATGCTACGTAGCGATAGCGATGAAATAGCGCCCGCTATTTCGTGTTTAGCGATAAGGTAGTTAAAAATTTAAGAAATAAAACATAGCTATCTACGTAACTTTTTTTTATATATAACGTTAGGTTTATACCTTTCATAGATAAATTTATAAGTTTAAGGACCAAATGTAAGCCAGTAAAAATAGAGGGGGTTAAATGTTAAAATACACAAAGTAATTTTACACTTCTTATGTAAGTTTTACAAGTTTTAATGACTAAATATAACCTAATGAAAAATAGAGGGGTTAAATGTTAAAATCCATAAAGTTATCTAACCCTAGAAAACAGCTCAGACGCAACAAAACAAAAAAAAGGCAGCCGCTCTTCTTCTTCTTCTTCATAGCTTCCGGCAAGTTTCCGGCAGAAATAGCAGGTTTCTGGCCGGAGCAACAATAAAAAAACGCAGCCGCTCTTCTCTTCTTCTTCTTCATAGCTTCCAGCAAGTTTCCGGCAGAAATTGCAAATTTCCGGCAGAAATTGCAGGTTTCCGGCCGCTATTTTCACGCTATTAAGCGCTATACACCATATAGCGACCATGTCTCGCCACGCTATTCGCGATAGCGGTCGCTATGGCCGCTATCGATAACTATGGATGGTATAGCTAGTGGCGAAGCTTGAGATTTCCGACAGGGGGTCGAAAACGTACACACCCAAAAATTTATATAAAACGGGGCATCGAAAACGTATTTACCCAAAAATTGATATATGAAAACTACATACTCAAGTTCGGGGGTCGGCCGCCCTCTCCCGCCCACACTATCCTACGCCCTTGATAACTAGCTATACGGGTCGTTTTAAATATGAAAAAGCGACAACAATGCAATAACCAAATTAACATAAAAACCTGTGAGAACCCAAGCAAACCATCAATGGGTGCATGTTGAATCATACATTCTTCGATATACTCAACACACTCATCAAAATTCTCATATCTCTTATAATCCTGCAATCCAAAAACCCTAAAAACTCATCACACACAATAACCACCATTTCCAATCTCAACCAACTAAGTAACAAGTCAAACCTTATGAAACTGGAACCACTCGTAATAGGGGGGATCAAAAACCCCTTCAACTCCCGATTTGCCGTTAGAATCAAAGGGCGCGTCGGGGAAGAACAAGTCGAGGTTTTTGAGTACTGATTCTTCTGGCCATTTGTTCATTTGGGTTTTGAGGATTTGGCCGCTTGTTCGGAACCCATGGAGGCAGAGGATTCTGGGTTTTCGGTTTGTGACACTATCGGAATGTTGACACCGGATGATTTTCTGACGAGTGTGGTGATTAGTGACGGAATTGATGGTGGTGCGGAGGAATTGGAGTCGAGGTTTGGGGGTCGCCAGTGGGGGTGTTTTCAGCATGTTGGAGCCTTGGAGAATGTGTTTGGGTTTTGACACTGGTCAAATGTATTTTTGTTTGATTTTTTTTAACTCTTAATTACTTAACCCATGGCTTTATAGGCTAGTGGTATCTAGAGGTGAGATAAGACTTTGGACCAATAGGTCATTGGTTCGATTCTCACAAGGGGGTTTTTCTCATATTTATTGGGTTTCCTCCTGAATTGGTGTATAGGCATTATGCCTAGTGGAGATGGATATGATCGGGTGGTTCCGCTGGTGGCACGATGATACTCCAGTGGTCCGTCAGTGATCCAAATTTGTCGTTCAAAAAAAAAAAAACTCTTAATTACTTAGACCGTGGGGCTTGGGTTGAGGGCATGAGTTGACACGTGGAGTTTGAGCCCCCCCCCCCCCAACCGGTGAGTGACGTGTCCGTGAGGTATGGCGGGGCTTGGGTTGGGGCGTGGCTTTGCAGTTTATTAAAAAAAATAAAAAAATTACAAACACCCGTTATATCGTGGCCAACAAAGCGAATAGGAGGCCGCCACATCGGACCGCTAGCCCGCCCCACGCCCGGCTTCAAACCCAAGCCCCAAGGGCCATGCCCCAACCCAAGCCCACTCGGGGTGGTGGCTTGGGAGTTTTCCCCCAACCCACGCCTCATACCCCATAGTCTTATATCCACTTTTCTGTTTCTAGACAGAGAGAGCAACACATACCTTCGATGCCACGTTTAGAAAATACTTCTAGGGGCAATGTTTCATATAAAAAGGGTTAGCAAAATCAAAAAAATGTTAATTTTTTCGAAAATTTACATTACCGTCAGAGCGTCAAATGATAACGGGGGCCTACATACCTTCTAGAAAAATAATAATAAAGGAGAACACATTACCACCATATTAGATTATGTCACTTGAGGACTATTTTGTTAACACACTATACCCTAGTTATAGTTAGGGTTGGTAGAAGAAATATATACCCATAAGTGAATCAAATAAGGAAACCATAGTTTGTTTTAGTCAAACTTTTAAACGAGTTGTGTGAGTTGGTTTCGGTTATGGGTTTTGTAATAACTTTTTTCTTTTTTGGAACGGCTGGGTTTGTGATAACCGAACCACCCAACATAATTGGTTGACATTTATTTATTTATTTATTTTTAACGGAAAAGAGGATCATATCGTTACTCGAAAAATCGTTACAAATAACATTTCTAGCAAGGAGCTAGAAAAATATACAAGTAACAAAAACCCATCTCCTATTAATTGATACCTTTCACACCCACACTAAACCAATGATCTCTCCCAATATCCTTTTTTTGTCCTCTAAATTTGAGCCTTAGTAGCGAGCATTCTTTGATCTCTTCGACAATCTTTGATTGTGACTTATGTACGTTGTTGAAGATCCTCTTGTTCCTTTGTGTCCAGATGTTCCATAAGACCGCCATAATCACGTGATGCGTGTGAAATGTTATATATATTAGGTGTATATTTTAAGCCCTTTAACACTTTTTTAGCCAAGTTTTAAATTTATAAAACACGATATTTACTAACACTAAACACACATATGGGCAAGTGCACCCATCGTGAGCGTAGTATAGTGTTGGTAAGATACCGAGGTCGTCCAAGGACACAAGAGCTTTTAGTACCGGTTTATCCTCAACGTCTAATCAAATCAAAAAGTTTAGAAAAAAGTTTTAAACTAAGAAAAATAAAAACTAACTAAAATGCTGAAAAGTAAAAATAAAAACAGATAAACAAGATGAATCACTTGGTTCCGACTCGTGTATAGTGTAACCTTTGATTATTTCCGCACTTTTGCACTTATTTAAGAGATCATCTTAGTTATTGTAGTAGGCCCCTCTTTTAAAGGTGACGTTATCCTCAACCCAGTAGTTTGAGTCAGCAAGGATACAATCCTAAAGGGTCGGATTATTGAAAGATAATTAATTAAGTTATTAATGCAAATTATGGTAGGCCCCTCTTTTGGAGGTGACGTTACCCTCGACTAAGTAGTCTGAGTCAGCAGGGATACAGTCCTAAATAGCCGGGTTATAGTATTAATAGTAGTTAACTTATGAGGGGATCAAAGAGTTTGGACCCCCGCCATCCAATACCGTTAAGTATTGAAGGAGGTCCTACTAAATTTGACCCAGGTCCATTGCAGGACCTCTAAACGCTGAACAATGGCAAGACTATTACCAAACCGTTCCCTTAACCCCCGACCAGGTAGCCAACATACCTCCATATAGACCGTGGAGATATGAATGGTGAAAATCTTTTATTTTATATAGACAGTAAAATAATGTCAAGACACCACGGACAAACGATAAGGAAGAATCACCTTCAACATAAGAAACTAGTTATTAAAGTCATTAATACAAAACCAAGTAAAAAGTGCGAAAAGATTAGAAATAAAAAGTATTACACTAGACACTTGTCTTCACCAGGTGATGTAAGAGACTTAGGCAAACATGACCTTGATTGTCAAAAACACTTACGATCAATCTTGGATCCCGAGACGACTCACACACTCTATGATGGACAATGGATGATGGTGGTGGATGATGGTGTTATGGTGGTGGTGGGTGGTGGGTGAAGTGTGAGAGAGGTGGTGTGCCAAGGGATGGTTTGAGCTTGAGCCAAGCACTCCTATTTATAGACTGAACAGAAGCTCGGGCACGGCCCCGTGTCCACATCCTTCTCTTTCTTCATTTAATGCAGCTTGTTGAAGGGGTAAGATCCCAAAAACCTCATAATAAATACTTGGGACCATACCACAACCTTGCTTTTCAACCTTTTAACCTTGCGCGGCCGCGCACAGGTCTTACAAAAGAAAAAGAAACAAACAACAATCAACACTTGCGCCAAAAGGAAATCATAAGTCCTTGCGCTTTCTCCCATGAACAAAGGATGAAAATCCTAAAGTAAACACTTCCGCTTAACATCCAGACTTGGATATTATTTACCCAGGTTTGGGATTTATTTAGCTGATTCCACACGATAAGGAATCGCACCAGATTACAGCAGTAATCTTCTAGAAGTGCTTCAATCGTGCACCACTAAGACGGTTATAACCGCCTGGACACGTGTCACCATCTCAGGCATCCCTGAAACCACAACGATAGCATGTAATTGGAGAGTAATCTCCACTTAATCACTTTACAATTGGCAAATCCCCAGCCATCGATCAAAGCCGCGATCCGTGTGCACTTACGAAGGATCAAGAAGCTTGACGGAAGGAAATGTAACCGCTTACGGGGTTAGCATCTTCCGTCAACTTTTCACTAACGGGTTTTCCCGCCCAAAGACTCCCGGCTATATATATGAGAAACAATCCAGGTATGAATTCAAGTCACACACACTTCTCAAATACATCTTCTTCTTCATAACCCATACTGATTCTCACACCGGAGTCGGGTCAAGGAGAGAACCCTTTTCTCCCCTTGACAAGGCTAACGGTGCTTCTTTTTTGCAGAGTTATCGAGGAAGGAGATCAGTTGTAATCGAATCAAACGAGAGGAAACTTACCTTTTTATGCGGATTCAAACCCCCTAGATAATTGATTCCGATCGATTAATCTAGTGTTTCTTCATTGGCGCCCATCGATTCCTCTGTTTTTCAGTTTTTGTCTCGTTTCGATTCAGTTGCCTTATTCTCTGTTTTTCACATAGCAGAGAATTCATTATCTCACCCATCAGGTCCTCGATTTGAGTTCGAGGGTTCTACAACCCAAAATACCCAGATTAACGGAATCATGGGAGCAAACGAAAACAACGGTCATTTAGACAGAAAGAATTTCTCAGATCCAATCATAGAGAGATCCCCAGAGTATTGGTTTAACAGATGCCAGACTGCTTTAAACACAATTGTTACGCAAATTGCCAGATCCGAGTTCTCAAACATCAGATCTGGTGAAGAAATTGACACTGTAGTATTGGACCCACCAACACCCTGTCGGGGGGACATCCAATCTAGTCATAATATTGATATACGTCAACAATCCAGAAATAGCAATCATCAGAGAGCTAAATCAAAACAAATAAACATGGTTCAAGGAGGTCCGTCACGAAGACCAAATAAACGAAATCATGATCAACATTGGAGGGAACAACAAGTCGTGTTTCCTGTTGTTCCTGGAGGCCCTCAGGAAGAACGACCAGTAATTATTACTGGCATCTTCGGCCATTACCGGACGGACTATATGTTTATAGATCCGGGAAGCTCGATGGACATCATATACGAGCAATGCTTCAAACAGCTTGACCCAAAAGACAAAGCACGTCTAGAACCGGTCGATTTTCCCCTCACCAGATTTTGCAATGAAGCTGTATTCCCATTAGGGCAAATAGCCTTCCCTGTGACTCTATCTGATGGTGAGCATTCACGAACAGTCACGGTAAATTTCATGGTCATGCCGGCAACATCACGCCATGATGTCCTGCTCGAAAGAAGATCATAAAGAGAATTCAACATGATCACCTCTATCCCACACGCTGCATGCCGATTTCCAACGGAAACCGGAGTTGCAATTCTGTACTCAAGCAAAGAGGTCATGTACGTAGATGACGAGCCACCGGCAAAGGTAGTCAAACCTTCAGCATCAAACGAACCGGAGAAATGGGTCCTGAACAACGAATATCCAGAGCAGACCATCCTGCTAGGACATGCCATTTCACCGTCAACACGAATACAATTAAAAGAATTGTTGTCCAACAACAAAGATATATTCGCTTGGTGCCCAGCAGACATGACTGGGGTTCCACGCAACATTGCCTGAATATCAAACCATCAGCAGAACCTGTTGCTCAGGGGAGGCGTAGCTTTAGCGAAGAAAAAGCGAAAGCTATGGACGAACAAGTGACAGAGCTACTCAATGCGGGAATCTTATGCGAAGTTAAATACCATACATGGGTTGCCAATCCAGTAATGGTACAGAAACACAGTGGCGGATGGAGAATGTGCGTCGACTTCAAAGACCTGAATAAAGCGTGCCCAAAAGATTGCTACGCGCTTCTGGAGATAAACAAAAAAGTCGACTCTCTAGCGTCATTCAGATGGAAGTGCTTTCTCGACTGTTACAAAGGTTATCATCAGGTCCAGATGAAGAAAGAAGACGAAGATAAAACTGCATTCCGCACAGATAAGGGCATCTTCTGCTACACTAAAATGCCCTTCGGCCTGCACAACGCTGGCGCAACTTACCAACGCTTAATGGACACAGTTTTCAGAGGTGACATTGGCAAGACAGTCGAGGTATACATGGATGACCTCGTCATCATGAGCCACGAGGAAGACACGATGCTCAACAATATTCAGCGCACGTTTGACTCTTTGCGCAGCGTGAACTTGAAACTCAATCCAACAAAATGTTCCTTCGGCATGGAGGAGGGAAAATTTTTGGGCTTTATAGTCACAAGAGACGGTTTTAAAGTAAATCCAGAAAAAGTGCAGGCCATCCAGCTAATGCCATCACCTGCAACAATAAAAGAAATGCAAAGACTCGTCGGGCGCTTAGCAGCCTTGAACAGATTCTTGGCTAATCATGCGGCAAAGTCTTATCCATTCATCAGCACGCTGTGAAACTGCGCGAAGAAAACCCACTTTCAGTGGACACCTGAAGCAGAAACAGCATTCAAACAAATGAAGGAATGTTTAATTCAGCTGCCAACGCTGACCACACCAAGAGAAAAAGAACCACTGATTTTATATCTATCTGCTGCGGAAATAGCGGTAGGTGCAGTATTGATGGTAGAACGAGAAAACATTCAGACTCCAATTTACTATATAAGCAAGATGCTCACCGGCCCAGAAACTCGTTACTCGATGATAGAAAAGCTGGTCCTAGCACTAGTACATGCATCACGACGCCTACGTAGGTATTTTTCGGGCTACGTCATCACAGTTCTCACTAATTACCACTTAGGCCAGATCTTATCTAAGCCCAATGTGGCGGGACGATTGGCTAAGTGGGCTATCGAGCTAGGAGGATACAATATCCTCTACAGACCCAGACCAGCAATCAAAGGGCAAGTTCTAGCAGACTTTGCCACCGAAGTTCCCATCGACAAAGTTCAAGAGTGCGAGGCAATCCAGAACCCTGTACCCGTTTTCGACGACAGGGTCTGGACCTTGCACACAGACGGCGCTTCTAATGATGACGGAGCAGGGGTAGGTCTCCGACTAGTTAGCCCGGACGATCACGAACTCACATATGCCATACGCCTAGACTTCCGAAGCACTAACAACGAAGCAGAAGACGAAGCGTTTTTAGCAGGCCTTCGTTTAGCGCTTAAAATGGGGGCAAGAAACCTCGAAGCTAACGTTGATTCAAAGCTAGTAGCTGAACAAGTTAATGGGCACTACGATGCAAGAGGAGAAGCTATGGCGTTGTACCTGGAACAAGCGCGAATGTTAATTGGTCAATTCCAAACGTTCAAAGTCAACCATATAAACAGAAGTGAAAACAAACATGCGGACGCATTGAGCAAATTGGCCGCAACCAACTTTAAGCACTTAGCAAAAGAAGTACGCATAGAGGTACTGTCCAATCCCTCTGTTCCTCTAAAACAAGTCAACATCATAGAGATCGGTAGTCCGTCCTTGATGTCCCCGATCATATTATACTTGCAGCACGGGAAACTCCCGGAAGAAAAAGTAGAAGACAGGAAAATTCAGAATAAAGCAATAAACTACGAAATGGCGGACGTCATTCTATACAGAAAGTCATTCATGGGACCATTACTCCGATGCGTTGACAAGACAGACGCGCAATACCTGATCAGAGAAATCCATGAAGGCTTGTGCGGAATACATGTCGGACCACGCATGGTAGTAGCTAAAATAATTAGCGTAGGATATTATTGGCCGGGAATGCACGTTGACGCGGAAGAAATATTACGGAAATGCGCAGCATGCCAACGTCACGCGCCAAAGACGCTCCGGCCAAAGAATCCACTAGTACCGGTCACGTCTGCATGGCCATTCCAGCAATGGGGCATTGATCTCGTTGGCCCATTTCCTGACGCACCAGGCGCGGTAAAATTCATCATTGTAGCAGTCGACTACTTCACGAAGTGGGTTGAAGCTAAAGCCTTGGCCTCAACCACAGCAATGGTAATCCGCAAATTTATATGGGAACATATTATTTGCAGATTTGGATTACCATTACGCATCATTTCTGACAACGGCACTAACTTTGCCTCAGAAGATCTACAGAAATGGTTCAAGGAAATGAAAATTGAACACAACTTTGCCTCCGTGGCACACCCACAAGCAAACGGCCAAGTCGAAAGCATCAACAAACAAATAGTCGACGACATTAAAGCACGATTGGGCACAGCACGCAGAGGATGGGTTGATGAACTCCCTAGCATCCTATGGGCACATCGAACAATGCCAAAGACTAGCACGGGAGAAACTCCATTTAGTCTGGTCTACGGGTCTGAAGCCGTAATCCCAGCTGAAATCGGCTTACCGTCACCGCGCATGATAGCCATGGAAAAACAAAACAATGAGCAAGAGCGAAGAATGGATTTAGACCTTCTTGAAGAAAGGCGCGAGAACGCCGCCATCACAGAAGCAAGGTACAAATCCAAACTCGAAAAATATTACAACGCACGTGTACGCGTGTGTACCTTTGTCCCCGGTGATTTCGTCTTGCGCGACAATGAAGCGTCAAATGCAGAAAAACCGGGCAAATTAGCGCCAAAATGGGAAGGACCATACATCATCAATAAGGTCCTAGGTAAAGGGGCATACACCCTAAAACGAATCGACGGGACTCTAGTTCCCCGCACTTGGAATGCGCAGCAGCTGCGCAGGTGTTACATATAGGACAAATCATTCACATGCAATGTATTTCCTATTTACACTTGTATTACAAGCCTTGCGCTTTATTAATACAAACATTATTTTCATGCTTATTACTGTTTGTTACAAATTGCATGTAATTCTTTTGGTTTGCGCGAAAACAATATGGTAAACATTGTACACCTCATGAACAATCCAGAAAAAGCGCAACATAAGCGCATATTCTGGACAAACGTTCACACATTAGCACAATACCATCTCTCATTCGCCCTACCTGATCAAAGTAATTAAAATACATGCAACGTATTGTAATCCAAACATACAAAACCTACAGGTACAGCAGTACATCAAAATATATATATCATCAAGTGTAGCATAAACACTTCGAAACAAGATCATGGTAATGATCTCCAAAAATTTTTAGTACCAAGACTAGAATACCAACATAAACATCAAAAAAAGAGGGGAATATACAGTTCCCAAACCTACCCTATTCAACGGTAGCATCTTCATCAGCAGTCGAAACATGACCGACTCGACGATTCTGTCGACGACGGTATACCAACTCACATCTACCAGGTTGAAGCATTGGGAAACGAGCCATCAAAGCTTCAACGGACAATACACCGGCTTCTTCTCTAATCTCCGGTAGACAGGGTTCAGAACTAACCCCCGAGAGGGGATGAACAGAAGATGTCAGCTTCCCGGCTCCGGTAACTGTTAGCGGTGGTGAGCTAGCAAGAAGTAAGAGACTCTCAGCAGCCTCAAACATATCCAGAACATCCAACAGGCGTCGGGTACGAGGGGAACGACTGATCTTCATCTTTATAAACAAACAAAGAGAAGAAAAGTAACACCCACATGTATATATAGGCACATAACTTCGGGAACTGGAGAAGCATAATTACCTGTCAGATGTCCTTTCCAAACGGCGCTACAGGAGCAAGCGTCATGTCCTCATAAATAAGGCCTGACAAGCGCCACTACAAATCCCAAGATAAAGAGGAAAAATACAAACTTTTACTGCCAACTGACGTCACTACACGTCAAAGCATGATTACAAGAGAGCAAAAGTCATAATTTCCCCTAAAAAACCTTTTTAAAATTAAATCTTCTTCCGAAAGTTTCCTTATTTTTCGCGCCAAAAAGCAGTTCTCTCTTATAGGTCCAGTGCTCCACTTATTTGCATAAGTACAACACTAGACTGGGGGGACTTGAAGGGGTAAGGTCCCAAAAACCTCATAATAAATACTTGGGACCATACCACAACCTTGCTTTTCAACCTTTTAACCTTGCGCGGCCGCGCACGGGTCTTACAAAAGAAAAAGAAACAAACAACAATCAACACTTGCGCCAAAAGGAAATCATAAGTCCTTGCGCTTTCTCCCATGAACAAAGGATGAAAATCCTAAAGTAAACACTTCCGCTTAACATCCAGACTTGGATATTATTAACCCAGGTTTGGGATTTATTTAGCTGATTCCACACGATAAGGAATCGCACCAGATTACAACAGTAATCTTCTAGAAGGGCTGCAATCGTGCACCACTAAGACGGTTATAACCGCCTGGACACATGTCACCATCTCAGGCATCCCTGAAACCACAACGATAGCATGTAATTGGAGAGTAATCTCCACTTAATCACTTTACAATTGGCAAATCCCCAGCCATCGATCAAAGCCGCGATCCGTGTGCACTTACGACGGATCAAGAAGCTTGACGGAAGGAAATGTAACCGCTTACGGGGTTAGCATCTTCCGTCAACTTTTCACTAACGGGTTTTCCCGCCCAAAGACTCCCGGCTATATATATGAGAAACAATCCAGGTATGAATTCAAGTCACACACACTTCTCAAATACATCTTCTTCTTCATAACCCATACTGATTCTCACACCGGAGTCGGGTCAAGGAGAGAACCCTTTTCTCCCCTTGACAAGGCTAACTGTGCTTCTTTTTTGCAGAGTTATCGAGGAAGGAGATCAGTTGTAATCGAATCAAACGAGAGGAAACTTACCTTTTTATGCGGATTCAAACCCCCTAGATAATTGATTCTGATCGATTAATCTAGTGTTTCTTCACTTATCTTATTAGTTGACCACGCCCCCGTGTCTGCTGAGCACGACCCCGTGTGCAGAAGAATCTTTGTACTATGAAGATTTGCCTAGATTGTGCGAATCTTATAGTTGACCACGGCCCCGTGTCCACTGAGCACGGCCCCGTGGTGGGCAATAGAAGCTTCTACCACTTTGTCTTTTCTGCTGACACTTGGGCACGCCCCCGTGCTGGCTGAGCACGGGGCGTGTTCAGTCTTCTGTCTTCTTGTTTTGCTTGGGAAGATGCTGCCGTGGGGTCGGGCATGTAACGTTTGTTCCTTTTCTTGTATTTATGTTAGATTTTGCTGTCTTTTTGCTCATTTTGTTGATTTGAGCTCATTTAATCCTGAAAATACAAAAGGAAGACAAAAGCATACTTTTTCCAACATTAGTACTAAAAAAGGGTTAGTTTTATGCCACAATTGATGTAATTTATATGTTGCATTTTGCACACATCATCACGCAATAGAAGGCCTTCTTTTGTACTATCGGTAGATTAACCCCCCATGCCACGACGGGGATATCTTTAACCGTCTCACAAGCTAATATATCCATGTTTTCCAGCCAAACTCCGATGAACCACCAAATAGATTTTGCCGTTATGCACGAGACGAGTAAGTGATCGGCCGTTTCTTCTGAGTAACCGCGGAATGGACAAGTTATGGACCCAACCTGTACTCCTCTCTTAGCTAATTCAACCCGCGTTGGAATCCTTCCCGATATACACCGCCACGCCAATGTATTCGCCTTGGATGTTGCCCACGCACACCACTTCATGATCGGATTTCCGTCGCTTTGGTAGCTCGCTTCGCCTAACTCATTTCTCACAGCTTTTACCGAAAAAAGAGTGTCTTTTTCCGATATCCAACCCCATGCATTGTTCAAGTCCTTCATTCTTTTGCTGTCAAGAGTTTCAAAAAGGCGTAGAAACTCGGTCCAACTCTCGTTATTTGACGGTTTAGACTTCCATTCCCAATGCCAAACAATACTTGAACCCAACTTTTTGTAATTTTCAAAAACTCTAACATTCTTCTTTGAAGCCATGTTGTATATCAGTGGGAATTCCTCTTTTAGTGTTTTGTTACCAAGCCATAGATCTTCCCAGAATCTCACTTTGTCCCCTTTCCCTACTTCACATTTTAGTTTAAGGTCAATATTTAAATTGCTTTTTTGAAACTCCTTTTTAATTGCCCCGATGTTTTTCCACACCCCCGTTAAAGACTTATTCACCGGAATGATTTCCTTTTTCCAACATCTCCCATGTAGTTCCTTTATCACCCTAACCCATAATTGGTTTTCATCTTCCCTTAATCTCCACCACCATTTAAGTAACAATGCCAGATTTGCGTCTCTAATGCTTCCCATCCCCAACCCGCCCATCTTCTTAGACGCCACCATTTTTTCCCATTTGATCCATCTATTTTTTTTTTGGACGAACTTACTCCTCCCCAAATGAATCTTCTCCGAATTCCTTCAAGTGTTTTAATAACTTTTGTTGGTGCTTTATAAAGTGAATGGTAGTACGTGGGAAGATTACCAAGTACCGCTTTTGCCAATGTAACTCTACCTGCTAACGAAAGGCATTTTGCTTTCCACCTAGAAAGTTTAGAATTAAAACGATCCACCACTAATTTCCAGTTTGCGATTCTGTTCATGTTAGATCCGACCAGCAAGCCAAGGTAATTAAATGGAAAAGATCCCACATTGCAACTGAGAGCATTGGCGAAGCATGCCATACTTGATTCATCCAACCCGACCCCATATACTTTACTTTTAGAACGCCTGACCCTAAGGCCTGAAGCCAAATAAAAGCAACGCAAAATACGTGCCAGATTTTTTACATGATCCAATTTCCCATCATCCACAAACACCACGTCATCGGCATAAAATAGGTGTGAAATTATGTCACACCCCGATTTCCACGTGTCACCGGTGGGCCCGGTGGGGGAGTATCGTGACGTGGTTGGCAACGTAATAGTCAAACAACACAATATAATAATGCACAGCGGAAACAAATTTAAATAAGATACAACCGAATTTATTTATTGTAAACAAAGTCACAATTATCCGGTGTTTATCCACAGTAGGATCGAATTAAAAACATTGTTTATGGTTCAACAGACTTCGGCATCTTAAGTTTGCGAGACTTCTAATGATGCTTAGGAGAATCCCAGCCTATTTCGCCTAGTACCTGCATTCAATCTTTTTGGGAAAATACGTCAGTTTACACTGGTAAATACATTCAACTGACTCATTTTATAAAATGATTGAAAATTTGTTTGGATGCACATGGCATAAACATTTTTATTAACTTGGGAGAATTATTTAATATTATAATCTTGTGAACGATTTACATGTTACTTATGCGTTCAGTAGCCCGGAACGTATCCGGGTTAAAGATCAATAGACACACCACTTTAAGTGAGTTATACACGGGAGTACGCCTACACCCCGTGCTCAGGTCGTGGCTATCTCGTAAGATAATGCCGAGGATATCCGGGACATGGTCATTAACCCCCCAAAGGCTGTAAAGTAAACACATCTGTTTAAAACGAGCCGATCAAATTATTCAATTAACCACCTAAGCGATGGAAGATTTGATGCCCGATCAAGCGGTACGCTATGTACCGTAACCCAAGCCCGTATAGGGAAAATAAGTTAAAAGAATTTACCTGATGCAAAGTATAGTCACAATAGTCAGATAGCAAGTAGCTTTTACTGTTTCTCCTAATCTGGAACGAAGGTTAAATATAACCTATTAGAATCCTAGCGGGTCTTTAATTATGCTTAAGCTTAGACCGGCTAGTTTCGAAGATACGGTTCGTACGCACGATTAAGCGAAGACCGGATAGAATGTGATTCAGACCCGACAAGTTTGAAGACTTGTTTAATATGGGTTCATTATTCACATTCTGGATTTTGAGATTAAACCGATAAGGTTTGACCCGTTTCGGCTAATTTATGTAAACTTGTTACATAAACCGAGCCGAACGCGTAAGATGCGTAACGGGTATCCGTAAGAGCCATATACAAGTTTCCTAAGTTAATATGCTTCAAATATGTTGTAACATCAGTAGGATGTCTTTCGTTATGCCCCGAACTAATTTAAACACAAACTATGCCCCATAGGGGTAGTTTGGTCATTTTAAAGTTTGTAAAAGAGTTTAATTGTTTAACTGAGTTACAGGTCTGATGTAAACAGAAAACATACTCATTTTGATGGGTTATAACAGTAGGTTAAGGCATATATGTGAATTTATCATATTTAACCAAACTATGCCCCATAGGGGTATTTTGGTAATTTCACATAAGCCGAAAAGCTCAAAAACGAAGTCTGAGTTTATTAACCTTTGCTTACTGTTAGAATATCATATTTTGCCTTATATATCAGTAGGTATCAACCCGGGTATGTCCAATATGATTCTAAGACATACTATGCGTTAAAAACGCTAATTATGGCGATTAAAGGCCATTTCCGGGTTCTATACTTAAATCTGATATTTTTATATTTCCAGAAGGCTTAAAATAATTTATTAATCATATGTGATCAGTGGCAAAAGGTTTGGAGTCGTTTAGATAAGTAAAACTCATTTTATGGCCCGTAAGGGCAAAACCTACAATTACCGGATTAAGCCTACGACTACTAGTTATGCTCAGCCTAAAATTAATTAAAAATCTTTAAAAATCCCAAAATAATATATAACATCTGTGGGTAAAAGATTTGATATCAAAAAGTATGTTTAACTAGGCTATACGCTAATTACGCCATCTTATTAACATAAAGCTTTAATTTAGCGACAATGAACATAACTATTAATCTACAAGTCAAACTGATGTCAAACTTTGCATACAAGTCTAAATATCAGTAACTAAGGATTCTACACTTTTAGATTTTCATAAATCATGATTTAAGGTAATAAGGGCATAACGGTCCAAGTATGAGCATTTAACGGAAACTTGCATATAAATTGGATAACTAGTGAACCAAGGTGTATGATCACAGAGGGTTGTTCTAACATGTATCCTAATCCAATTTAAGCTCTGTGGCATTTCTAAAATATGTCTAAACGGGTCAGAACTGAAAGTCAACCGAAAAGTCAAACTGTGTGACTTTCGGTTCCGAACCGGGTCTAAACAGGAAATAGTCGGGTTGAACATGTTGGGACATGTTCTTACACTTATTTCTAAGTTATAACAATGTTCAAACAGGTTACAAATGTTCTAGATAGCTAATTATGCATAAATGCCAATTTAAGCAATATGTTGACTTTTTAAGTAAAGCTTTGACCCGACATTTGACCTGTTTAGGATGGTGATCAGGGGAAACCCTTTTGGGGTTTTATTACCCACATAAATACCATTCTAAAACTACTTTTAATTCGAGATAAGACTGAGTCATTAGTGACTAATCTCGAAGTCAAACCGTAATTACGACGGTTTGACTTTTAGCTAATCAACTAAGCTAAACACAACCAAATAAGAACTAGAAGACTTACAATAGTCCAATGCACGAATTAGGAGCAGAGGGGAGAGTTCCTTAGCTCCAGGAGGCTCCAATGATCAAATGCAAGTGTGAAGATTGATGGTTGCACAATGTGGCTTTATATAACACTTGGATCCACCACAACTTCTTGACAACTAACTCTAGGACCAACCACAACCATTTAACACTTGTCCTAGTGCTCTAGGATAGTTTAGGGGTCGTTTATAACTGATAAAAATCGGTGCAAACGGTCACAATCGCGTACAACAGCCAACAGCAGGTTTCTGGTCGCTGGCACCCGCTAGCGCACCGTTACGCTACACTGGTAGCGGTGCGCTAGCCCACAACAATGGGCCAGTTGACTTAACGGGGTAGCGCACCGTTACGCTACACATGTAGCGGTGCGCTAGCCCTTTCTGAAACAAGAATTGTTATTGTTTGTTGAAGATTCGTAAAGGTAACCAATTATTTCGATCTTGGGTCCTATACCAGCACTTATGGACCTCCCAAAACGGTCTTGCACAGTATCAAACCCCACCATAATGATATGTTTGGTTTGGGTTCAAAAGTAAGACCCGTATATCTCGGTTTACCATTCAATTCACTTGTGGGATCAAATCATGCTTTTCAATTCTATTATTATCAAGAATTCTCTGCATTGAGGGTAATAAAGATGGGTATAACATTTAATCGGGTCTTGGGATTTATACTTGAGGTCGTTCAGAGGTAACAATTTAACATGACGCCACTTTAATCCTGCCGAAACATCTTTATTAAACCCGGTTTTTCAACGCGTTTTGTCTTACATGACACGTGTCATTTTATTATTAAACCCGAAATTTTCGAGGTGTTACATCCTCACCCCCTTAAAATAAATCTCGACCCGAGATTTACTGAAACAGGTAAGGGTACTTTTCTTTCATCGTGGATTCAACCTCCCACGTGAAATCGGGACCTCTACGGGCATCCCATTTGACCTTAACAAAAGGTATATGCTTTCTCCGAAGCTTTCTTACCTGTCGATCTTCAATCGACACAGGTTTTTCCACGAATTTCAAGCTCTCATCAATATGCACATCTGCATGCGGCATGACATGTGATTCGTCAGCGGAACATTTCTTTAGATTGCAGATGTGGAACACGTTGTGAATTCCACTGAGCTCTTCTGGTAAGTTCAACTTATAGGCAACTGACCCGACACGTTCGATAACCTCGAAAGGTCCTATGTATCTCGGGCTTAGTTTGCCTTTCTTACCAAACCGCATCACTCCTTTCCAGGGTGACACTTTAAGTAGGACTTTTTCACCCACTTCGAAGTGAAAATCCTTACGACTTGGATCCGCGTAACTCTTCTGCCTATCCCGGGCAGCTTGGAGATTTTTACGAATCTGGACAATCTTGTCCGTCGTTTCGAATACGATCTCTGGTCCTGATAACTGGACTTCCCCAACTTCCGCCCAACAAACTGGCGATCTACACTTTCTACCATATAATGCCTCAAAAGGCGCAGCCTTTATGCTGGTATGGTAGCTATTGTTGTAGGAGAATTCGATCAATGGTAGGTTCTTATCCCAGCTACCTTCCAATTCGATCGCACATGCACGTAGCATGTCCTCCAACGTTTGAATAGTACGCTCACTCTGACCGTCAGTCTGAGGATGGTAAGCCGTACTAAAGTTCAAACGTGTGCCCAAAGATTGCTGGAAACTCTTCCAAAAATGTGACGTGTACCTAGTATCCCGGTCAGAGATAATAGCTACAGGTATGCCATGTAGGGCTACAATCTTATCAACGTATAACTGGGCTAACATGTCGGAGCTATAAGTCTCCTTGATGGGTAAGAAATGAGCTGACTTAGTCAGTCTGTCAACTATAACCCATATTGTATCATTGCCTTTCCTCGTCTTGGGTAACTTGGTAATAAAATCCATAGTTACCATTTCCCACTTCCACGTAGGAAGTTCAGGCTGTTGTAGCAAACCTGACGGTTTCTGATGCTCGGCTTTGACTTGCGCACATGTCAAGCATTTTGCTACATGGGCGGCTACAGACTTTTTCAAGCCTATCCACCAATAATTTGTCTTCAAATCCTGATACATCTTATCCGCACCAGGATGAACGGAATATTTGGAACTATGGGCTTCCTGGAGGATAACATCACGAAGTCCTCCATAAATTGGAACCCATACTCATCCGTTCAACCTCAGAAGTCCGTCCTTGCTAAGAGTTAACTGCTCCTCAGTTACTCCTAGCTTTTCATTAGGATAGTTAGCTTCCAACACAGCTTCCTTCTGTGCAGCTAACAACCTTTCCATCAGACTGTTCTTTAATTCCATGCGCTTGGCATGGATTCGGATAGGTTTAATTCTTTCCTTCCGACTCAAGGCATCGGCGACCACATTCGCCTTGCCGGGATGGTACTTGATTTCACAATCATAGTCATTTAAAGTTTCCATCCAGCGGCGTTGCCTCATGTTTAACTCCTTCTGATTAAACAGATGTTGGAGGCTCTTGTGATCAGAATAGATCACAAATTTGACACCATAAAGGTAGTGCCTCCAAAGCTTCAGTGCAAATACAACGGCACCCAGTTCCAAGTCATGGGTGGTGTAATTCTTTTCATGCACTTTCAACTGTCTTGAAGCGTAGGCAATAACTTTGCCTTTCTGCATAAGCACACACCCCATGCCAGTATGCGAAGCATCACAATAAACCACAAATTCTTCAATTCCCTCTGGCAATGTCAGTACTGGGGCGTTGCTCAGCTTTTGCTTCAGAATATCAAAGGATTCTTGCTGCTTAGGGCCCCAAACAAACTTAACCTTCTTCTTAGTTAAGGAGGTTAGGGGTGCAGCAATCCTTGAAAAATTTTCAATGAAACGCCGGTAGTATCCTGCCAATCCCAGGAAGCTACGAATTTCTGTTGGCGTTTTTGGCTCTTGCCAGTTCATTACTGCTTCAACCTTAACGGGATCCACCTGGATACCACGCTCACTGACCACGTGTCCAAGAAATTGGACTTCCCTAAGCCAAAATTCACACTTGGAGAATTTGGCATAGAGTTTCTCTTTATGCAGGAGTTTGAGAATACATCGAAGATGTTTCTCGTGGTCAGCTTTGTTCTTAGAATAAATGAGGATGTCGTCGATGAAAACGATGACGAATTTATCTAAGTGCGGCTTGCAAACGCGATTCATGAGATCCATGAACGCAGCCGGTGCATTGGTGAGCCCGAAAGGCATCACTAGGAACTCGTAGTGACCGTAACGAGTTCTAAATGCAGTCTTGTGTACGTCTTCATCTTTGACCTTCAGCTGATGGTAGCCTGACCTCAAATCTATCTTTGAGAAGTAACTTGCCCCTTGCAATTGATCGAACAGATCGTCGATTCTGGGCAGAGGATATCTATTCTTGATCGTGACTTTATTAAGCTCACGATAGTCGATGCACAGACGCATCGACCCATCCTTCTTCTTGACAAATAAGATTGGCGCTCCCCAAGGAGATGAACTAGGTCTAATGAAACCCTTAGCCAGCAATTCATCTAGCTGCGTCCGCAACTCCTTCATTTCCGTGGGTGCCAGTCTGTATGGAGCTCTAGCAACAGGTGCTGCTCCAGGGATGATATCGATCCTGAATTCCACTTGCCTATCTGGTGGTAAACCAGGTAGATATTCAGGAAATACTTCTGGGTACTCCGAGATGACAGGGATGTCTTCTATCTTCGGTTTGGGCTCATCAATGATCACTTGCGCCATGTAGATGACACATCCCTTCTTCATACACTTAGAAGCCTTGAGCATAGTCACCTGCTCAGGCAGTCCGTACTGGGTGTCACCCCGAATGGTAAGTGATTCACCAGACGGAGTCTTTATTACCACCTGTTTCTGGTTACAGACGATTTGGGCCTGGTTATGAGATAACCAGTCCATACCCAGAACTATGTCAAAACCAGCTAATTTAAACGGAAGTAGTGACAGAGGAAAAGAATGGTTCTTAATGGATATAACACATCCATCTAACGCAGTAGAGACGGTTTCTATGGTACCATCTGCTAATTCTACCTCATAGTTCACCTTTAGGGTTTTGACAGGTAAGTTCAACAATTCACAAAATTTATGATCTACGAAAGACTTATCTGCGCCTGAATCAAAAAGTACTCTTGCAAAAACATCATTTACAAGGAAAGTACCTGTTATGACGTTATCATCCTGCACAGCCTCCTTCGCATCCATCCTGAAGACTCTGGCATTAGTCTTCTTAGCCTCCTCAGGCTTCTTGTTGTACTTAGGGCAGTTAGTCTTTATGTGGCCCTTTTCATTGCAACGGTAGCACGTTGCATCTTTCATCTTCTTGCAATCCAAGGTTTTGTGTTCCTTGGACTTGCACAAACCACAAGTGAAAGACCTGGACTCGTTATTCGAGGTTGATTCGAATCTGCACTTTCCAAAGTGCTGTTTCTTGCAAGTTTTGCATGTGGGCTTCTCCCCAGAACGATGCCCATCTTTCTTCGAATCCGATCCCTTCTTGTGATCACCGCTCCCACGGTGCTTCTTGTTCGACTTACGCGAACCATCATCTTCATGCTTCCTCTTCTCGGCCGCCTTATTCCTCTGCGATCTCTGCCGGACCGCATCAAGAGTGAGGGATAAGGAAAGGTCAGTTACAGACCTGAAGGTAACTGGCCGAGAAGCCTTTACACTGGATTTGATCTCGGGTTCCAAACCACCAATAAAGCGTGCGATTCTTTTGGGTTCCGGGGTTACTAGGTAGGGAACCAGCCGAGACAGTGTATTGAAGCTCGTCAAATAAGCTTGACAATCGAGGTTCTTCATCACCAAGGATAGAAAGTCATACTCTATCTTTTCTACCTCGTGTTGAGGGCAGAAATTATCTTTGATCAGGGCAATGTATTGATCCCACGTCATGCTATACAACGGGATCTTTCCGGAGGCCTCCATCAGAGATCTCCACCATGCCAACGCCTCACCTTTGAAGGACTGTGAGACAAATTTAACCACATCACCTTCAGCACATCCGCTGATGTCCACGACCGTGTCCATCTCATCGAGCCACGTCATACAGTCGACGGCTCCTTTCTCCCCCGTAAAATCCCTGGGTTTACAAGACACAAAGTACTTATATGTGCAACCCTTGTTGCGGGGTCCTTGATGCAGTACTAATTGCTGAGATGGATTACTTTGGTGGTTGGTGGACTGGCGATCATCATCGTTTTTCTTTGGTCCATCCTTTTTGGGAGGAGGCTTGTTATGAGCCTCAGAATGTGTCCTTGGCTTTGACTGTGACACAGAGTGGGTCCTACTCCGAGTACCACTGTATTCGTCATATTGTCTATCCAAAGCTTGTGTGATAGCTCCGTCTATGATTGCTTTTAGTTCAGCACCCGTTAATGGGCGTTCTCATTCGGCTCCACAGGATGGCTATTGCCTTCATTGGAGTCAGCCATTTGTATTGAACTGTTGCAGAAAACAAGGTCAATATTTTAATTGGGATTTTATTTTGGAATTACCCCTTAGGGTAATTCGTTAACCATGGTAAACAGAGACCATATTTGGTTAACTTATTAATCGTATTAATTTAGGATTTCAATTAAAATTTATCCTAAACATAAAACAATAACAATATATATTAGCACATAAGGCTTTGTCACATGGACCATTTTATAAACCATGATTTCAGAGAATCAAGACTTTTAAGATTTGAACCTAGTTCATTACCTTTATTAGACAGGGAGTCATAGCTACCACTGTCTTTTGGCTCATGTAGAAATGAGCAAGGCCCGTAGGCACTATATTACCACGTATGGTTAAATATGATCATCTTAATTGATGATGTAAATCCAGGATTCAGAGATCATTAAACTGGATTAGGAATCTTCTAAAGAATCCTTATTCATTCAAGAATGACATGTGATTTTTAACGAATCACTTCTGCCAGGAGTGTTAACATGTTTTAAGATGTTAACAGGGATTTGAATCTTTTAAACCGGTCTTACCATTTTGGCCCGGTCTTATATTTGACACGAGGCTAGGTTTCACACTTAAAGATTCTTAATTAAATAATTACTTAGGCAGGTTAAAAGGAATGATTTTAATTTATTTATTTCATTTATAAGTTATTTATGCACAAATGGCAAATATGAAATTTATAAAATAACACTCCATTAACTTATCACTATATTACATATCGCCCTTAAACGGGTCTTTTACACATGAAATTTGCCCACGCAGGAGCTAAAACATACTAACATGCCCACACAGGGGTCTTACAGAAGACATGCCCACGTAGGGGTCTTACAGAAAGACACAAGTCCTCGTAGGGTCTAACACACCAACAATTGTCCACGTAGGGACTAAACATACAACATACCCTCGTAGGGGTTTATGGAAAGATAGACCCACGTAGGGGTCAATACACACAACAAACAAACATACCCACGTAGGGGCTTAACAACAAGATATGCCCACGCAGGGGCTTACACATCAGCGATGGAAGAATTCAACGATCCTTCTTGTTCTTCCCCTTGATCAGACCCATCAGTCCTTGGAAGAATGTTTGCCTTTCCCTTCGTTCTTCATGTGCTTCCCGTTCCACCTGCTCCAACCTCTGCAAAATTTCCTCCCTATTTGGAGAAAATCGTGGTGGCTGCGACTGCGTCCTTATGATGGGCCTAGGTGGTATCGAGTATCCCTGTGTTGGGTAACTCACCCCCCAAGGATCCCCATAAGGTCCTTGCGTGCCATAGTTTGCTGCTACCGAGTATGGATCAGCCTCTCCATAACCGTAGTTATGATGTGTTGGTGGCTCAAACGGGTTGTAGCCCATACCACCCGGGTATGCTGGTATCGGGTTTTCAAAACACATTGGAGGTGGCTGCAGTACGGCAGGGTTAGAGGGTCCACCCATTTGCGGGTCCTCATAGTGCGGTGGGTAGTGACTAGCACTAGACTGTCGTGGGGAATCGAAAGTGAAACCCCCCGGTCGCACAGATATGCGGGCACCGGTTCTTCTACGCCTTGGCGGTTGAGGAGGTGCCGGTTGAACTGGTGGCGGTGGAGGTGGTGGCGTAACTGCCACAAATCGATGATCCTCAGAAGAATCTTGATGATGCGGCTGTGGTTGTGGCTCCTGTTGCTGATGATACGGCTGCTGCTGGTGCTGCCCATGTGACGACGAGTGGTGTGATGGCGTATAGTACCATTGGTGTTGGTCAAATAAAGCTTGGAAGCTATCTGGACCACCATAGGGTGATCCGTGAAAGGACGATCCGTCGGATATCTCGATCGGATGGTTTAGGGTTCCGCTTGCAGGCATGACGGGGTTCGTATCCTCGTCCATGTCATCAGCTTGATCACCGGAGAAGTGATCATCAGGCCCAAGTGGGTTGAAACCCACGGGTTCTTGCAAGTAATCGGCCGGGTTAAACTGGCCTCTAAAGATAGGTGTGGGGTCCCCATAGGAATGATGGGACAGAGACCTTTGTAGTGGTACATATGAAGGTTGTGTGTTGTGAGGTTCATATGGGTTAAGTGCGGGCGGTGTCGAGCTATGCGAAACCGACCGTCTGGCCGGTTCAACCTGGTTTCGCCGGTTTCGGCGAGGGTCTTCGCTTTCCGTAGCCGTCGGAGCCCGTGTATTGGATGGTCCTGCCTCATGGTCGTTGGGGGCGGCTGCCGGCCCCTTTCCGCGTCCTCTTGTTCGGAAGAATCTTGGCGGCATTTTCGATATTCCTGTCAATACAGCATGAGATAACAATAACAAAAATCTAAAATTTAAAGGACCAAACAAATACCGAAAAAAAAATGGAATTTGTCCTAAGTTATAAGTCTAGACTCGAAGGTTTAGATATGTGCAATTGTGTAACTGAGATTAAACACAAAAGGCTAGTGTTTAATTCACTCAGTGTTGGCTCTGATACCAACCTGTCACACCCCGATTTCCACGTGTCACCGGTGGGCCCGGTGGGGGAGTATCGTGACGTGGTTGGCAACGTAATAGTCAAACAACACAATATAATAATGCACAGCGGAAGCAAATTTAAATAAGATACAACCGAATTTATTTATTGTAAACAAAGTCACAATTATCCGGTGTTTATCCACAGTAGGATCGAATTAAAAACATTGTTTATGGTTCAACAGACTTCGGCATCTTAAGTTTGCGAGACTTCTAATGATGCTTAGGAGAATCCCAGCCTATTTCGCCTAGTACCTGCATTCAATCTTTTTGGGAAAATACGTCAGTTTACACTGGTAAATACATTCAACTGACTCATTTTATAAAATGATTGAAAATTTGTTTGGATGCACATGGCATAAACATTTTTATTAACTTGGGAGAATTATTTAATATTATAATCTTGTGAACGATTTACATGTTACTTATGCGTTCAGTAGCCCGGAACGTATCCGGGTTAAAGATCAATAGACACACCACTTTAAGTGAGTTATACACGGGAGTACGCCTACACCCCGTGCTCAGGTCGTGGCTATCTCGTAAGATAATGCCGAGGATATCCGGGACATGGTCATTAACCCCCCAAAGGCTATAAAGTAAACACATCTGTTTAAAACGAGCCGATCAAATTATTCAATTAACCACCTAAGCGATGGAAGATTTGATGCCCGATCAAGCGGTACGCTATGTACCGTAACCCAAGCCCGTATAGGGAAAATAAGTTAAAAGTATTTACCTGATGCAAAGTATAGTCACAATAGTCAAATAGCAAGTAGCTTTTACTGTTTCTCCTAATCTGGAACGAAGGTTAAATATAACCTATTAGAATCCTAGCGGGTCTTTAATTATGCTTAAGCTTAGACCGGCTAGTTTCGAAGATACGGTTCGTACGCACGATTAAGCGAAGACCGGATAGAATGTGATTCAGACCCGAAAAGTTTGAAGACTTGTTTAATATGCGTTCATTATTCACATTCTGGATTTTGAGATTAAACCGATAAGGTTTGACCCGTTTTGGCTAATTTATGTAAACTTGTTACATAAACCGAGCCGAACGCGTAAGATGCGTAACGGGTATCCGTAAGAGCCATATACAGGTTTCTTAAGTTAATATGCTTCAAATATGTTGTAACATCAGTAGGATGTCTTTCGTTATGCCCCGAACTAATTTAAACACAAACTATGCCCCATAGGGGTAGTTTGGTCATTTTAAAGTTTGTAAAAGAGTTTAATTGTTTAACTGAGTTACAGGTCTGATGTAAACAGCAAACATACTCATTTTGATGGGTTATAACAGTAGGTTAAGGCATATATGTGAATTTATCATATTTAACCAAACTATGCCCCATAGGGGTATTTTGGTAATTTCACATAAGCCGAAAAGCTCAAAAACGAAGTCTGAGTTTATTAACCTTTGCTTACTGTTAGAATATCATATTTTGCCTTATATATCAGTAGGTATCAACCCGGGTATGTCCAATATGATTCTAAGACATACTATGCGTTAAAAACGCTAATTATGGCGATTAAAGGCCATTTCCGGGTTCTATACTTAAATCTGATATTTTTATATTTCCAGAAGGCTTAAAATAATTTATTAATCATATGTGATCAGTGGCAAAAGGTTTGGAGTCGTTTAGATAAGTAAAACTCATTTTATGGCCCGTAAGGGCAAAACCGACAATTACCGGATTAAGCCTACGACTACTAGTTATGCTCAGCCTAAAATTAATTAAAAATCTTTAAAAATCCCAAAATAATATATAACATCTGTGGGTAAAAGATTTGATATCAAAAAGTATGTTTAACTAGGCTATACGCTAATTACGCCATCTTATTAACATAAAGCTTTAATTTAGCGACAATGAGCATAACTATTAATCTACAAGTCAAACTGATGTCAAACTTTGCATACAAGTCTAAATATCAGTAACTAAGGATTCTACACTTTTACATTTTCATAAATCATGATTTAAGGTAATAAGGGCATAACGGTCCAAGTATGAGCATTTAACGGAAACTTGCATATAAATTGGATAACTAGTGAACCAAGGTGTATGATCACAGAGGGTTGTTCTAACATGTATCCTAATCCAATTTAAGCTCTGTGGCATTTCTAAAATATGTCTAAACGGGTCAGAACTGAAAGTCAACCGAAAAGTCAAACTGTGTGACTTTCGGTTCCGAACCGGGTCTAAACAGGAAATAGTCGGGTTGAACATGTTGGGACATGTTCTTACACTTATTTCTAAGTTATAACAATGTTCAAACAGGTTACAAATGTTCTAGATAGCTAATTATGCATAAATGCCAATTTAAGCAATATGTTGACTTTTTAAGTAAAGCTTTGACCCGACATTTGACCTGTTTAGGATGGTGATCAGGGGAAACCCTTTTGGGGTTTTATTACCCACATAAATACCATTCTAAAACTACTTTTAATTCGAGATAAGACTGAGTCATTAGTGACTAATCTCGAAGTCAAACCGTAATTACGACGGTTTGACTTTTAGCTAATCAACTAAGCTAAACACAAACAAATAAGAACTAGAAGACTTACAATAGTCCAATGCACGAATTAGGAGCAGAGGGGAGAGTTCCTTAGCTCCAGGAGGCTCCAATGATCAAATGCAAGTGTGAAGATTGATGGTTGCACAATGTGGCTTTATATAACACTTGGATCCACCACAACTTCTTGACAACTAACTCTAGGACCAACCACAACCATTTAACACTTGTCCTAGTGCTCTAGGATAGTTTAGGGGTCGTTTATAACTGATAAAAACCGGTGCAAACGGTCACAATCGCGTACAACAGCCAACAGCAGGTTTCTGGTCGCTGGCACCCGCTAGCGCACCGTTACGCTACACTGGTAGCGGTGCGCTAGCCCACAACAATGGGCCAGTTGACTTAACGGGGTAGCGCACCGTTACGCTACACATGTAGCGGTGCGCTAGCCCTTTCTGAAACAAGAATTGTTGTTGTTTGTTGAAGATTCGTAAAGGTAACCAATTATTTCGATCTTGGGTCCTATACCAGCACTTATGGACCTCCCAAAACGGTCTTGCACAGTATCAAACCCCACCATAATGATATGTTTGGTTTGGGTTCAAAAGTAAGACCCGTATATCTCGGTTTACCATTCAATTCACTTGTGGGATCAAATCATGCTTTTCAATTCTATTATTATCAAGAATTCTCTGCATTGAGGGTAATAAAGATGGGTATAACATTTAATCGGGTCTTGGGATTTATACTTGAGGTCGTTCAGAGGTAACAATTTAACATGACGCCACTTTAATCCTGCCGAAACATCTTTATTAAACCCGGTTTTTCAACGCGTTTTGTCTTACATGACACGTGTCATTTTATTATTAAACCCGAAATTTTCGAGGTGTTACAAATTAATGGACCTCCATTAGGTAAGGTTAGACCTCCGACTAGTCCATCCTCAACCGCTTTGTTCATAATGATGTTTAGGGATTCTAGGGCCATAATGAACAAAAACGGCGAGATAGGATCCCCTTGCCTGAGCCCACGTTCCATATTAAAACTCCTCGTGGGTGACCCGTTAACGAGTACCCTGCCCGACCCCGCATACAATATTCCCATAATCCAGCATCGCCACTTGGATGGAAATCCCATGTGACGTAAAATCATAACCAGGAATTTCCAATTGAGGGTATCGTATGCCTTCTCTAGATCTACTTTAAAGAATACGGCTTGTTTTTTTTTTGTTTTTTTAACCCATGTAAGCAGCTCGTTTAAAATTAACGGGTTGTCCACAATGTTTTTACCCCCCAAAAAAGCCGTTTGCACAGGAGAAACGAGCTTATCAATGACCGAAACCAGCCTATTAGAAAGTACTTTGGATATTACCTTGTGAACCATGCCAATCAAGGAGATAGGTCTGAATTCGTTTGGAAATCTTGGATCGTTTGACTTCGGGATTAGCGAAATGAAGGAAGCACCGTTAGCTTTGCATAGAGATCCGTGGTGATGAAATTCTTTGAATACCTCGAGGAACGGTGACTCGAATTCCCCCCCCCCCCCCAGAATTTTTTTAAGAAAGCAAAAGTGAAGCCATCGGGTCCTGGTGCCTTTTCTCCGCCGCACTCCCACACTGCTCCTTTGATCTCCTCTAAAGTAAAAGGCCTGATAAGTTCATCACCTTCTTGTTGCGATAATGTTTTAAAACCATTGCTGCTGATGCGTGGTCTCTTTGCCAGAGGCTCTCTAAATTTAGAGCTGAAAAAATCAAGAAACACTTTTTTTATGTCTTCCGCACCAGTCACCCATTCATCACCTGATAGAATTCCATTGATATGATTTTTGACGTTATTATTATTGACCCACTTATGAAATAGGGCTGAGTTATCATCCCCATGTTGAACCCATGTGGCTCTTGCCTTGATCTTTAGTTCTTCCAACCTTTTTGATTCCCAGTCAACGATGTATTCAATCGCCTCAAATCTTACCTTTTTTTCCTCCTCATTTAGGGGCCCCGATTCAGCTTTTATTTCCAAATTATTAACTAAGGTTGACATTTAATTGGCATACCCACTTGAACTGAATGAGTCACTCAGTATAAATGAGACATAGCAGGTAGGGGTGAGCATACAACCGAATTAACCGAACCGTAACCGAAATAACCGAAAAAACCGAACCGAAATAACCGATAACCGAAATAACCGAAGGGTTGGTTATTTATATTTTTAATAACCGATTTTTGCGGTTCGGTTATGGTTATTCTTATTTTCATAACCGCAAATAACCGAACCGAACCGAATAAATATAGCCAAATCTGTAGCACCATAAGTCTTTAAGTTTGTATTTAAATGCTTAACCATGGCCTAATCAATATGTATCTTTGGTGAAGTATTTGAATGTTTTAACTTTTAACCATGACCCAACTTTGATGAAGATTGCACTACAACTTTTTATGTTTTGATTAAAAAGTGTAGAATTTAAAAACCACTTTGTGTTCGTATGTATGTTTCCACATAACACGTGACTACACGTGTTACTTTTGTTTTGGAATTAGTATGCATATGGTAGTGAAATATAATTGATTAACCGTATATTTATTGTTTGCGCATTAATTTTGCTCGACCCACACATTTAAAGTCCAACATTAGAAACAATGAAAATAACCGACCTATAACCGAACCGAAACCGCATTAACCGCAATAACCGATTAACCGAAACCGCATTAACCGAAACCGAACGGTTATGATTTTTTGATAACCGCAATGTGCGGTTATGGTTTCGGTTATAGGTAATAACCGAACCGAACCGCACCATGCTCACCCCTAATAGCAGGAATTCTATGAGGCACATGAAACGAGTCAATTAATTATTAGAACTAGATGTTATTTGTGTTTTTTTTTTATAAAACCTAAATTAGACAACGTTAAAAAAAAATAGTAATATCCATCTATTGATGTTCCCATATTTATTTTTTCAACTTAGATGGGATTCGAGTATGAGTAAAGCGAACATATTGATAGTTAATGTTGATAAAGAAAACGTAAGAGACCATTCAAATATCTTGTCATTGTCATCCAATTTGTTCATACCATTCAAGATTTTATTAAGTCGAAGGGAAACTTAGCCTTTTTACTTAATGTACAAGGGTTTTTTTTTTTTTTTTTTTTTTTTTTTTTTTTTTTTTTTTTTAAAGTAGAGAGTACAAGTTCTTCATCTTATATAAATAACTAGTACTACCTCCTCCCATTAAAAGTGTCATATTTTGAATTTTCAAAGTCTTTATTTATAAACTTTGACCTTAAATAATTTTGTTTGTGTTAGATAATACTTGATGAAAGTTATATGATTTGAGTGTGTTTTACAAGTGTTTTTATCGGGATAATTTTCATCAAATTTTATATAACACAAAAAATATATAATTAAAGTCAAAGTTTATAAATAAAGACTTTGAAAATTCAAAATATGACACTTTTAATAGGACGGAGGGAGTAGTTTGTATGTAACATGGTCTGCCTCCTGTGAAATAAACATTTCCCATCTTGAGAAATGTAAAGACAAACATGTTACATCTGATTCAAGCTTAATACAATAATAAGGGTGTACGGTGTGGTGATCGGCAAGGAGTGGCAAACTAGTTTACCACTCGGTAAACACCACCGCCAACACTAGTTTGCCACTCAAAGTTGAGTAAACTTCCGTTTTGCTCCCTGTGGTTTGGTCACTTTAACGGTTTTGCCCCAAACCTTTAAAAATAGCCATTTTACTCCTTGATGTTTCGATTTTATCGCCATTTTGCTCCCCGTCTCTTAACTCAGTTAAATCATACAATTCTAGGTAGGGGTATTTTGGGAATTATCTAATAATCATTCAACTATTTATGTTAACACTAAAACTATAAAAAAAAATAGAAATTTATCTATTTATTAATCCATAAACATGAACTTTGGAACAACAATTCAGATCTGCAAAATCATCGAATCAACTCTGCACTTATCAACAAGATGAAATTCAAATACTTCAATATAATTCTCCTCAAATAATGTCACAAATTATCCACAATTAATTCCATCACCATTCACCCAAAACAAACTATTTCTCCGTTTGATTCTCAATAATCGATCATCTTTGCTAACCTTGAAAACCCTAGTTTACAGATCTCAAAGCAGTGGTCGCCGATGTCGATTTGACTGCCGGAAAAGTATTGGCCTGTTATTTGCCTGGTAGCACCACCATTCTGCCATCACCATCCTCCACTGTATAAACCATTCCGGTGTAACAGGTTCTTCGAGTTCTAAACCGTTCTCGGTCTTACCCGTTTCAGATCTTGCTAAAAACAAGAAAAAGTAGAAGGAAACGAGGGGCTCATCTGAACCATAGAACAATGTCGCGATGTTCAGATCCGGTGAAGATGCAGCGTCTGATAACCAGATCTGGAGAAAAATAGATCGGGAGAAAAACGTCAGTGATGTGTGGTGGCTGCTGGAGAGGCGGTGATAGATGGAAGGTGTGGTGGCGGTTGATGGTTGTGATGTCGGGTGTTGGTGAGGCGGTGGCTTATGGTGATGATATTGGGTGGTGGGTGAGGCGGTGGCTTATGGTGATGATGTCAGGTGGTGGGTGAATCAGTGATATCGGGTGGTGGCTGATAGTGGTGAGGTGGTGGGTGGTGGAGGTTGGTGGAAGCAACCGGTGTTGGTGGTGAGAGAGAAAGTAACTCAAGCTTGATGAATATATCTGAATACATGTATATATGATATATAATAAATAAATAATTAAACTTTTATTTTTAATATTAAAATAAATAAATAATTAAATGCTTATGTGTAAAATTACTTAAACCCTACTAATTATAAGTAAAATTACTGAAATACCTCTACTTTTAACTGACCATTTTAACTGAGTTAGAGCCGGGGAGCAAACTGGCGACAAAATCAAAACATCAAGGAGTAAAATGGCTATTTTTAAAGGTTTGGGGCAAAACCGTTAAAGTGACCAAACTACAGGGAGCAAAACAGAAGTTTACTCCTCAAAGTTTATCAAATCGGTGGTGGCTTGACGATTCGGTGTGTGGGTGGGGTCCATGCCATCTCTCAACCAATCACACCTTTTTTTTTTTTTTAAAGTTTACCACTTCACCAAGTGTCTAAACCATTGCCAACACTTTTCACCAAAGTTTAAACACTTTTGACTGATTGACATGGTGCGCTCTGATTGGTCGTTTTTTGGTTTGCCACTCCAAAGTGTTTAACCACTCCCTACACCCTAATTGATCTTGTTTAAGAAAATCTTTTAACCCGAAATCCACTAACTCGATGGTATTTCCATTGCTTTATATAGATGCCTAGGGCCGTAAAAAAACTCATGGCTCAAAGCTCGTTCAAGATTCGTTTGAAACTGACTCGTTTATAAAGGAGTCGAGCTAAGCTCAATTTGTAAGTGAGCTGAGCTCAAGCCAAGGTAAGCTTGCTCGTTTAACCCATATAAGTTAAACCAAAATGTTAATGTTTATAACTTATAAGTTAATTCTGTTTATAAATAAGCCTATATTATTTGGTCCATTGTTCTCTACGGAGTATCCCATATTTACTTTAATATTAGTTTTTACTCAAATATATACATAAACATTAAATGTTAATCTTATCTTAAACATGTTTGCTTATTTTTTACAAGCCGGACTCGTTCTCAGCTCGTTAAGAGCAAACGAGCCGAATCAAGTTAGCCGACTTAACTTTAAATATACCTGAAGCCAGCTGGCTCAGCTCGACTAAGTATTAAAAAAAAAGAGTAAACTTCCGTTATGCTCCCTATGGTTTGGTCATTTTAACGGTTTTGCCTCAAACTTTTAAAATAGTCATTTTCCTCCAATAGTTTGCTATGGTTTTTCCATTTTACTCCCCGTCTCTAACTCTATTCAAATTGCCTGTTTTTTTCATTTTACTCACTACAGGGAGCAAAATAGAAAAACCATAGCAAACTATTGAAGGAAAATGATTATTTTTAAAGGTTTGGAGAAAAACGAAACTATTCTAAAAAAAATAAGAATGACCCGTTAAGTTAACGATTAAACATTTCTAAATGGGATTTTTACATATATCCCCTTACTAAAAGGCTTTATTACATATTTACCCAACTCTTAAAATCAATTACATATTTCCCCCTTTTTAAAGAAATTACCCATCTACCCTTTTGCAATGCCTTTTCTAATTCCTTCCTCCTGCGAGCCAACCCTAAAATGTTGAGCATATCCTTTCTGCAATATCCATCTCAAATTCCTCAATAATCGCGACAAAAATTGTGTCAAATCATCATTCAAGCCCTTCGATTCTGAAGCAAAATTGACTTCAATTTCTTCAAGAACACGCAAAACTACTACTCACGGTCAAGTTCCGTATGTCGTTTCATGTTCCGAATCATTTGAATCTTCAAATCCAATATATATAGCTGATCCAGAATCGTTTTTGCACAATAAAAGCGAATTTTATGTGCTTAGTTATAGACTACTGTTATATGTGGTAATTTTAGGATCTGGTATGGGTGATTATTTGTATAAATAGGAACATGGTATTTTACATTTAATTGTTTGATTCATTGTTGATACCTTGTTTGCTTTTATGTGGCATTAGTATTTTTATCATGTTGGGACTTGGGAAGATACTGACTGACGGAGATATGAGTAATGCTAGTGATAAGAAAAACAATCTATTGATCAATTTAATGTGAGTATATATACCACCAGGAAGAACAAATTATTGAAGCTTTATGCACCTTTCTTTCATTAGTACTTTTAATACACCTCTGTGTAACTTGTAATATCAATTAAGTGGAGAAAGTGAAAAGCAAAATCAAGGATGTTGAAGTGATAAATATATGAAATGGAAACCTCACTCCTGGAATCAATCAAGCTGATTATAAAAGGGATATCATATTATAATACAGAAACACAAATAGTGTCACGTTTTTCGTATGTTTTTGTTTTAATTAATTTGCACTTATGAGATGAGTTTATTTACTTGGAGACTTCATCTCTCAGCTGAGCTTTATCATCAAAATTAGCTTATGGAAATTCACAAGAGAAACAAGAAGAATCGAAAGGAGGCTGCTTGGTTATTCAAAAGAAAAAAAAAACTTAAGAGGAAATGGGGAAATATGTAATTATTTAATAAGTTAACTGATGGTAAAATAGTCATTCAATAAGACAAATTTTAATGAAATGGATAAATATGTAATATATATGGTTTAGGAAGGGGAAATATGTAATTGATTTTAAGGATTGGGTATATATGTAATAAATGATCTTAGGAAGGGGATATATGTCTTTCTAAATATACCCGAAGCGTCATGTAATTGGAAACCCACCGTGAACGTCATTTGTACAAATAACAAAGATCCGATTACTCAAATCGGCAGTTTCCATTTTCTCTCAAAATTATCGAAGCAGTCACCCGATTTTGACTCTTTTATTTTTCTACAATCTCAGCGACTGATACGAATTACGGTTTCAATCGGTAAGAATTCAATCTTCCGTTGTAGAATTGTATGCTTATTTGGATTAATTTCTAGAATATCTGTTCACGATGATTCAGTTTTATGGAATTCTGGAACCCTAGATAAATTTAGCGCGAGAATTTTTGGTTTTACGAGATTATTCTCTAGTTGATCTGGAATCAACGATTATTACAGTTACTGTTTATCCTTTTTGATTGATTATCTATGTTGTTTGTGATTGTATTTGTATAAAGTAGTTGTGTGTGCTGTTTGTTATGATTTGGGAATCTAGGGTTTGAGGTAGAGAATGGTCACAGTAACTAATCATCAAAGAGGATTGAGAGATTCTTACTCAACTTAAGAACTTGAAATGAATGGGGGATTAGGGTAAAGCTCCTCAGCACAAAGGGGAAAAAGTTCATATTTTAGGGGCCGTATGCCCAGGGCCTACAGATTTTTGAAGATTTTCGGGGACGGCCCTTCTCCCATACCATAGATACATTCACATTATGCTAAAGATAAAAAAGAAAGTTTATTTGAGTACCCTTTAACTTCATATTATCATTATGTTTTAAATGTTTACTACTTTAACTTTTATAGCGATTGCTTTACCTTGTAGAAAATGTTATACAGGCTAATATTGCTTCTTATTGAACGTATACGAGGACAACTGTTTTGGACTGTTATTACTACTTCGTCCCTAGGGGTGCAAACGAGCCGAGCTACTCGAGATTGGCTCGAAAAAAAGCTCAAAGAAGCCGAGCCCGAGCCTAAAAAACAAGCTCGTTTAATAAACGAGCCTGAGCTTCGCTTATTGAGCTTGAGTCAGCTCGTGAGCCTAAACCAGCCTACTGTTTATATGTTTTTTTTATTAATATATCAATTATATTATATATTCAAATACTAATGATTAACATTTATAAATTTATGAAAAAAACTAACTTATATATTAAATAATAATTATTATTAATATAAATTAATTAGGAAATGATAAACGAGCCGAGCTTGAGCTTTAATAAGTTAAACGCTCGGAAGCACGGAAACGGCTACTAGGTGCCGTCTCCCGTCCCGGGGACTGCATGGGGACGGAAACGGCACGGGAACGCCGTGGAAACGTTTCTGGCAGGCTGGGGACGGCATGGATACGCGTTGAAGATGGGGACGGATTATGGGGACGGCATGGATACGTTTCCGCCTCCTATTGAAACAAACCAAGCGACGTTCAAGTTTCCAAACCCTACAGGATCATCTTCTTCGGTTCTTCTTCAGTTCTTCTTTAGCCGATCCTCTTCTTCTTCAGTTCTTCATCAGCCGATCCTTTTCTTCAGCAAGGTGATAAACAATGTGTCCAGGAAGAAGGTGAAGAAAGAAGGGGGAAGAAACTAGAAAAGCGGCTGCTTATGGTGTGTTTAGGGTTTTTTTGGTTTAAATAAGTTTAGTTTTTTCAACATTTAACCCCTCTATTTTTACTAGTGTATATTTAAACACTAAAACTTGTAGCTTTCTACATAAAAAGTGTAAAAGTAGTTTATTTATTTAAACATTTAACCCCCTCCATCTTCACTAGTTTACATTTGGTTCTTAAACTTATAAACTTATCTATACATCTACATAAAAAGTATAAATTAACATTATATTCACATAAATATAACTATTTTGTGGTTTTGTGTTACATTATCTTTAATATATATTTATTTTTTTATATGTTTTTATTCCCGTACCCGTCCCGTCCCCGCTTCTTGAATTTTTTAGTTTTGCCGTTTCCCGTTCCCGTACCCCGTTCCCGTACCCATCCCAGTGCAACATAGGTTAAACGAGCTCAAGCTCAAGCCTGGGCGAGTTCGGGCTCGGCTCGCTTGCACCCCTATTCGTTCCATTTTCACTTTTAGGCCACTGGGTACAAAAGATGACGTGAACATTTTGTCTTTCATTTCTACAATTGATCTAATTAGCGACGAGTCTATTGAGGATCAGGGGAGATCTGATGGTTAACCGAGCAGATGACACTACATGAGCAGTTTTGAGTTTTATACAAAAATTAGGAAAACTATTAAACAAGACTCATGGGACGAGAAAGAGTGAAAGACAAAATCAGTTTGATTAGGACATTGTTTATTCTAATAAACTTGTATGTGGAAGCTATTTTGTAGCTATACTGAGTTTGTATATATTTATAAAATAGGATAATCGGTATTGTAAAGTGCAAATTAATTATTATGATTTTTTGTGTGGGTGTAGTTTAGGTCCGGAATGTTATTTAGCTTTAGTTTTGCAGTTTTGCAATGATCAGTTTATTACTAGGTTCATTGTTTGGATTATTAGCAATATCTGTACTCTGCAAATAGGGATACAGTTCTACTACTAGCAGCACACTGATGTTCTGTTCAATTATTTGTCTAGGGTTTTCTGTAAGCACAACTTCTCAAATCTACTTGTTCAATGGCGTCCAGTTCTAACAGAGGTGGTGGCTTCTATGGTGCTGCTCCATATAGATCAAGGTATTTGTTTCGCTAATTATTTTTGAATTTTTTTTTATCAATAATCTAATAGCTGCAAACTTAACTGCCTATAAAAGGAAGATAAGTTACAAACATTATATGAGTCATTTGAGACTGGACCTGAACTATTTTACTTTTGACCTTTCCATGTTCTCGTAATGTTTTTTTTTATTAGCTAATAAAAACTGTGTAAACTTTTGTGAGTTTAATACCCATCTGCGTATATTACTATATTGATAACTTCAAATTGTTCACAGCGAAGGGCTTAGCACAAGACAAGGGGCATGTTCTGATGAAATCCAACTACGCATTGATCCAATGCATGCTGACCTGGATGATGAGATCAGTGGCCTCCGAAAGCAAGTTAGACAGCTAAAGAATGTAAGCATCTCATTTTGAAATGTTGCGTTTTTTTTTTCGTATTATACAACCCTCGTAATCTTCTAACCTTTTGAACTAAAGTAAGACCATAGTGTTGGGCCAGTGGGACCATCCATTTTAGTTCTAACTTCTAAGATAGATTGAAACAAAATTGTTATTTGCACGCAATTAAAGAAAAGTTAAGGAATTTTATTATCATTACGATGATACTTTTAGAATAGTTAAACTAACGTGCATATCACAGGTTGCTCCAATGATATTTTTAATCATACCCAGAATGTTTTTTTTTTCTTTCAAGATATGAGAAGTCCGGTGAATATTTTAATACAATACTTGATAAATTGAGATAATTTGTATTTTACTTACATTTTGCTTTTTAACATCGAGGTTATAAAGTCATATTGAAAATTTTAACAGATATTACTGATGCCAGTGAATAGGACCAATCGTGTTAATGCCATATATGCAATTTCTCACAAGAAAGAATCAAAACCACAGTATATTACCTTACCACACTGATCATTCGTGTAATTAACTCTAGGACGATAACTACATAAAAACATGAAGTTATTAGTCAAAAACAAATTTATCGATGACTGGTGTTGGACATATGTTTTTATAACATCAATTAATGGTGTTTGTTTCGCTTTTGTTCAATTTATTTGTTGGATTATTGAACTTGTGTTTCTTTTTCTTCAATAACCATATATCTTTTTTTTTTCTGCTGCACATATATGTCTGCTAATAGATTCTAATCAAACATGTATTTCTGATATTGTTTTTATATCTCCACGTATGCTCATTTTATTGTTGTGCTATAGGTAGCCTCAGAGATCGAGTCAGAGGCCAAATTTCAGAATGAGTTTATCAATCAGCTGGTATGATATGAGCCCTACACTTCTTGGCTCTAAACGAGTTTGTATGATGCATTTTCACAATTGTATATTCTATCATTTATTTATGTTGTGTGATTAATTTCAAATTTGCAGCAAATGACACTTATAAAAGCTCAAGCAGGAGTGAAGAACAACATGAGGAAATTAAACAAGAGTATTATACAGTCTGGTTCAAGCCATGTTTTGCATGTTGTACTCTTTGCCCTTTTTTGTCTCTTTTTGGTTTACATGTGGTCCAAGTTTTCGAGAAGATGAGGTAAGGTTTACTCCATAAGCCAAATAAATTTTTAACAGGAGAAAAATAGGGTTTGTGAGACGCTCGCAAATACTACCGTAAAGATGGTGTATCTTTGCATGTGAAGATTTTGTATTTTGTGAAACTATACAAACTGAGATGTCTTTTCTATATTTGAGAATGATGTGTGTGGCTAGTAGCTTGTATTTATGCATAGCCAAGCCCGGGTTTGCTGAAAAGCTTAGTTTGGGCCCAGTCAAAGCTCGGGCTTGGTTGATTTTATGAGCTTAAACCCTGGCATTGTGATTTGGTAAAGAACATTGGTATGGTAAAAAACTATATGACGAACAAAATACTACATCTTACTAGTTCAATTCAAACACATGACTTTTCCTCAAAAATATAAAGATTGGATTTGGTGAGGTACAGGTCTAATCTAGTGGTGGCGCATCAAGTCCACAAGATGAGGGACCTGACTGACAAGTGGCGTAACCATTCCCGCCAAGGCGTCTTTAGGCGGAGCATGAAAAGCAAAATATTCATAATAAGGCATTTTTTGGTGTTTATGGAGGAGAGATTAGAGATAGGGTGAGGTGAGGTGGAGGATAGAAAAGATGATGTCGATGTGAAAGAGTTTTGTTCTTGCACATAAACACCTAAAAACACATTTGTCAAAGTGACTAGGAGAGAGAAGAGGGGAGAGAAAAGTGATGTTTTTGTGTTGTGTGGGTCAAGTGCTACGTCACATGCAAAAAGCACACCCCAAAAACCTCTATTGGTGCTGTGGTGCTGCATCTTCAAAAACGTCAAGTCTAAGCTAGAACGAAAAGCCTTTCCAGATCTTGTGGCACGTCCTTGTAGACTAACGAAAAAACATTCACATAACCACCAGTGGCGGACCTAGGTGAAGCCCAGGGTGGTTGGGCGCACCCTTTGAAAAAAAATTGTGTATTTTTAGACAAAAAACTTGACCGCACCCCCTGAAAATATGCTTGAACTACCCATCCACACTCACAACAAATAATTTATGGGTCCGCCACTATACATAACAATATTGCCTTTTGAGAAATGGTGCCACTATTCACTCAAACATGCATGAGCCCTAACCCATTAGATAAAAAGTTGGGCATTGTACCATTCATTCTGAATATGGCTTCCACCCTTGCTTCGTTAAGGGAAAAACACGCAAAGAGTTACCCTTGACCTTAGGTTAGGCTCATTAATATATAAAGAAGAGTGCCTGCGTGATACGGTGGGAAACACAGATATTGTCAGAGTGTGCATGGTTCCATCGGTTCGGTTATTATCCTCAAGCGAAGCTGAAATTGAAGTCTTCGGTTGGCCTATTTTATTAAACAATCGATTTTTGGTTAATTAGTACGGTTTATTCGGTTAGATAATTAGATTGATGGTCTTTAGTTCGGTTCGTTTAATTTCGGTTAATAGTCAAACCCAACTTGGACTAATTTTTTTGTTTAGAAATACATGAAACGGAAGTATAAAAACCTGGGCTAGAAAAATATGAATGGTTCAGTTTGGTCTGGTTAATTTTGGTTAAACGAGGATAAAAAAAACTGATAACCGGTTTTTGGTTAATTCGATTTTCAGTTAATTCAATTTTTGGTTGATTTCGGTTCAGTTTTGTCTGTTTTTTATTCCGATTCGGTTAACGATTGAGTTATTGCTCTCCCCTGCAATGTTAATTACGTAACATATCAATTTTTTTAATTAAAAAAAGAATAAAATGCTAAAATCATCCCTAGGTTTAGGTACTTTTACTTATTCCATCCAAAATAAGTATTTTTGGTAACTGTACCCATGGCATTTCATTTTTGTTGTCATTTCTATCCAAATCACTAACACCGTTAAAATGTATCGTTAACATATGGACAATTTTGGCAATTCCCAAACCTTAGGTACAATTTTGACAATTTACCCATTTATATGTTATGTTTTTATTTCTATTTTTATTATTTTATCCTTAAATAAAAATAATTATAAATAATATATATATATATATATATATATATACCTATATTTTTAATTTTCTTTTTTACCTTTAAATAAAAAATAATAATAAATTAATTATAATATATACATAGACACATACAATTATATATATATATATATATATTTTCTAATAAAACATTCCAAAGAATGCCATATGGCAATATTACCTTCACTCTCAAGAATTTTATATATATAGTGTGAGGTTCATTGGGAAACACTAAAAAAGTAAGGAACAGCGGAGAACCGACTTAAACGAACTCCGATTGGACTCATTCCAGCGGCATTGGAACTTGCTCGTCGAACCCTAACTAGGATCTCTTAACCCTAAACCCTAAATCATAACTCCTAAACCCTAAATATATTAGGGTTTGGCTTTTAGGGTTTAGCTTTAGGGTTTAGGGTTTAGCTTTAGGTTTAGCCTTTAGGGTTTAGCTTTTAGGGTTTATAGTTTAGATTTTACGGTTTAGCTTAGGTTTTAGCCTTTTTTTAGCTTTAGGGTTTAGAGTTTAGGAGTTAAGATTTAGGGTTTAGGGTTAAGAGATCCTAGTTAGGGTTCGACGAGCCGGTTCCAACGCTGCTGGAATGAGTCCAATCTGAGTTCGTTTGAGTAGGTTCCCCGCTGTTCTCCATTTTTTTAGTGTTCCCCAATGAACATTCCCCTATATATATATATATATATATATATAGAAACGGGATCAGGAGAAAACGCTCAAAAGTGTGAGAACGGTGAGAACGCTTCCTGGCCTAACACGTGTCACGCCGCTTAGAAAATGGAGGAAGGGCTTTTTTGTCCTTTCATCTTCTGGTTTTCCAGTTCCGTTTTTTCACAATGTTGTTTTAATTTTTGGTTTTTAAGATTTCTGGCGTTAATCAAATTCAATAATTAATGGCGTTTTAATAGTTTCATTGTATCAACATTTTGGCGTTTATGGCTTTTATGGCGTTTATTGACATCGTATGACATTGGGACCCAGGGGGCAAGAAATCTTTTTGAATGGCGTTCCAAGGGGTTTTAAACAAGATGACCTATTGTTCTATTATTTTTTATAAACATTTTGGCGTTTGTGGTATCTTGGCGTTTTTCTATTGTTAAATTATATTTCAATCACATGACAAAAAAATTCAAGGGAAGGAAATAAATTAAAAATCCTAATCGGATCTCTTTTCCCAATCTTCACTGTCATAAGTCTCTCTCTTTTTTAATAGTACAAGAACTTTCACCAAATATATGGCGTTTTATGTAAAACTTAACAAACCCACCAGTTTGATTTTTTTTTTTGCCTGCTCGTCTGTTGAACTGGTTTTTTTGTGGATTTTTGGGGACATAGATCTATGGCGTGTGAGTGGGTTTTTCGCTTTTTCTTTATCTGGATCTTCATCTTTATAGTGAACCCACTCTTCAGTGTCATTGATCTCTTCTCCTCATCCAAACCTTCTTCAAGAACAAAAAATACAAAATGCCATATGACTGGCATCAGTATCTTTTTCTTGAAATTTTGTCCATCTCATGCAGCAAAATCTTTCTGAGTTACTCCCCTCTGATCCCAATTAATTTCAGTTTATTTGTTGGCGTTTTACAGTGGGTGTTATTTAGTAGTTTTGGCTTTTTTTTTGTTTGATCAAAAGGAAGTTGCTGAGACGTATCATTTTATAGAATGTCTTTTTGGCGCCTAAATTAGGCGGTGCAATATTATAATAAAGTATTCGTCTTTTCAGTTACTGTTTTGTAATTAATGTTTTTGATAAGCTTTATCTCTGAAGTCTGTAACGCGTCTCATCTTTCAAGTTTGGCGTTTTAGATTCTTTAGTATTTACCGATTTTGTATTTACTGTTTCTAGTTACATTTTCAAGTTTGCTTTTTATTATTATTATTATTATTATTATTATTATTCTTATTATTATTATTATTATTATTTTTTTGTGTTTTTATAATATTTTTTCAAAGTAGTTTTATTATAGTTTGGGAGTTTTTGGTGGCGTTTAACGGGATGATATTGTTTAAACAAGCATTTTGGCTGTTTTGGCGTTTTTATTATATATGGCGTTTTTAATACATAACAATCAACTGAAAAGAAAAAAAAAGAATACATAAACAATTGATCTTCCAAATCTTCACTGTCACCAGTCTCTTTCTTCTTTTTTTGAATCATGTTAACTGGCTGGTTCGACTTTCGTATGATTCATTTTGTTTTTTTGTTTTTCAAGTAGTTTTATGTGTCGATGTTTGGAAGCACATAGTCTGACATCAGCATATTTTTCTTGAAGTTTTGTCCATCTCATGCAGTAAAATGTTATTGAGTTTAGACCCTTTCAGCCAACAATCTTGAGTTTTTACAATAAAAGATGTTTGATTTTTTAACTTTTTTGGCGTTTTACCGATAAAAAGAACGCCACGAAATAAGATCACCTTTAAACCTCAAATTTTGATCATGCTAAAATCAATAATGTTTTGCTGTATGAGATGGACAACATTGTTAATCCTCGGTTAAGAAAGATAACTGACAATGTTGTCCACCCCATACAGCTAAACTTTATTGACAACAAACCTCAATATTTTTTTTGTATGTTTTGGCTTTATAAATTTGAATGAAGTTTAGGATAAGTCAATAATATTTTACTCAATGAAATGGACAATATCCTCACATAAGAATTTTGTCTATTTCATTGAGTGAAATATCTACCGACAGGCAAACTGAATTTCAAAAAAAAAAAAAAAAAACGTTTTGGGGGTAGGAAGATATTTGATGTTTGGTTTTTTTGGCGTTTCTGAGGAGAATGGGTTATATAAAATATGGCGTTTGGGTTTTTGTGTGTGTTTTTAATTGAAGGTCTGAGATGTTGTATATAGGATTTTTTTGGCGGTCTTTTTAGGCGGGATTTTACTATAATTAAGTTTGGCGTTTTATATTTAATGGCGTTTTACTAAGAATGGTCTGTGATTTTTGTTTTTGGCGTTTTATTTCTTGAGATGGCGTTTTGTGTGTAGTAGTCAAAAGACCCTTTTACCCTTAATGAAGCGCGTCCACGTAATAAAATTGATGTTATTTACGAAAACACCACCGCGCCAGTCTAGTCCATAGATTGTTTTGATCGGACGATCGTTAAGCGTTCTCACCGTTCTCACACTTTCTACCGTTTTCTCTAAATCCTGACCCTATATATATATATATATATATATATATATGTCCTGCGGAAAGTGTGTTTTTCCTAGAAAGTCTAGGAAGCGATCTGGGCCATCCAATGGGTGTGTTTAAAGGATGAGATTAAATCAATAACAATCTTGTAATATTTGACTTTATTTAGTTGATTGTTTTAAAAGAGTAGGGGAAGTTTTGTCAATGACCGTGTTTTGAAATCAATCAAATAACCGTCCGGCAATCTCAACTCCTATTTCCACGCGAATTTCCCTCTCTCTCTAAACCCACATTCGAAAACCCCCAAAATCATACCAAAGATACTTAAAATCATGGACGAAGATAAGATATTTTCCTTGTTCTATATACGTAAGATCAAGCTGTCATTGTGCTACGTGTTTTACATGGCGATTACTGGTGATTGGTGTTTGACATTGACGGGATTTGTTGGTTGCAGGCAAGAGATTCAAAAAGCAGGAAACTTTGGAAAGGATGGAGAGCACCGGAACAGTTACCGGAAGCCGATCGAAAGTCCCCGGAGTCGTAGGTATGTGTTTCAACTTAAAGAGGTTGGTAGGTTTAAAGTTTAATAGCGATAAATGTGTTTTTGTACTTATGTTTATGGTAGGTTTAAATATTAGCGATAAATGTGTTTTACAATGTGTTTATGTGGGTGTGTTTTACAATCGTACTGGATTTGGGCACATCTGAAACCCAAAGTTAAATGTGTTTTATAATGTGTTTATGTGGGTGTGTTTTACAATCATACTGACTTGTAGCTTTGTTTAAGGTAAATGTGTTTTACGATGTGTTTATATGGGTCTGTTTTACAATCATACTTGATTTGGGTGCATCTAAAACCCTTATGAACTGTGTTTTATAATGTGTTTATGTGGGTGGGTTAATTGTGTTTTATAAAATGGGTGTAATTAACAAGAGGTTTCCATAACCAGCTATAGTTGTAAACCAATGTAGAAGGCGTGTGTGTGTTTTAGTATTGAAAATAAGGTTGATGTAAAAAATGAATGCTTAAAAAAATGTTTTTCAGTAAGACGGAGAAAGAGTGAAAGATTAAAGGGAAAATGGCTTTCGAAAAAACCCTGAAACAAACCTGACAAACCAATTAGGTTGGACGAATCAGACACGGAAGAATCATCACCTATACAAGGTGAGGTTACTTGTGGGGGTGGGGGTTTATTTGTATAGTTAGTTGTCTGACCACTTGGGTTTTTTCTTATAAGCAGTTAAAGTTGTTAACAAAACTACTGAAATGGTAGACAACGTAGGTGACTGTCTGTAACAACCCGCGTTTTGGAAATCAAAGTACAAGTCAGAGTCAAAGTCAAATGAAGAAAAGATTGCTAATTGCGATCTGTCACTCCTTGCTTAATTATTGACTGTACTTCTTAACTTATTAATCGATATTTTTAATTTGTGTAGTTTAGTTGTATTATGTGGAGTATCTATAACAATCGCAGTTTAATCGACGTTCATCACTAATCGCATCGCAACATGAATTATAGGTCCTGTATATTGTTTTACGTATGTGTGCTATTTATGTGTTACTTGTGCATGTTTATATTATGTTGTGGTGATTAATCGAGAACGCAAACGCAACTCTATCGCAATGCAATCTTATCGCGAACTGGAAACGCAAGGTTATTTATGTTGCTGCAAGTTAGTTGTGTTATTTGTGTGACTATTATCTAAATCTATCGCATCACTTAATCGACACTCTCTTAAACGCATCGCAACGCTCAACACACGAAACGAAACGTCGAAACGTAACTCGCCGGAGACGTTCGATGGAATGACCATTCGATCGAATGGTCATCCGTACGGATGGCCATCCGATCGGACTGCCCTCCGATCCTCACATCTGTACCGCCTTCACTCCCTTTCACCTATAAATACTCACCTGTCACATCATGAACAGTGATGTGACAGCTCCTCTCCGACTCTTTGACTTCTCAAGCTATTTTCTCTCGATTCTTCGCGATTCTTGTAAGTTTTCAACTCAAATCTTGTACATCTATCATCTATACACACATCTTCACCTTTTTCACCATCAAATCTTCACTTTTCACCATGAAATCGGCTGGTTTGAGGTGTTCTAGGATGATGTCATCATGGGGTTCTTATGAACTTCAAGATTTGACCTCATTCCACCAAGAACGACTCAGATCCAAGAGATTTCAACATGTTTAAACACTGATTTCGCATAAAAATAAACATTTTCAAGATTAAAAAGATTGAAAGATGCTTTCATAACTTTCTTTCAACTCTTTTACACTCTTGCACTCAAAACCGATAGAATCAGAGCTCATTCTGGCCTTCCACTCATTCCCCAGTGATGTGTCGGTCTGAGATCTGATCCCTATCAACGAGATAACCAACTTAGCGGGTTGAACATGACAAGCGAGTTCGGGCTGGTTACTTCGATAAAGCCGCCAAAAGTCTTCACTAAGTTACCACCGCTCCCACCGCCGAAACCGCTACACCGCAAGCTTCAAAGTCCTCCCGCCGCAAGAGAAAGAACAACAACAACAGTAGCAAGAATTGCGCTGTCACAGCCGCCGCTCCACTCCAAGCTGTACCCGCTCAACCGTAACCCCAGAACCGCCAAGTAGCGGCACCGGTGACCAATCACCGCCGACCAAGCGTGCATATACTGGTCCTCACCCGCTTTGCCCTACCTGTACTTACCATCATCCCGTGGGGATTGCTTGCCGATTATGTATTCATTGCAACCTGTATGACCATTTTACTGCCAACTGCCATACCGGTCCACGTCAAGCCACAGCTCAAGCCCAAGGTCAAGCTCCTATACCACAAGCTCTCCTTCCTGCTCCCCAGGGGCAACACGCAGCTCCTACCCCCGCAGCTCACGCAAGAGCGTGCTTTGCATGTGGTGATCCCAATCACTTTGCAAACATGTGCCCTAATAGAGTGGTGAAGCAAGAGCCACAACAGCAGCTGCAACAGCATCAACAGCAGCAGCAGCCAGCAGCCCGCGGACGTGCCTTCAACATCAACTCCCACTAGGCTCAAGCGGATAACAATGTGGTTAATGGTACGTTCCTCGTAAATGGTATTTATGCTTCGTGTTTATTTGATACTGGAGCCGATAACTGTTTTGTGTCGTTAGAATTCGAAAAGCTCCTTAATCGTAAGCATGCCCATCTCCCCTTGACGTTCAATGTTGAAGTTGCAACTGGAAGAACGGTTACTGTTCGTTCTGTCCAACGTAATTGTACTCTTGAACTCAACAATCACGTCTTCCCTATCGACCTCATCCCGATGCAGCTTGGTAGTTTCGATATCATAGTAGGCTTGGATTTTCTTTGCGAAAATCGTGCTGAAGTTGTTTGCTTTGATAAGATGATTCGTTTCTCGCTCGCTAACGGTGACCAACTCTGTGTTTATGGTGAAGCCGTGTTGGGATTGAACCCTACCAGAGGAACAGATGATGTAAAGGCAAAACCGGATCAGGGCAGTGGATCCATAATAAGCAGCTGTTTACATTAGACTTTCCCCTTGGAAGTGATTTGAAGAACATCTGATGGCCAAACCACTGTCTTGTACAACTGCCGCCTTGCAACTGCTGACCACACTAAAGTACTGATGAAGATTAAAGGCTGAAACTCAATCTACTGACAGAATTCAAGCACTGCTGAAGAGTTAAAACACTGCCCATTCAATGTCTGATCACCCTTTGAAGAAAGCACTGATGCTTAGACATCAGTGGTTGACTACATCAGCGGAATGAAGAATCGGTGTTTATACATCAGAAGTTAGTATGTAATTAGTGTCTGTATGATCAGTAGTTATAGATCAGTGCTTATAGGTTGTTAGTTTGTTAGATGTCACTTTCATGGTGACGTCAGCTGAGATACCTCAGTGGTTTGGTTTGCTTATAAATATGACAGTACTCTGTACTGTTATATTTGATCGTTTTGAGTGAGTTCTTCTCCTCAATTCAATCCTTTCATCTTGTGCAATCAATCCTGGAGTATCAGGCTGAGGGGGAGTTTAGTTTGTAAGCTTGCATTGTAACCTTTTGCTTTTAATGTAATCTTTCAACTCTATGAAAAAGCAATTGTTTATCAAACTATATTCTCCTGTGATTGTGTTTACAAAGTTTGTTTTTCATTTCCGCTGCACTTAAAACTGCTCATATCTATTTGATTTGTTCAAATCTCACAAACAAGCACAATCAGTAGATCCTCAGATCCTAACAATTGGTATCAGAGTCTGGACAGTCAAATTCGATCTAACAATCAATTTGACATAACAGTTCAGCTCAAATTTCATTGATACTAAGGTTGGTCGTATTTGTTGAAAAACAGAGTAACGAGTAATAACGTTCAAAGTTGTTTATTCAAAAACTCTGTAAAACAACCAAGATGTCATAAGACACACAAAATTCACATAACAAGTGATGTCATGCGTAAATCACCAATAGTTTCAGATCTGGAAACTTGTCTGGTGACTTTGGTGTGATTATTCTCTTTACAAAATTGATTTCAAATGTTATTATGAAGTTTGTGTTGTTTTCATCATAGCTGCAGCTAAGGTGTTCACCTCATGGTTGACAAAAGCCTATGTGGGGATAAAAGCACCAGTGTCTTTGTTAACATAAAAAGAGGGAAATCAAAACTTTAGTGATTTGAATCTTATGTATTGAAAAACAGGTTGAGTGTCCTCTAAAAGGACCAAAATCAATTGTGTTAAGAATACATTAAGAAAATCAGCAGTCAAAATATCCAGATCATGAGTAATGTGAAATTTGGCATAAGCATGTGCAAAAATGACCAAATCTCTCAAAACATTGCTGAAAATGATTTTGGATTGAGTATTTTTTCCTTGAAAACCTTCCAGTAAAAGTTTCAATACTTTTCTATGGAAAGGGTAAAAAGGGAAAGAAGAAAAATTACAAAAACTCAAAAGTGTGTTTATCTCAAAGCCTTTGAAATCAAAAGAAAAGAGTATAAACATAAAACACTTAAGATTCCAAAATTGGGTGAATAATGGTCATCAAGCAACTATGTGCATTCATTGATTCAGGGAAATTCAGGACAAAATCATTTCTTTCATCTGAGCAGCAGATGTACAAAACAGCTAGTAAAGCTTACCCACTGATCCACCAGCAGTTGCTGATAGAAGTCCATCAAAAATGGATAGAAATCACTTGACTGCTACCTCAACAATTGCTTGATCAAAGTAGCCCTTCACCTCTATTTCCAAGTCCACAACCATTGTTGATAAAAATCTACTAACAGTGGATAAAAATCAACACTGGTTATCACCAATTCCTTTTATTCCTCCACTTTCACCTTCAAACAGCTGTTCGATCATTAAAGTCACCAACAGTTGTTAGCTCAGATGACTCACATCTGCAGCCTCACCTTTTAAACCTCAATCCTTTTTAATCACATCCATTTTACCATACACTTGACAACATCAATTGGAAGGGATTCTTATAAAAAGTTTATCCCAAAACCTTTGTCTTCTTCTTGACTTTCTATCATTCCATCAACAAGTCATGTGCCTTATAGCACTGAAAGACAGAAAGTTGGGTAGCTGTCATTTAAGAGGAGCTTCAGCAGTTCAGTGACAACAAGTTTGAAAACCTTGTGCCACAGCCAAAGGATGAGAATCTATTTGGCGAAAAGTGGGTCCTCAAAGAACATTGCATATGCTAGGAGCATGATTGACAAGTTTTATCAAACTCAAAACAAGTACAAACATCAAGGTGTTATTGACTGTGCACATGCAGCAGATATTTCCAACCACAGATTGAAGAATATTATGATGCTGTTGCTGTTGCTGAAAAGTCCAACTGTTTGTAACTTCAAAATATGTTATTGAATTTTGGTATAGTTGCTCAAAAGATTGTTTTTATGCAGGGCGGTCAAGTAGCTGAAATATATCATCAAAAAGTTCAATATCTCATTAATTCACCATCATTCATTATCAGACATCACTTTGTGAGGGATTGCTATAAAAAGGTTTGATTTCATCTTTAACATGTCCATCCTAAAGATCAGTTGGTAGATGTACAAACCTAAGAATTGGATTCATCTACTATTGTAAAACTTGATCCCTAGGTTTGGAGTGCTAAACATGGATTAAAGGAAGCTTTCTTGTGTTCCATGTGTAAATAGCATAAAAATGTTTTTAGAAAAATAAAAATCACCTTAAAAATAGTTTAAAATTGAATTTTTCAATAAATCCTCAAGGTCTGTTCAAAGCACTGATGGCATTAAAACTCTGTTAAATAGTAAAATCTATCCACTGCCAAAGTGTATCATCTGTTAGTGCAAAACACTGATTTACAACAGAGGTTACACGTGGACAGATGTTATTCAACAGTTGTGTACATCAGATGCCATGATCACTTTTTCAAATAAATGGCCTTACACCTGAAACATTTACAAGGCTATCAAAAATTTCCAAAACAAAAGCAGAGGTTCTTGAGCAGACTTTAGCAGCTACCACTGCTCCTCAGGCACCTGCTGCTGAGCCCACTGCTCAAGGTGATCACAGCAGTAACACAACTGCTGTGAAACCCACACCTAAAACCACCAAAAAGACATCATCCAAAAAGCCCACCAAACCTACAATAAAGGCAACTCTGGAAGATGAGATCCCAGAGCAACTGCCAGTGACAACACAAAAGTCACTAGAAACCACTGCTGCTACTTCCTCACAGCAGATGGTAGAAAGATCTCAACCCCAGCCTAAAACTCCTCATGCTTCTTCACAAAAAGAACAGGTTGTAAGCATAGGGACGCCATCTTATGAAGCAGTGGATTCACTTGAATCTAACTTCCACAACCCTTCTCCCGGGGCAAACTCTCTTTCATCCCATATCCTCACTTCACAAATACCACCATCAATAATACCCTTGTTGCATGTAGTTGCTATAGCTCAGACACAAACCAGTTCCTCTCTATCACCTATCACTGAGAGTACACTCCTACAAGTGACTGGGTCTGATGCTTATACTTCTGCTATCCCAGCAACAGTTGAGGAGGCTACACCCCTTGAGTTACAAGTAACTCTTGGTGGTCGTTCAAGTGGAGCAGCAACTACTAGTGTTGGATCCACTGATCTACACTGGGCCAGTTGTTTCATAAATAAGACTCCCTTGAAGGCAATTTCTTCAGAGACAACCAAGGCAACCATTGGTGTGTTTACTTTAACCACTGGTAAGCTATTCAAGGTGTCCACAAATGAAGGAAGAAGTCCACAGTACCAAGAAAAAGGGGCATCAATGGATGAATTTTGGGACACTTTCCCTAATTCAACCATTGATAAAACCACTGCCAGTGGGAAATCAGATGATCCCATTCATTTGGGTGATGGTTTAATGTACCAAGAATTGACGGCTAGAATTGATAAACTGGATACATTTGTTGCAGAAATCAAAGACATGCTGCAACAGTTGTTGAAAGCACAAACGGTACCATCCACTGCTGCACCACCTCCAACAGCTACTCCATCATCTGCTCCTACTCCAGATGAGCTGTGGAATTTATTTCAACCCCTGCACCTATCTTCGAAAGAGTTGATGATGCCAAAAAGGGGGAGAAAAATGACTCTGAGGAAAATCTTTCAGTAACTTCTGCTGAAACATCTGTCAAAGAAAAGGAAAAGGGAGGTGATGAAACCCTGTAAATTCAAGCAGATGATGAAGATACACAAATGAGGATCGTTAAAAGTCAAGTCAATTCAGCTGGTCTCAAAACCACTGCTGATATTAAAAGGGTAAGGGATGAGAGCAGAGCTTTGGTTGAGAAAAAGATAGTTCTGCAAAAAAAAAAAAAAAAAAAAAAGAAGAGGTTGGTACTTCAGTAAAGGAGAATCCTGTTAGAAAAACAAGGCAATCAACCACCACAGCTTCTAAAACTAAGCCAGTTACTACTTCAACCACAACTTCTGTTACCATAAAATCACTTACACCTCCACCTTTAAACAACATCTGTCACTCAAACAACTGCCACCACCAAAAATACCATCACCACCAAAAACCACCTCATCACTACCATCATCCCCTGCTATTCCCCTGCTATTCAATCCACTATTCCAACTGCTGTTATCTTTAGACAAAAGAAGACTCAAAAGCAGATGGATGAAGAGACAGCACAGGATAAAGCAGCAGAAGATTACATTATAAAAATGGTTCTTCAACAAATGCTGGCTGAAAATCCTGTGTCATCAAAGGTTGCAGACTCTGCCCATGCAGTCCTTACCAAGCCACCATCTCCAAACTCATTTGCAAATAAACCTCTCCCAAGAAAACCATTAGGTTAAAAAATACTAAAGTGGAAGTCTGATCAAAAGACCCATGTATTGACTTTGCTCAGATCTAATGGTGTAGTGAAGCATATATCAAGGGAACAAGCACTGAGCCTGGGTGTTGAAGATCCGCAAGATCTCCTTGAGCTTACACTTTGCAGGAATGAGGAAGACTCAAGTTCCAAGGACTTTGAAGCAGAATTTAAAAGACAAGCTAAGGAATTTCTGATGAGGTAATAAAGATCTACAAATAATAAAGGGTTTTGGCATCATCTGTTCCAGGGGGAGATTGTTGGGATTGAACCCTACCAGAGGAACAGATGATGTAAAGCCAAAACCGGATCAGGGCAGTGGATCCATAATAAGCAGCTGTTTACATTAGACTTTCCCCTTGGAAGTGATTTGAAGAACATCTGATGGCCAAACCACTGTCCTGTACAACTGCCGCCTTGCAACTGCTGACCACACTAAAGTACTGATGAAGATTAAAGGCTGAAACTACATCTACTGACAGAATTCAAGCACTGCTGAAGAGTTAAAACACTGCCCATTCAAGGTCTGATCACCCTTTGAAGAAAGCACTGATGCTTAGACATCAGTGGTTGACTACATCAGCGGAATGAAGAATCAGTGTTTATACATCAGAAGTTAGTATGTAATTAGTGTCTGTATGATCAGTAGTTATAGATCAGTGCTTATAGGTTGTTAGTTTGTTAGATGTCACTTTCATGGTGACGTCAGCTGAGATACCTCAGTGGTTTGGTTTGCTTATAAATATGACAGTACTCTGTACTGTTATATTTGATCTTTTTGAGTGAGTTCTTCTCCTCAATTCAATCCTTTCATCTTGTGCAATCAATCCTGGAGTATCAGGCTGAGGGGGAGTTTAGTCTGTAAGCTTGCATTGTAACCTTTTGCTTTTAATGTAATCTTTCAACTCTATGAAAAAGCAATTGTTTATCAAACTATATTCTCCTGTGATTGTGTTTACAAAGTTTGTTTTTCATTTCCGCTGCACTTAAAACTGCTCATATCTATTTGATTTGTTCAAATCTCACAAACAAGCACAATCAGTAGATCCTCAGATCCTAACAAGCCGCATCGAAGAAACTCCAATTTATGTCATGCGTCCAAGCGAGCAAGTATCTCCGTAAGGAATAAAAAGCTTTCTTGGCACACATTGTAGTAGCGGAGGAAAAGGAAAAGAAGGCAATGGATAAGGTGCCTGTGGTTCGTGATTTTCCTAAAGTCTTTCCTGATGATTTACCTGGTTTACCCCCGAGTCATGATATTGATTTTCATATCGACCTCATTCCTGGAGCTAACCCTGTTGCTAAATCTTCTTATCGCCTCGCTCCGTCTGAAATGCGCGAACTCTCGAGTCAACTCCTGGAATTACTTGACAAAGGCTTCATTCTCCCTAGCACCTCTCCTTGGGGCGCGCCAGTCCTTTTTGTTAAAAAGAAGGACGGGTCGTTCCGGATGTGCATCGACTATAGGGAGTTGAATAAGCTGACTATCAAGAATCGCTATCCCCTACCCCGAATCGATGATTTGTTTGACCAATTACAAGGCGCTACGTGTTTCTCGAAGATCGATTTACGCTTAGGATATCACCAGTTACGAATTCAGGAGGAAGATATACCGAAAACCGCCTTCCGAACCCGATACGGCCATTATGAATTCGTCGTAATGCCCTTTGGTTTAACCAATGCACCCGCGGTTTTCATGGATTTGATGAACCGTGTGTGCAAACCATTTCTTAACCGTTTCGTCATCGTATTCATTGACGACATCCTTATCTATTCGAAGTCGAAAACCGAACACGCGCAGCATCTACGTTTGGTTCTCGAATCACTCCAAGGGAATCGACTCTACGCCAAGTTCTCCAAGTGTGAAGTCTGGCTAGAGAAGGTTCAATTCCTCGGTCACATCGTCAATAGTCAAGGTATACACGTCAACCCCGCGAAGATCGAAGCTGTTAAGAGTTGGGTTACTCCAAAATCACCATCCGATGTTCGTTCATTCCTCGGATTAGCAGGCTATTACTGTCGATTCATCGCTGAATTTTCGAAAATCACCGTTCCGCTTACTTCCTAAGACCAGCCTTTTGTTTGGGGAACCAAACAAGAGCACGCCTTTCAAACTCTGAAGCATATGCTCTGCAATGCTCCTGTTCTCGCCCTACCCGATGGAAACGATGACTTCGTAGTCTATTGTGATGCCACGAACCTTGGTCTCGGTTGTGTCCTCATGCAACAGGACAAGGTTATCGCGTAGGCCTCTCGTCAGCTAAAGATCAACGAGAAGAATTATACAACCCACGATCTCAAGCTAGGCGTAGTTGTTTTTGCGTTGAAGATTTGGCGACACTACCTTTACGGTACCAAGTGTACGGTCTTCACCGACCATAAGAGCCTACAACACATCCTCAACCAAAAGGAACTGAATATGCGCCAACGCCGATGGGTTGAACTTCTCAATGATTACGACAGTGAGATTCGTTATCACCCTGGCAAAGCAAATGATGTGGCCAATCCTCTAAGCAGACGAAGCTATTTGCATAGCATTCGTAATACTCACGCCCAACACAACCTCGAAGCCTTGATTCGTGATGCTCAGCACGCCTGCTTTGTGGAAGATACCATGCGAGAGGAAATGAAAAAGTGTGGGGCTGAATCGCACTTTGTCACCAAATCGAACGGTATCCTCGCAACCGAAAGAATACCATCTCCTTATTCCTTTATACCTTTCCACGCCTTGATACCACGCGCACCTATGCCCTCATGCGTGGCCTACGTCACGCGCCTCGGGCCCGCCGTGCGCGCGCGCCTTCGTCAAAGCGTTCCTTTCACAAAATCGGCCGCTCGGACGCTACGCCAAAGATACAGCGACTAGTAAATAAAATAAACCAAAAAATGAAAAAAAAGGGGTTGCAACACGAGGACTTCCCAGGGGGTCACCCATCCTAGTACTACTCTCGCCCAAGCACGCTTAACTGCGGAGTTCTGATGGGATCCGGTGCATAAGTGCTGGTATGATCGCAACCGAAAGAATACCATCTCCTTATTCCTTTATACCTTTCCACGCCTTGATCCCATGCGCACCTATGCCCTCATGTGTGGCCTACGTCACGCGCCTCGGGCCCGCCGTGCGCGGGCGCGGCTTCGTCAAAGTCTTCCTTTCACAAAATCGGCCGCTCGGATGCTACGCCAAAGATACAGCGACTAGTAAATAAAATAAACCAAAAAACGAAAATAAACCAAAAAACGAAAATAATCCAAAAAACGAAAAAAAGGGGGTTGCAACACGAGGACTACCCAGGGGGTCACCCATCCTAGTACTACTCTCGACCAAGCACGCTTAACTGCGGAGTTCTGATGGGATCCGGTGCATTAGTGCTGGTATGATCGCAACCGAAAGAATACCATCTCCTTATTCCTTTATACCTTTCCACGCCTTGATCCCATGCGCACCTATGCCCTCATGTGTGGCCTACGTCACGCGCCTCGGGCCCGCCGTGCGCGCGCGCGTTCGTCAAAGCCTTCCTTTCACAAAATCGCCCGCTCGGATGCTACGCCAAAGATACAGCGACTAGTAAATAAAATAAACCAAAAAACGAAAATAAACCAAAAAACGAAAAAAAGGGGGTTGCAACACGAGGACTTCCCAGGGGGTCACCCATCCTAGTACTACTCTCGCCCAAGCAAGCTTAACTGCAGAGTTCTGATGGGATTCGGTGCATTAGTGCTGGTATGATCGCAACCGAAAGAATACCATCTCCTTATTCCTTTATACCTTTCCACGCCTTGATCCCATGCGCACCTATGCCCTCATGCGTGGCCTACGTCACGCGCCTCGGGCCCGCCGTGCGCGCGCGCGCCTTCGTCAAAGCCTTCCTTTCACAAAATCGGCCGCTCGGATGCTACGCCAAAGATACAGCGACTAGTAAATAAAATAAACCAAAAAACGAAAAAAAGGGAGTTGCAACACAAGGACTTCCCAGGGGGTCACCCATCCTAGTACTACTCTCGCCCAAGCACGCTTAACTGCGGAGTTCTGATGGGATCCGGTGCATTAGTGCTGGTATGACCGCAACCGAAAGAATACCATCTCCTTATTCCTTTATACCTTTCCACGCCTTGATCCCATGCGCACCTATGCCCTCATGCGTGGCCTACGTCACGCGCCTCGGGCCCGCCGTGCGCGCTCGTTCGTCAAAGCCTTCCTTCACAAAATCGCCCGCTCGGATGCTACGCCAAAGATACAGCGACTAGTAAATAAAATAAACCAAAAAACGAAAAAAAGGGGGTTGCAACACGAGGACTTCCCAGGGGGTCACCCATCCTAGTACTACTCTCGCCCAAGCACGCTTAACTGCGGAGTTCTGATGGGATCTGGTGCATTAGCGCTGGTATGATCGAAACCGAAAGAATACCATCTCCTTATTCCATTATACCTTTCCACGCCTTGATCCCATGCGCACCTATGCCCTCATGCGTGGCCTACGTCACGCGCCTCGGGCCTGTCGTGCGCGCGCGCTCCTTCGTCAAAGCCTTCCTTTCACAAAATCGGCCGCTCGGATGCTACGCCAAAGATATAGCGACTAGTATATAAAATAAACCAAAAAACGAAAATAAACCAAAAAACGAAAAAAATGGGGTTGCAACACGAGGACTTCCCAGGAGGTCACCCATCCTAGTACTACTCTCGCCCAAGCACGCTTAACTGCGGAGTTCTGATGGGATCCGGTGCATTAGTGCTGGTATGATCGCAACAGAAAAAATACCATCTCCTTATTCCTTTATACCTTTCCACGCCTTGATCCCATGCGCACCTAAGCCCTCATGCGTGGCCTACGTCACGCGCATCGGGCCCGCCGTGCGCGCGCGCGCCTTCGTCAACGCCTTCCTTCCACAAAATCGGCCGCTCGGATGCTACGCCAAAGATACAGCGACTAGTAAATAAAATAAACCAAAAAACGAAAATAAACCAAAAAACGAAAAAAGGGGGGATGCAACACGAGGACTTCCCAGGGGGTCACCCATCCTAGCACTACTCTCGCACAAGCACGCTTAAGTGCGGAGTTCTGATGGGATCTAGTGCATTAGTGTTGGTATGATCGCAACCGAAAGAATACCAGCTCCTTATTCCTTTATACCTTTCCACGCCTTAATCCCATGCGCACCTGTTCCCTCATGCGTGGCCTACGTCACGCTCCTCGGGCACGCCGTGCGCGCGCGCACCTTCGTCAATGCCTTCCTTTCACAAAATCGGCCGCTCGGATGCTACGCCAAAGATACAGCGACTAGTAAATAAAATAAACCAAAAAACGAAAATAAACCAAAAAACGAAAAAAAGGGGGTTGCAACACAAGGACTTCCCAGGGGGTCACCCATCCTAGTACTACTCTCGCCCAAGCACGCTTAACTGCGGAGTTCTGATGGGATCCGGTGCATTGGTGCTGGTATGACCGCAACCGAAAGAATACCATCTCCTTATTCCTTTATACCTTTCCACGCCTTGATCCCATGCGCACCTATGCCCTCATGCGTGGCCTACGTCACGCGCCTCGAGCCCGCCGTGCGCGCACGCGTTCGTCAAAGCCTTCCTTTCACAAAATCGCCCGCTCGGATGCTACGCCAAAGATACAGCGACTAGTAAATAAAATAAACCAAAAAACGAAAAAAAAGGGGTTGCAACACGAGGACTTCCCAGGGGGTCACCCATCCTAGTACTACTCTCGCCCAAGCACGCTTAACTGCGGAGTTCTGATGGGATCCGGTGCATTAGCGCTGGTATGATCGAAACCGAAAGAATACCATCTCCTTATTCCTTTATACCTTTCCACGCCTTGATCCCATGCGCACCTATGCCCTCATGCGTGGCCTACGTCACGCGCCTCGGGCCTGTCGTGCGCGCGCGCTCCTTCGTCAAAGCCTTCCTTTCACAAAATCGGCCGCTCGGATGCTACGCCAAAGATATAGCGACTAGTATATAAAATAAACCAAAAAACGAAAATAAACCAAAAAACGAAAAAAATGGGGTTGCAACACGAGGACTTCCTAGGAGGTCACCCATCCTAGTACTACTCTCGCCCAAGCACGCTTAACTGCGGAGTTCTGATGGGATCCGATGCATTAGTGCTGGTATGATCGCAACAGAAAAAATACCATCTCCTTATTCCTTTATACCTTTCCACGCCTTGATCCCATGCGCACCTAAGCCCTCATGCGTGGCCTACGTCACGCGCATCGGGTCCGCCGTGCGCGCGCGCGCCTTCGTCAATGCCTTCCTTCCACAAAATCGGCCGCTCGGATGCTACGCCAAAGATACAGCGACTAGTAAATAAATTAAACCAAAAAACGAAAATAAACCAAAAAACGAAAAAAGGGGGGTTGCAACACGAGGACTTCCCAGGGGGTCACCCATCCTAGCACTACTCTCGCACAAGCACGCTTAAGTGCGGAGTTCTGATGGGATCCAGTGCATTAGTGCTGGTATGATCGCAACCGAAAGAATACCATCTCCTTATTCCTTTATACCTTTCCACGCCTTGATCCCATGCGCACCTATTCCCTCATGCGTGGCCTACGTCACGCGCCTCGGGCACGCCGTGCGCGCGCGCGCCTTCGTCAAAGCCTTCCTTTCACAAAATCGGCCGCTCGGATGCTACGCCAAAGATACAGCGACTAGTATATAAAATAAACCAAAAAACGAAAATAAACCAAAAAACGAAAAAAAGGGGGTTGCAACCCGAGGACTTCCCAGGAGGTCACCCATCCTAGTACTACTCTCGCCCAAGCACGCTTAACTGCGGAGTTCTGATGGGATCCGGTGCATTAGTGCTGGTATGATCGCAACAGAAAGAATACCATCTCCTTATTCCTTTATACCTTTCCACGCCTTGATCCCATGCGCACCTAAGCCCTCATGCGTGGCCTACGTCACGCGCCTCGGGCCCGCCGTGCGCGCGCGCGTTCGTCAAAGCCTTCCTTTCACAAAATCGGCCGCTCGGATGCTACGCCAAAGATACAGCGACTAGTAAATAAAATAAACCAAAAAACGAAAATAAACCAAAAAACGAAAAAAGGGGGGTTGCAACACGAGGACTTCCCAGGGGGTCACCCATCCATGCACTACACTCGCCCAAGCACGCTTAAGTGCGGAGTTCTGATGGGATCCGGTGCATTAGTGCTGGTATGATCGCAACAGAAAGAATACCATCTCCTTATTCCTTTATACCTTTCCATGCCTTGATCCCATGCGCACTTATGCCCTCATGCGTGGCCTACGTCACGCGCCTCGGGCCCGCCGTGCGCGCGCGTGCCTTCGTAAAATCCTTCCTTTCACAAAATCGGCCGCTCGGATGCTACGCCAAAGATACAGCGACTAGTAAATAAAATAAACCAAAAAACGAAAAAAAGGGGGTTGCAACACGAGGACTTCCCAGGGGGTCACCCATCCTAGTACTACTCTCGCCCAAGCACGCTTAACTGCGGAGTTCTGATGGGATCCGGTGCATTAGTGCTGGTATGATCGCAACCGAAAGAATACCATCTCCTTATTCCTTTATACCTTTCCACGCCTTGATCCCATGCTCACCTATGCCCTCATGCGTGGCCTACGTCACGCGCCTCGGGACCGCCGTGCGCGCGCGCGTTCGTTAAAGCCTTCCTTTCACAAAATCGGCCGCTCGGATGCTACGCCAAAGATACAGCGACTAATAAATAAAATAAACCAAAAAACGAAAATAAACAAAAAAACCAAAAAAAGGGGGTTGCCACACGAGGACTTCCCAGGGGGTCACCCATCCTAGTACTACTCTCGCCCAAGCACGCTTAACTGCGGAATTCTGATGGGATCCGGTGAATTAGTGTTGGTATGAGCGCAACCGAAAGTATACCATCTCCTTATTCCTTTATACCTTTCCACGCCTTGATCCCATGCGCACCTATGCCCTCATGCGTGGCCTACGTCACGCGCCTCGGGCCCGCCGTGCGCGCGTGCGCCTTCGACAAAGCCTTCCTTTCACAAAATCGGCCGCTCGGATGCTACGCCAAAGATACAGCGACTAGTAAATAAAATAAACCAAAAAACGAAAAAAAAGGGGTTGCAACATGAGGACTTCCCAGGGGGTCACCGATCCTAGTACTACTCTCGCCCAAGCACGCTTAACTGCGGAGTTCTGATGGGATCCGGTGCATTAGTGCTGGTATGATCGCAACCGAAAGAATACCATCTCCTTATTCCTTTATACCTTTCCACGCCTTGATCCCATGCGCACCTATGCCCTCATGCGTGGCCTACGTCACGCGCCTCGAGCACGCCGTGCGCGCGCGCCCCTTCGTCAAAGCCTTCCTTTCACAAAATCGGCCGCTCGGATGCTACGCCAAAGATACAGCGACTAGTAAATAAAATAAAGAAAAAAACGAAAATAAACCAAAAAACGAAAAAAAGGGGTTGCAACACGAGGACTTCCCAGGGGGTCACCCATCCTAGTACTACTCTCGCCCAAGCACGCTTCATTGCGGAGTTCTGATGGGATCCGGTGCATTAGTGCTGGTATGATCGCAACCGAAAGAATACCATCTTCTTATTCCTTTTTACCTTTCCACGCCTTGATCCCATGCGCACCTATGGCATCATGCGTGGCCTGCGTCACGCGCCTCGGGCACGTCACGCGCCTCGGGCACGTCACGCGCCTCGGGCACGTCGTGCGTGCGCGCGCCTTCGTCAAAGCCTTCATTTCACAAAATCGGCCGCTCGGATGCTACGCCAAAGATACAGCAACTAGTAAATAAAATAAACCAAAAAACGAAAAAAAGGGGGTTGCAACACGAGGACTTCCCAGGGGGTCACCCATCCTAGTAGTACTCTCGCCCAAGCACGCTTAACAGAGGAGTTCTGATGGGATCCGGTGCATTAGTGCTGGTATGATCGCAACCGAAAGAATACCATCTCCTTATTCCTTTATACCTTTCCACGCCTTGATCCCATGCGCACCTATGCCCTCATGCGTGGCCTACGTCACGCGCCTCGGGCCCGCCGTGCGCACGCGCGGCTTCGTCAAAGCCTTCCTTTCACAAAATCGGCCGCTCGGATGCTTCGCCCAAGATACAGCGACTAGTATATAAAATAGACCAAAAAACGAAAATAAACCAAAAAACGAAAAAAATGGGGTTGCAACACGAGGACTTCCCAGGAGGTCACCCATCCTAGTACTGTGCTAACTGGCCTAAACCGGTAATTTCCGTACACATTAATTATTGCTTAATGACTGCAATTATGTGCTTAATTGTCAGCAATATCTGATTACATACTAAACAAGTGAATTCATGCATGTTGTATACTAGAAAATATTGCTTTATGCATAAACGAGAGCGTTGCGTCAAAAATACTAGTAAACTCACCGGTAAGACACACTGTGTCAACGGAACTGCAGAAAGCAGCCAGACAATAAAAATTGGAGCCTAGGTGTAGGTCCGACAGCAAGAATTAAAACCCAAGAGTACATACAAGGGTTTAATATATATGCAATACGAAAGCAAAAATAAGCACTAAAAAGCACCCGAAACGCACTTTAAGTGCAGAATTTATACAATTCAGCAATAATTCAGCATTTAGACATATAAATATTATGCAGAAATGTCGTTTTATTATCCAGAATATTTCCCTAGGTGTTGGGAATCGTTAGTGTTACAAAAAGATACTTATTAAACACTAAAAGGTGCAATTTAGCACTTTAACGAATCGGTATGCAACCGAACAACCGGACTTTACCCGGAACATGAAAATATTGTTAATAACATTACTTATCTTTTTCTGAGCCAGTTAGGGTCCCTGAATACCCTAACACCCGCCCTGAAACACAACACACAACTAACCGGGTTAATCCCTAAACTTAACTAAGTTAACCTAACTAATAAGCTAACTAAATGGTTAGAATGGAACTAGAACCCCCCCCCCCCTTGGGCCGATTCGGTCACCTTGTGACCTACCATGTACCATTTTCATTATTTAATCCTCTTATGTTCCATATCAAGAGGACATTGAAACCTTTGGTCCATAATCTCTAAATTACCTATAAGTAACTAGTTAAGCACATAAGATCATTCACATCTCATAACTTCACACATCACACTCTCTCTTGCTCTCTCAAGCTCACGGCCAAACACCCATAAGCATCCATCAATTTTTCGAGCCTTGTTCAAGCCATTCCAAGGTCACACAAGTGTTAAGGGTCGCATATAAGGAACCTTGGAGCAAACGGAAGGCGAAGGACCTCTCTACTTTGCTTTTATCCACTCGATTTGCGCTTAGATTCTTCCCTAGCCTCGAGCTAGTGGTATGTTGCTTAAATCACCTTCTCGAACTATTTTAAAGTGGTTAATACGATTTGTAACGGTTAAAACTCGTAATCTTACAAGATGAAGCATAAAAGTCTACTAAAAACACTAAAAGTGATGGTTAAAAGCTCATATGTTGTGTAAAAGTTGTAGTAATTGATTTGTGTGATTATTTGGACCCGATCTATGTTGTGGTAGCTCGGATCGTCATTCAACCCGAGTTGGTCATGATCATGGATCATGACATAGGGTTGTTTTGGAAGTAACAAGGGTTAAATGATGAAACTCTACCACACATGAATCATGAACTTGTGTAAAAGCGATTTAACTTGTGAAATAGTGTTTAAAACTAGTAGATCTACGTATCTACAAGCGGTATTTTCAAAGGACCGAGCGTCAAAGAAATCATATTTTCTAAAGCCGAGTCTTACATGAAAAAGAATGATTTTAGCAAACACACGAGTATGTAAACACTTGTGTAACACAAAGTTTCGACAAAATAACTATTTTTGTAAATGTTGACCGGAAGTTGTAAAGATGTAACTTCTTTAAAAGCGAGACTTTCAAGAAACAAAGTTGATCTATACAAAGATCCACTAAAAATAATGGAAAGATACTACCTATTTTGGAAAAACCACAAGTTCATGTATTTCTGCGATTATATCTATTTTAACTAGTTGCGTATTGTTTATTGTTGAATGAGGAAATTGTTGACGATTTAAAAGAAAATAAACACATGTTTTGAAAACATGGGAAACCTCCATTTTTAGGGGAAACTCTGTCAAAATTTTTATAAATTTTGACACTTAGAAAAATATAAATTTTTGAGAAACTTATTCCCTAAAATGTGTTTAAAAGTATTACCAAGGTTTCCCTAATTTTTGGTGATAAGAAATGAGGATTTCTTCAAGAATAAAAATGGACATAAGTATGTATATTTTTGAGGGAAAAATATATATTATTTGATCACCAACTTATGTGCTAAGTGTATATAGTATGTGTTATACGTACTAGTGTATTAAGACTTAAAAATACACTAAATACTCGTGAGGAGTATAAACATAAAAATACACTAAATACTCGTGAGGAGTATAAACATAAAAATACACATACAAAATACAAGATACATAATTCGGGTGCGAAGTGCAAAACACAAAAGACTTATATTTATTTTAGAGGAAATAATATAAGTAAGATACGTAGTTAAAAATATGAAATATTTTTAACACAACAATACAAATACAAAAGAGAGTGACTGTACTTGTGCGATACAAGTCTAGTGACTAACGTTAAGAAAACGCGTATAGGTTACGACGTTAAGTAAGCAAATCCGGTGAAGTTTACGACGCACAGGAACGCAAAGTTGTGAGTTCATGCTCCCCCTTTTCTTTTAACTGTTTTCAGTTTTATAACTTCGGGGGTGAAATACATGTTACAAATATTACAATGTTTACAAATGGTATGATGGATACAAAAATGATACGAGAAATCGTGTCACGAATAGGGTACCATAAGCACCATTAATCGTGTACATACTTAGACCGCAGAACAAAAGGTTAGATCTAATGGGTTCCGGGCAGCCCCACGCTTGGCCACTCTTTTACCAAGTGGTGTTTTTGTGTCTCAGTCGTAAATCGACTACAGAAAAATGCCTATGGTTTGGTGACTTCCTATGTCGTGTCACATGTTAATGGCTTTGCAACCCATTAACACTTGATACATACAGAAATATTTGATTTATACATGAGTACGTGGTGTACACAAGAGACTTGATTTATACAAAATACAAATTATGTTTTCATACAAAGTATACAAACGTGAAATACAAAAATTGCATGAATTCACACCAACTTTATGTTGACGTTTTTTCCAAAAACTCACATGTATTTCAGGTAACTAGGATGGATGTGCGCGTGGTCTTACTCATGCTCGTGGATGTCGCTTTGTTTATCTTTAAATAAAGTTGTGACTTTTAAGACAATATGTTATCTCGTGTTGTAAACACTTGACATATGTTTTCAGTAATGTAATATTTGAAGGTATTTTTGAGCATGTAGTATGTTTACTCTTCGTATGCAATGAGAACCTTTCATGATCACACCTCGTGCTTCCGCCACAGAAAGGGGTGTGACAGATTGGTATCAGAGCTGCGATTGTAGTGAACCAGGATTCCTTCTCGAGTCTAGTCTACAATCTCTAGGATCCATTCACGAAAACAATTTTCAAAGAGTTTTCATTGCATAAAACGTCCCGCGACATCCACTGCCTGAAACTGTCTACATGAGTCTAGAAAAGACACTACGAGACTTAGAGTGCACTTGAGTGGCACTTGTCGTTGACTAGAAATTACTTTCAATTATGTGTGATAATTAGCATGTACTAGAAGTAGAATGTCACAAGTATATGTGACTTTACCTGAAAGCAATGGCCTACCTGAAGGAAGAAATACGAGGATGAAACGAACTGTGCGGACTGTGCAAGGAGTTACGTAATTATGGATGCATACATAATTATGGAATTCAGTGCACAGAAACCACAGCAAGTCTTGTCACATATAGATTCCCTCAGTGCAAGCCTACTAAGTACTCTGCTAGAGTAATAATTGTTTGATGTCACTTATGTGGTATATATACCTGTGAATATATGGTACTACTGTCTAGTGTGACGATATCAAACAAATGCCTAACCCTGTTGTGTTATGTTCTGTCAGAACATGGCACCCAGGAAAGCTGTGAATGCTTGCAATGACGACCAACCTCCTCCTCCCCTACTGCCCAGAACTGCTGATGAGCTGAACGCCCTGCTGGAGGAAAGGATCTCCGCTGCTATCGCCCAGTACGAGGCGAACCGAACTCAAGACAGTGGAGGACCAAGCAACGCTAGGCGTAATGGGAATGGAGATTCGTCTGGAGGCAATGCAGCTCAAGGTAACCTTAAGACACTGTGCTAAGCATGAGGAAATTTATGAACGGTCTTTGTTTCATTATTTCTTCGATTGCTCACATATGAATTGGTTGAATCAATTCTAGGCTGCACTTTCAAGCAGTTCCTCGACTGCAAGCCGATGAACTATGATGGCACAGGAGGTGCAGTAGCATTTGTGCGCTGGACAGAGAAGACTGAAGCTACTTTCCGCATGAGCAAGTGTATCGCGGATCAGCAAGTCACTTTCGCTACTGGGTTATTCGTCGATGAAGCTCTGACTTGGTGGAACCTGCAAGCCCAAACTTTGGGTGATGATGCCGCTTATGGCCTAACTTGGGAGGAACTGAAGGAAAGAATGAGAGAGAAGTACTGCTCTCGTGCGGAACTCCAAAGGCTGGAAACAGAGTTCTGGCACTTGACTATGGAAGGTGCTGACATAAATGGTTACACTCGAAGGTTCCACGATTTGTCCAGAGTGCTTCCCTACATGGTGACTCCCGAATTCAAGCGCGTTGAACGCTACATTTGGGGACTGGCCTCAGAGTTTCGTGGCATGGTGACGTCAGCCAAACCACAAACAATCACCGAGGCTGTAACTCTGGCTGTCAGCCTTACTGAAGATTGTGTTCGAATGAAGAAGCTATCACTAAACCCCACAGAAAATGCCGAGACGCATGCTGAGTCGTCTGGCGACAAGAAAAGGAAATATGCAAACTTGAATCAAACAACTCGTAACAACAAAGGTTCCAACAAGAAGCGTGACCCTAACCCGCCTCAAGGGGCGAAACCTCTTGCAGCCATGAACGCCACACCAGCAAGGGGATACCGGGGCATCTTGCCCAAATGCCATCGGTGTAAACACCATTACGAGGGAGCTTGTCGCATCCCAAAGTGTGACAAGTGTGGAAAGTTGGGTCACCGCACTGAAGACTGCTGGAGTAAGAGGAATGGGAGTGGAAATCGTAATGGGGCTGATGATAGGAACCATGGTGGAAATGGAAACGGTGCTGGCAACGAGAATGGGCGAAACCAAGGATGCTTCAGATGTGGAAGCAAAGATCATTTCATGAAGGACTGCCCAGAGAGAAACAATGCTCAGGCCCGAGCATTTGTGATTGGAGCAAGGGACGCACGCGAGGACCCTAATGTGGTCAACGGTACGTTCCTCATTAACTTACTTTGCATCCATATTATTCGACACTGGCGCCGATTATAGCTTCATGTCTGTGGAATTTAAACGTATACTCGGAATAGAATCTAGAAGATTAGAAATTCCTTATTCCATAGAACTAGCCAATGGTAAACTTGTTGAATCGGGCGAAGTTGTTAGAGGCTGCACGCTAGAACTTGGTGAACGAAGATTTAGCATCGACCTCTTACCTATTCAATTAGGTAGCTTCGATGTAGTAGTCGGAATGGACTGGTTGTCCAAGAACAAAGCTGAAGTTATTTGTCATGAGAAAATCATTCGCATTCCTTTAGCGAATGGTGAAACTCTCATCGTGCATGGAGAAAGAAGAAACGCGCCTCTACGAATTATCAGTTGTATGAAGGCACAGAAGTGCTTAAGGAAAGGATATGTTGCTTTCCTAGCACACATTGTAGATAAGAAGGCTGTGGAGCCAAAACTCGAAGACATTCCTGTGGTGAAGGAATTTCCTGATGTGTTCCCTGAAGATCTGCCAGGACTACCTCCGCAACGACAAGTCGAATTCCACATAGACTTGGTTCCAGGAGCCGCTCCTGTAGCCAAGGCTCCATATCGACTTGCACCATCCGAAATGCAAGAATTATCTACACAACTCCAGGAGTTGCTGGATAAAGGATTCATAAGGCCAAGCTTCTCACCCTGGGGAGCTCCAGTATTATTCGTGAAGAAGAAGGATGGATCACTGCGGATGTGTATCGATTACAGGGAACTGAACAAGCTCAAGATCAAGAATCGGTATCCGCTACCGAGGATTGATGACTTGTTTGATCAACTGCAAGGATCAAGCTACTATTCCAAGATCGACCTTCGATCTGGATACCATCAGCTGAGAATCCAAGATGAAAGCGTGCCAAAGACTGCATTCAGAACGCGCTATGGGCACTACGAATTCCTTGTGATGCCGTTTGGATTGACGAACGCGCCAGCGGTCTTTATGGATCTGATGAACCGCGTATGTAAACCATATCTCGATAAATTCGTGATTGTATTTATCGATGATATCCTGATTTACTCGCGAACGAAAGAAGAACATGAGCAACATCTCAGAACCATCTTGGAGCTACTGAAGAAAGAGAAACTTTATGCAAAGTTCTCGAAATGCGAATTCTGGATTCGCGAAGTACAATTTCTTGGTCACGTGGTGAATGAGAAGGGCATTCATGTAGACCCGTCCAAGATTGAAGCGATAAAGAACTGGGAAGCTCCCAAAACCCCAACTGAAGTTCGACAATTTTTGGGCTTAGCGGGCTATTATCGGCGATTCATCGAGAATTTCTCAAAAATAGCTCAACCGCTAACGACCCTTACTCAGAAAGACAAGAAATACGACTGGGGTCACAAACAAGAAGAAGCCTTCCAGTTACTGAAGAGCAAGCTATGCGATGCACCCATACTATCACTACCCGAAGGCACTGAAGACTTCGTGGTATACTGCGACGCCTCACGACAAGGCTTGGGTTGTGTGCTTATGCAACGCCAAAAAGTCATCGCTTATGCTTCAAGACAATTGAAGGTTGTCACACCCCGATTTCCACGTGTCACCGGTGGGCCCGGTGGGGGAGTATCGTGACGTGGTTGGCAACGTAATAGTCAAACAACACAATATAATAATGCACAGCGGAAGCAAATTTAAAATAAGATACAACCGAATTTATTTATTGTAAACAAAGTCACAATCATTCGGTGTTTATCCACAGTAGGATCGAATTAAAAACATTGTTTATGGTTCAACAGACTTCGGCATCTAAAGCTTGCGAGACTTCTACTGATGCTTAAGAGAATCCCAGCCTATTTCGCCTAGTACCTGCATTTAATCTTTTTGGGAAAATACGTCAGTTTACACTGGTAAATACATTCAACTGACTCATTTTATAAAATGATTGAAAATTGGTTTGGATGCACATGGCATAAACATTTTTATTAACTTGGGAGAATTATTTAATATTATAATCTTGTGAACGATTTACATGTTACTTATGCGTTCAGTAGCCCGGACGTATCCGGGTTAAAGATCAATAGACACACCACTTTAAGTGAGTTATACACGGGAGTACGCCTACACCCCGTGCTCAGGTCGTGGCTATCTCGTAAGATAATGCCGAGGATATCCGGGACATGGTCATTAACCCCCCAAAGGCTGTAAAGTAAACACATCTGTTTAAAACGAGCCGATCAAATTATTCAATTAACCACTAAGCGTGGAAGATTTGATGCTCGATCAAGCGGTACGCTATGTACCGTAACCCAAGCCCGTATAGGGAAAATAAGTTAAAAGTATTTACCTTTGCAAGTATAAATCCTTAATCGAATAAATTGCAGATAGCTTTTACTGGTTCTCCTAATCTGGAACGAAGGTTTAATATAACCTATTAGAATACTAACGGGCCTTTAGTTAAGCTTAAGCTTAGACCGGTCAGTTTTAATGATACGGTTCGTACGCACGATTAAGCGAAGACCGGATAGAATGTGATTTAGACCCGACAAGTTTGAGGACTTGTTTAATATGGGTTTACTACTCACATTCTGGATTTTGAGATAAAAATGATATCGTTTGACCCGTTTCGGCTAGTCTATGCAAACTAGTTACATAAACCGAATCGAACGCGTATAACGCATGACGGGTAATCGAAAGGGTCGCGAACAGGTTTCCTAAGTTAATACGCTTTAAATATGTTGTGATATCATTATGATATCTTCCATAATGCCCATAACGAGTTTAATCCCTAAATACGCCCCGTAGGGGTATTTCGGTCATTTTAAGGGTTATAAAAGAGATTTATAATACTTCTGAGATACGGGTCTGATTTAATCAGCAAAATTATTAATTTTAACAGACCACAACAGTTGGTGAAGAGTCTCATTTCCCAAAATGGTTTTAAACCCAAATTATGCGTTTAATACGCGTATGAAGCCGTTTTAAGCGACGTACGGTTTAAAATACCATTCTGAGTTTTCTGATCAGTAAAACAGGCTCAAAACACTCTATTTATTATTTAAAATCAGTGGCAATTTGATTGGTATCAAACGGATTTGTAAAACTCGTTTTATGGCCTAAAAGGGCATATTCGGTATTAACCGAATCAACGCGATAAGCCTAGCTTAAGATCAGTTTAAAAATAATTAAAAATCTTAAAAAATCCCAAAATATTATTTAACATCAGTGGGTAAAAGTTTTGGTACCGAAAATCGGGTTTAGATAGGCTATGCGCTAATCGCGCCGTTTAATTAATAAAAAGCTTATTATTTACGCTAATGCGCATATCTCCTAATCTAGACCTCCGATTGACGTGAAAATTTACGTACATGTTTAATAATCAGTAACTAAGATTATTGTACTTCCACATTTTCAAAATTCTCGTTGTATGGTCATAAGGGCATTACGGTCCAATTTAAGCGATTAACGGAAACGTGTGCATGCATCGGATAATCAACGAAACAAGTACAGAGACTTATACTAACATGCAACCCTACTCTAATGAAGCACTAAGGCATCTTCGAATCAAACTAAAACGGGTCAGAACCGAAGTCAAAGCAAAAGTCAAGGTTTTGCGCCTTTCGGTTCCGAACCGGGTTTAACAGAAAGTTGTCGAGTCGGACAAGCGTAAACAAGTTTTTATACTTATTACCATGTTATATTAAGGTTAAAACAGGTTACACACCTCTCGGATCATTAATCGTGCATTAAATCATATTTCGTAATTCTGTTGACTTTTTCGGTCAACGTTTGACCCGACAAACGACCTAGTTAGGTCTGGAATTGGTACGCGCCCTTATAAGGGTTTAATACCCATATAATTACCTATCTAATGGTACTTTTAATTCGTGATACGACTGAGCTATCGACACTTAATCACGAAGTCAACCGTTAAGCACGATATATTGACTTTTAAGCTATTTATAAAGCTAGAATTAATTTAGAAGGGTTAAGCAACTTACTAGATGATTAATGGATGATTAGGAAGGCCTTGAATCAGATTGTAAGCTCCTCCAATGCTCAGATGGCACTTGAATGATGTGTGTAGCAATTGTTGCAACTATGGTCCCTTATATAGTGCTCATGGACACCACAAAAGCTTGACAACCAAGTCTAGGACATCCCACAATCGATTAACATCTGTAACTAGTGTTTAGGGATGTCTAGGGGCCATGCACATGCAAGAGAAACCGGCTAAATGGGTCACAAATGCGCACAACAGCCAACAGCAGGTAATCTGTCGCTGGGCAACCCCTCGCGTAGCGCGAGGGTCCGTCGCGCTACGCGACGCCCTATGCAGAATCAGTTTTTGATTTTGTTGTTGGTGTTTCGAAAGGGCAGCCATTATTTCTGACTTTGGGGCATTATTTTATCATTTAGGGGCCTCCATTATGGGTCTTTTACTGTTGGATACCCTACCATTTGTGTTTGTTTGCTTTGCATTCAAAAACAAGACCCGAAAACAAAGGGTTTCCGTTCCTTTTCATCGTAGGAGTCCTACCATTTAATTTTAAATCATTCCATGTAATAATTCCCTGAACTTGAATATGTACAAGGTGTTTTTAACATAAATTGAGTCTTGGGATTTATAACGAGGTCGTTCAGAGGTGCAAAAGTTAACATAACGACACGGTTAAATCCTGTCAATTATTTTTTAATAATTCCGAGTCTGCAAAGCGTTTTGTCACACGTGACACGTGTCGTTACATTATTGAACACGAAATTCTGAGGTGTTACATCCTCACCCCCTTAAAATAAATCTCGACCCGAGATTTACTGAAACAAATAAGGGTATTTTTCTTTCATGGTGGATTCCAACTCCCACGTATACTCGGGGCCTCTTCGGGCATCCCATTTGACCTTTACAAAAGGTATATGCTTCCTTCGAAGCTTCCTTACCTGTCGATCTTCAATTGACAAAGGTTTTTCAACAAACGTTAAGCTCTTATCTATTTGCACATCTGTATATGGCATGACATGTGAATCGTCAGCGGAACACTTCTTTAGATTGCAGATGTGGAACACATTGTGAATTCCACTGAGCTCTTCCGGTAAGTTCAACTTATAGGCAACTGACCCGACACGTTCGATAACCTCGAAAGGTCCTATGTATCTCGGGCTTAGTTTGCCTTTCTTACCAAATCGCATCACCCCCTTCCAGGGTGACACTTTAAGTAGGACTTTGTCACCTACTTCGAAGTGAAAGTCCTTACGACTTGGATCCGCGTAACTCTTCTGCCTATTCCGGGCAGCTTGGAGATTGTTACGAATCTGGACAATCTTGTCCGTCGTTTCGAACACGATCTCTGGTCCTGATAACTGGACTTCTCCAGCTTCCGCCCAACAAACTGGCGATCTACATTTTCTACCGTATAATGCCTCAAAAGGCGCAGCCTTTATGCTGGTATGGTAGCTATTGTTGTAGGAGAATTCGATCAATGGTAGGTTCTTATCCCAGCTACCTCCCAAATCGATCGCACATGCGCGTAGCATGTCTTCCAACGTTTGAATAGTACGCTCACTCTGACCGTCTGTCTGAGGATGGTAAGCCGTACTAAAGTTCAAACGTGTGCCCAAAGATTGCTGGAAACTCTTCCAAAAGTGTGACGTGTACCTAGTATCCCGGTCAGAGATAATAGCTACAGGTATGCCGTGTAGGGCTACAATCTTGTCAACGTATAACTGGGCTAACATATCGGAGCTATAAGCCTCCTTGATGGGTAAGAAATGAGCTGACTTAGTCAGTCGGTCAACTATAACCCATATCGTATCATTGCCTTTTCTTGTCTTGGGTAACTTGGTAATAAAATCCATAGTTACCATTTCCCACTTCCACGTAGGAAGTTCAGGCTGTTGTAGCAAACCTGACGGTTTCTGATGCTCGGCTTTGACTTGCGCACATGTCAAGCATTTTGCTACATGGGCGGCTACAGACTTTTTCAAGCCTATCCACCAATAATTTGCCTTCAAATCCTGGTACATTTTATCAGCTCCAGGATGAACGGAGTATTTGGAACTATGGGCTTCTTGGAGGATGACATCACGAAGTCCTCCAAAAATTGGAACCCATATTCGTCCGTTTAACCGTAAAATTCCGTCCTTGCTAAGAGTTAACTGCTCCTCAGTTACTCCTAACTTTTCATTAGGATAGTTAGCTTCCAACACAGCTTCCTTCTGTGCAGCTAACACCCTTTCTATCAAACTGTTCTTTATCTCCATACGCCTGGCGTTAATTCGAATGGGTTTAACCCTTTCCTTTCTGCTCAAGGCATCAGCGACTACATTCGCTTTGCCGGGATGGTATTTGATTTCACAATCATAATCATTTAAAGTTTCCATCCAACGGCGTTGCCTCATGTTTAATTCTTTCTGGTTAAACAGATGCTGGAGGCTCTTGTGATCAGAAAAGATCACAAACTTGATTCCATAAAGATAATGCCTCCACAGTTTTAGTGCGAACACAACGGCACCCAATTCCAAGTCATGGGTGGTGTAATTCTTTTCGTGCACCTTTAACTGTCGTGATGCATAGGCAATCACCTTGCCTTTCTGCATAAGCACACACCCCATGCCAGTGTGTGATGCATCACAATAAACTACAAATTCTTCAGCGCCTTCAGGTAAGGTAAGCACAGGAGCGTTGCTCAACTTTTGTTTCAAAACATCGAAGGACTCTTGCTGCTTAGGGCCCCAAACGAATTTTACTTTCTTCTTGGTCAAGGAAGTTAGGGGTGCAGCAATCCTTGAAAAATTTTCAATAAAACGCCTGTAATAACCTGCCAATCCCAGGAAGCTACGAATCTCCGTAGGTGTCTTTGGCTCTTGCCAATTCATAACAGCTTCCACTTTAGCGGGATCCACCTGGATACCACGCTCACTGACCACGTGTCCAAGAAATTGGACTTCTCGTAGCCAAAATTCACATTTAGAGAATTTGGCATAGAGCTTCTCCTGACGTAGAAGTTTGAGAATACAACGAAGGTGTTTCTCGTGGTCAGCTTGATTCTTAGAATAAATAAGGATGTCATCGATGAAGACGATAACAAATTTATCTAAGTAAGGCTTGCAGACGCGATTCATGAGATCCATGAACGCGGCTGGTGCATTAGTGAGCCCAAAAGGCATCACTAGGAACTCGTAATGACCGTAGCGAGTCCTGAATGCAGTCTTGTGAACGTCTTCATCCATAACCTTCAACTGATGGTAGCCTGACCTCAGATCAATCTTTGAGAAGTAACTTGCCCCTTGAAGCTAATCGAACAAATCGTCGATCCTGGGCAATGGATATCTATTTTTGATCGTGACTTTATTAAGCTCGCGATAGTCGATGCACAGACGCATCGACCCATCCTTCTTTTTGACAAACAGGATTGGCGCTCCCCAAGGAGATGAACTAGGTCTAATGAAACCCTTAGCCAGCAATTCATCTAGCTGCGTCCGCAACTCCTTCATTTCCGTGGGTGCCAATCTGTATGGAGCTCTAGCAACTGGTGCTGCTCTGGGGATGATATCTATCCTGAATTCAACTTGTCTATCCGGTGGCAAACCAGGCAGATCTTCAGGAAACACTTCTGGGTATTCAGAGATGACAGGGATGTCTTCTAACTTCGGTTTGGGCTCGTCAATGATCACTTGCGCCATGTAAATGACACATCCCTTTTTCAAACACTTGGAAGCCTTGAGCATAGTCACCTGCTCAGGCAGCCCATACTGGGTATCTCCCCGAATGGTAAGTGATTCACCAGACGGAGTCTTTATTACCACCTGTTTCTGGTTACAGACGATTTGGGCCTGGTTATGAGATAACCAGTCCATACCCAGAACTATGTCAAAACCGGCTAATTTAAACGGAAGTAGAGACAGAGGAAAAGAATGGTTCTTAATGGATATAACACATCCATCTAACACAGTAGAGACGGCTTCTACGGTACCATCTGCTAACTCTACCTCATAGTTCACTTTTAGGGTTTTGACAGGTAAATTCAATAATTTACAAAACTTATGATCTACGAAAGACTTATCTGCGCCTGAATCAAAAAGTACTCTTGCAAAGACATCATTTACAAGGAAAGTACCTGTTATGACGTTATCATCCTGCACAGCTTCTTTCGCATCCATCCTGAAGACTCTGGCGTTAGTCTTCTTAGCCTCCTCAGGCTTCTTGTTGTACTTAGGGCAGTTAGTCTTTATGTGGCCCTTTTCATTGCAACGGTAGCACGTTGCATCTTTCATCTTCTTGCAATCCAAGGTTTTGTGTTCCTTGGACTTGCACAAACCACAAGCAAAAGACCTTGACTCGTTATTCGAGTTTGATTCGAGTCTGCACTTTCCAAAGTGCTGTTTCTTGCAAGTTTTGCATGTAGGCTTCTCTCCAGAACGATGCCCATCTTTCTTTGATTCCGATCCCTTCTTGTGATCACCGTTCCCACGGTGTTTCTTATTCGACCTACGCGAACCATCATCTTCATGCTTCCTCTTCTCGGCATTCTTATTCCTCAGCGATCTCTGCCGGACCGCATCCAGTGTGAGGGATAAGGAAAGGTCAGTTACAGACCTGAAGGTAACTGGCCAAGAAGCTTTTACACTGGCCTTGATCTCGGGTTCTAATCCACCAATAAAACGAGCGATCCTTTTAGGCTCCGGGGTTACCAGATAAGGTACCAACCGGGATAGTGTATTGAAGCTCGTCAGATAAGCTTGACAATCGAGGTTCTTCATTACCAGTGATAGGAAGTCATATTCTATCTTTTCCACCTCATGTTGAGGGCATAAATTTTCCTTGATCAAGGCGATGAATTGATCCCACGTCATGCTATACAACGGGATCTTTCCGGAGGCCTCCATTAGAGATCTCCACCAAGCTAACGCCTCACCTTTGAAGGACTGTGAGACAAATTTAACCACATCACCTTCAGCGCATCCGCTGATGTCCACGACCGTGTCCATTTCATCTAGCCATGTCATGCAGTCTACGGCTCCTTTCTCCCCCGTAAAATCCCTGGGTTTGCAAGACACAAAGTACTTATATGTGCAACCCTTGTTACGGTGTCCCTGATGCAGTACCAACTGCTGAGATGGATTACTTTGGTGGTTGGTGGACTGGCGATCATCACCGTTTTTCTTTGGCACATCCTTTTTGGGAGGAGGCTTGTTATGAGCCTCTGAATGTGTCCTTGGCTTTGAATGGGATACAGAGTGAGTCCTACTCCGGGTACTACTGTATTCTTCATACTGTCTATCCAAAGCTTGAGTAATAGCGTCGTCTATGATTGCTTTTAACTCGGCACCCGTTAATGTAATCTGGGCGTTCTCATTCGGCTCCACAGGATGGCTATTGACTTCATTAGAGTTAGCCATTTGTATTGAACTGTTGCAGAAAACAAGGACAATAATTTATTTGGGAGTTTATTATGGAATTACCCCTTAGGGTAACTCGTTAACCATGGTAAACAGAGACCATATTTGGTTAACTTATTAATCGTATTAATTTAGGATTTCAATTAAAATTTATCCTAAACATAAACAATAACAATATATATTAGCACATAAGGCTTGGTCACATGGACAATTTAAATTTTAAGCTATGATTTCAGAGAATCAAGACTTTTAAGGTTTGAACCTAGTTCATTACCTTTATTAGACAGGGAATCAAAGCTACCACTGTCTTTTGGCTCATATGGAAATGAGCAGGGCCCGTAGGCATTATATTACCACGTATGGTTAAAATATGATCATCTTAATTGATGATATAAACCCAGGATTCAGAGATCATTAAACTAGGTTAGGAATCTTCTAAAGAATTCCTTTATCAAAAGACGTATGTGATTTTAACGAATCACTTCTGCCAGGAGTGTTAACATGTTTTAAGATGTTAACAGGGAATTGAATCTTTTAAACAGGTCTTACCATTTTGGCCCGGTCTTATATTTGACACGTGGCTAGGTTTCACACTTTAAGATCCTTAATTAAATAAATTTCATAGGCAGATTAATTTAAAAGGAATGATTTTAATTTATTTATTTCATTTATAATTTATATATGCTCATAATGGCAAACATGAAATTTATAAAACAAACATTCCATTAATTATACATAGGTTACATATTGCCCTAAACGGGTCTTTTCACACAAACCATTTCCCACGTAGGGGTCAAACAAGTACTTACCCGCGCAGGGGTTAAATTTAAAACACAAGTCCTCGCAGGGACTGATTACTTAAATAGATGTCCTCGCAGGGACTAGGTACAAAGATAAATGTCCACGCAGGGACTACATACACACATAAATGTCCTCGCAGGGACTTAATTTTAAAGTAGACATACACACATAAAGGATTTACTGATCCTTCTTGCTCTTTCCCTTGATTAAGTTCGTCAAGGTCTTGAACATCCCCTGGTTACGCCGTCGGTCTTCCCGTGCCTCATGCCGCACCTCCCTAATACTTTGTAGGATCTCCTGATGCAGTGGTGGCGACATCTGTAGAGACGGCGGGGGTCGTTGATAGTACGGGGGTTGTGTAGGCATCTGGTATCCCTGTGCTGGGTAGCCTACTCCCCAAGGACCTCCATACGGTCCCTCCTGGTTAAGGGCGTTGTAATTAGCTGCTACCAAATACGGGTCGGCTTCAGCGTAACCGAGGTTAGTGTGAGTCGGTGGCTCAAACGGGTTGTACATCGAAGGACCCGTGTATGCTGGTATCTGATTATCAAAACCCATTGGTGGCGGTTGCTGCGCGACTGGGTTTGATGGTCCACCTATCTGTGGAACTTCTTGATCCGGCTGATAATTTCTGCCACTTGATTGTAGAGGAGAGCTGAAATGAAACTCCTCTCTTCGTGTGGACATCCGGGCTCCGGTTCTCATACGTCTTTGCGGTTGTGGAGGCGCCGGCTGAACTGGTGGCGGTGGAGGCGGTGGCGTAACTGCCACAAACTGGTGATTACCAGAGGAATCTTGATGATGCTGCTGCTGCTGCTCATGCGGCGAAGAATAGCGAGGCTGCTGCTGCTCATGCGGCGACGAATGGTGAGGAGGTGTATAATACCATTCGTGCCGAGTAAAGATAGCCTGGAAGCTATCTGGACCATTATAGGGTGGTCCGTGGTAAATGGAACTATCCGAGACCTCGATGGGATGGTTGGGAGTTCCTGATGCGGGCTCGACAGGGTCGTCTTCCTCGTCCATATCATTTCCTCCAGAGAAATGGTCCTCCGGTCCCAATGGGTTAAAACCCACTGGTTCTTGTATATAATTCGCCGGGTTAAACTGGCCTTGAAAGAATGGAGTGGGGTCTCCAAAAGGGCGGTGCGACATAGATCGCTGTAATGGTATGTACGGATGGTGTGAGTCTCCAGGCTCATTTTCTGATTGTGGCCCGTAGGAGTCTTGAGCGGGAGTTGTCGAGCTGTTCGAAATCGACCGTCTTGCCGGTTGAAAGAGACCTCTCTGGTTCCGCCGGGTACCATCACTCTCGGCAGGGATAGGACCTCGTGTATTCGAAGGTCCTGCTTCGTGATCGTTGGGGGCGGCTACCGGCCCCTTTCCACGCCCTCGCGTACGCAAGAATCTTGGAGGCATCTTTGTTATTCCTGTCAATAAAACATAAGATAACAATAACAAAATATAAAGTTTAAAGGACAAAACAAAAACCGAATAAGGTGGAATTTGTCCTATGTTATAAGTCTAGACTCGAAAGTTTAAATATGTGCAATTGTGTAACTGAGATTAAACACAAAAGGCTAGTGTTTAATTCACTCAGAGTTGGCTCTGATACCAACCTGTCACACCCCGATTTCCACGTGTCACCGGTGGGCCCGGTGGGGGAGTATCGTGACGTGGTTGGCAACGTAATAGTCAAACAACACAATATAATAATGCACAGCGGAAGCAAATTTAAAATAAGATACAACCGAATTTATTTATTGTAAACAAAGTCACAATCATTCGGTGTTTATCCACAGTAGGATCGAATTAAAAACATTGTTTATGGTTCAACAGACTTCGGCATCTAAAGCTTGCGAGACTTCTACTGATGCTTAAGAGAATCCCAGCCTATTTCGCCTAGTACCTGCATTTAATCTTTTTGGGAAAATACGTCAGTTTACACTGGTAAATACATTCAACTGACTCATTTTATAAAATGATTGAAAATTGGTTTGGATGCACATGGCATAAACATTTTTATTAACTTGGGAGAATTATTTAATATTATAATCTTGTGAACGATTTACATGTTACTTATGCGTTCAGTAGCCCGGACGTATCCGGGTTAAAGATCAATAGACACACCACTTTAAGTGAGTTATACACGGGAGTACGCCTACACCCCGTGCTCAGGTCGTGGCTATCTCGTAAGATAATGCCGAGGATATCCGGGACATGGTCATTAACCCCCCAAAGGCTGTAAAGTAAACACATCTGTTTAAAACGAGCCGATCAAATTATTCAATTAACCACTAAGCGTGGAAGATTTGATGCTCGATCAAGCGGTACGCTATGTACCGTAACCCAAGCCCGTATAGGGAAAATAAATTAAAAGTATTTACCTTTGCAAGTATAAATCCTTAATCGAATAAATTGCAGATAGCTTTTACTAGTTCTCCTAATCTGGAACGAAGGTTTAATATAACCTATTAGAATACTAACGGGCCTTTAGTTAAGCTTAAGCTTAGACCGGTCAGTTTTAATGATACGGTTCGTACGCACGATTAAGCGAAGACCGGATAGAATGTGATTTAGACCCGACAAGTTTGAGGACTTGTTTAATATGGGTTTACTACTCACATTCTGGATTTTGAGATAAAAATGATATCGTTTGACCCGTTTCGGCTAGTCTATGCAAACTAGTTACATAAACCGAACCGAACGCGTATAACGCATGACGGGTAATCGAAAGGGTCGCGAACAGGTTTCCTAAGTTAATACGCTTTAAATATGTTGTGATATCATTATGATATCTTCCATAATGCCCATAACGAGTTTAATCCCTAAATACGCCCCGTAGGGGTATTTCGGTCATTTTAAGGGTTATAAAAGAGATTTATAATACTTCTGAGATACGGGTCTGATTTAATCAGCAAAATTATTAATTTTAACAGACCACAACAGTTGGTGAAGAGTCTCATTTCCCAAAATGGTTTTAAACCCAAATTATGCGTTTAATACGCGTATGAAGCCGTTTTAAGCGACGTACGGTTTAAAATACCATTCTGAGTTTTCTGATCAGTAAAACAGGCTCAAAACACTCTATTTATTATTTAAAATCAGTGGCAATTTGATTGGTATCAAACGGATTTGTAAAACTCGTTTTATGGCCTAAAAGGGCATATTCGGTATTAACCGAATCAACGCGATAAGCCTAGCTTAAGATCAGTTTAAAAATAATTAAAAATCTTCAAAAATCCCAAAATATTATTTAACATCAGTGGGTAAAAGTTTTGGTACCGAAAATCGGGTTTAGATAGGCTATGCGCTAATCGCGCCGTTTAATTAATAAAAAGCTTATTATTTACGCTAATGCGCATATCTCCTAATCTAGACCTCCGATTGACGTGAAAATTTACGTACATGTTTAATAATCAGTAACTAAGATTATTGTACTTCCACATTTTCAAAATTCTCGTTGTATGGTCATAAGGGCATTACGGTCCAATTTAAGCGATTAACGGAAACGTGTGCATGCATCGGATAATCAACGAAACAAGTACAGAGACTTATACTAACATGCAACCCTACTCTAATGAAGCACTAAGGCATCTTCGAATCAAACTAAAACGGGTCAGAACCGAAGTCAAAGCAAAAGTCAAGGTTTTGCGCCTTTCGGTTCCGAACCGGGTTTAACAGAAAGTTGTCGAGTCGGACAAGCGTAAACAAGTTTTTATACTTATTACCATGTTATATTAAGGTTAAAACAGGTTACACACCTCTCGGATCATTAATCGTGCATTAAATCATATTTCGTAATTCTGTTGACTTTTTCGGTCAACGTTTGACCCGACAAACGACCTAGTTAGGTCTGGAATTGGTACGCGCCCTTATAAGGGTTTAATACCCATATAATTACCTATCTAATGGTACTTTTAATTCGTGATACGACTGAGCTATCGACACTTAATCACGAAGTCAACCGTTAAGCACGATATATTGACTTTTAAGCTATTTATAAAGCTAGAATTAATTTAGAAGGGTTAAGCAACTTACTAGATGATTAATGGATGATTAGGAAGGCCTTGAATCAGATTGTAAGCTCCTCCAATGCTCAGATGGCACTTGAATGATGTGTGTAGCAATTGTTGCAACTATGGTCCCTTATATAGTGCTCATGGACACCACAAAAGCTTGACAACCAAGTCTAGGACATCCCACAATCGATTAACATCTGTAACTAGTGTTTAGGGATGTCTAGGGGCCATGCACATGCAAGAGAAACCGGCTAAATGGGTCACAAATGCGCACAACAGCCAACAGCAGGTAATCTGTCGCTGGGCAACCCCTCGCGTAGCGCGAGGGTCCGTCGCGCTACGCGACGCCCTATGCAGAATCAGTTTTTGATTTTGTTGTTGGTGTTTCGAAAGGGCAGCCATTATTTCTGACTTTGGGGCATTATTTTATCATTTAGGGGCCTCCATTATGGGTCTTTTACTGTTGGATACCCTACCATTTGTGTTTGTTTGCTTTGCATTCAAAAACAAGACCCGAAAACAAAGGGTTTCCGTTCCTTTTCATCGTAGGAGTCCTACCATTTAATTTTAAATCATTCCATGTAATAATTCCCTGAACTTGAATATGTACAAGGTGTTTTTAACATAAATTGAGTCTTGGGATTTATAACGAGGTCGTTCAAAGGTGCAAAAGTTAACATAACGACACGGTTAAATCCTGTCAATTATTTTTTAATAATTCCGAGTCTGCAAAGCGTTTTGTCACACGTGACACGTGTCGTTACATTATTGAACACGAAATTCTGAGGTGTTACAAAGGTGCACGAAAGAAATTATACCACTCACGACCTGGAGCTGGGTGCAGTGGTATTCGCCTTGAAGATCTGGCGACATTATTTATATGGTACTCGATGTACAATCTTCACAGATCACAAAAGCTTACAACACATATTTGATCAGAAGGAATTGAATATGCGCCAGCGACGTTGGGTTGAGCTGCTGAATGACTATGACTGTGAGATTAAGTACCATCCTGGAAAGGCGAACGTTGTAGCGGACGCGTTGAGCCGAAAAGAAAGGGTTAAGACCCTAAGGGTTCGAGCATTGGAAATGACGATTCGAACGAACCTCACTGCACGCATTCGAGATGCACAACAAGAAGCTCTTAAAGAAGAGAATCGTAAAGCTGAATACCTCCGGGGTGCATTGAAGTACATGGCGCCAAATGAAGAGGGAGCCTTATACTTTAAAAAGCGCATTTGGGTTCCGCTCTATGGTGGCCTACGAGAAGTCATCCTTGATGAAGCGCACAAGTCAAGATACTCGGTTCACCCAGGGTCGGACAAGATGTATCAAGACTTGAAGGAATATTATTGGTGGCCGAGACTCAAGAGCGACGTTGCTGTCTATGTTGGAAAATGCCTAACCTGTGCTAAGGTTAAGGCAGAATATCAGAAACCGTCCGGCCTACTACAACAACCAGAGATTCCCGTATGGAAGTGGGAACAAATCTCGATGGACTTCATAACGAAATTACCCAGGACCCCGAGAGGGCACGATATGATATGGGTAATAGTTGATCGATTGACGAAGTCTGCGCATTTCCTACCAATCCGAGAGAAGGATAGCACTGGAAAGCTTGCGGAGATATACTTAAGAGAAATTGTGGCACGTCATGGAGTGCCAATCTCAATCATTTCAGACAGAGATGGACGCTTTGTCTCAAGAATCTGGCAATCATTTCAGGAAGCCTTTGGATCTCAGTTAGATCTAAGCATGACATTCCATCCGCAAACAGACGGCCAGAGCGAACGGACTATACAAACGTTAGAAGATATGCTTCGCGCATGCGTCATGGACCTAGGCGGCAGCTGGGATACTCATCTACCTTTAGTTGAGTTTTCCTACAATAACAACTATCATACGAGCATAAAAGCCGCACCGTTCGAAGCTCTGTATGGCCGCAAATGCCGATCGCCCTTATGTTGGGCAGATGCCGGAGATAAGCGTATGGTTGGTCCTGAACTTGTACAGGAGACAACCGACAAGATTGCGCAGATCCGAGAGCGCATTAAGGCGGCTCGAGATCGACAAAAGAGCTACGCCGATCCAAAAAGGAAATCAGTAGAATTCAAGGTGGGAGACAAGGTGTTGTTAAAAGTCTCACCATGGAAGGGCGTAGTCAGATTTGGAAAGCGTGGAAAGCTGAATCCACGATATATCGGACCATTCAGAATATTGAAGAGAATTGGTACCGTGGCATACAAATTGGAGTTACCGGAAGAACTTAATGGAGTACATGATACGTTTCATGTATCCAACCTGAAGAAGAGTCCAACACAAGAAAGCGTGATCATCCCAATGGATGAAGTGCATATTGATGAAGCCCTCCGATTTACAGAACAACCCGTTGAGGTTACCGACTGGAAAGTCAACAAGACCAGGAGGAGCAGCGTAAAACTTGTCAAAGTACGTTGGAGCTCTAAGCACGGACCCGAGTACACATGGGAACGTGAAGACCAGTTCAAGAAAAAGTATCCCCACCTATTCAAGAAGACTCCTGCGAGAGTTAGTTCAACCTGAATTTCGGGACGAAATTCTCTTAACGGGGGGAGACTGTGATAACTGAACCAAACCGGTAATTTCCGTACACATTAATTATTGCTTAATGACTGCAATTATGTGCTTAATTGTCAGCAATATCTGATTACATACTAAACAAGTGAATTCATGCATGTTGTATACTACAAAATATTGCTTTATGCATAAACGAGAGCGTTGCGTCAAAAATACTAGTAAACTCACCGGTAAGACACACTATGTCAACGGAACTGCAGAAAGCAGCCAGACAATAAAAATTGGAGCCTAGGTGTAGGTCCGACAACAAGAATGCATTAAAACCCAAGAGTACATACAAGGGTTTAATATATATGCAATACGAAAGCAAAAATAAGCACTAAAAAGCACCCGAAACGCACTTTAAGTGCATAATTTATACAATTCAGCAATAATTCAGCATTTAGACATATAAATATTATGCAGAAATGTCGTTTTATTATCCAGAATATTTCCCTAGGTGTTGGGAATCGTTAGTGTTACAAAAAGATACTTATTAAACACTAAAAGGTGCAATTTAGCACTTTAACGAATCGGTATGTGATGTGTGTAAAATGCAACATATAAATTACATCAAATGAGGCATAAAACTAACCCTTTTTTAGTACTAATATTGGAAAAAGAGTGTTTTTGTCTTCCTTTTGTATTTTCAGGATTAAATGAGCTCAAAAACGCAAAAGAAGCAAAAAGACAGCTAAATCCAACATAAATACAAGAAAAGGAACATTAGAGGATTGCCCGAACCCTCAACGGCACCTTCCAAAGCAAAATAGAGAAAACAGAAGGCTGAACACGCCCCGTGCTCAGCCAGCACGGGGTCGTGCCCAAGAAGCAGCAGAAAAGACAAACCTATAGAAGCTTCTATTGCCCACCACGGGCCGTGCTCAGCGGACACGGGGGCGTGCCGAAAGTACTGCAGGCGCATTAATTGTAATTGCGAATTACAATTAATGAAGAGAGAGAGTGTCAGACAGGCACGGGGCCGTGCCCAGCGAACACGGGGCCGTGCCCAGGCCTCTGTTCAGCCTATAAATAGGAGTGCTTGGTTTCATTGCAACTCATCCCTTGGCACACCACCTCTCTCACACTTCATCCACCACCCACCACCATCATCCACCACCATCATCCATTGTCCATCATAGAGTGTGTGAGTCGTCTCGGGATCCAAGATTGATCGTAAGAGTTCTTGACAATCAAGGCCATGTTTGCCTAAGTCTCTTACATCACTTGGTGAAGACAAAGTGTCTAGTATAATACTTTTTATTTCTAATCTTTTGCACTTTTTATTTGGTTTTGTATTAATGACTTTAATAACTAGTTACTTATGTTGAAGGTGATCTTTCCTTATCGTTTGTCCGTGGTGTCTTGGCATTATTTTACTGTCTATATAAAATAAAGGATTTTCACCATTCATATCTCCACGGTCTATATGGAGGTATGTTGGCTACCTGGTCGGGGGTTAAGGGAACGGTTTGGTAAAGGTCTTGCCATTGTTCAGCGTTTAGAGGTCCTGCAATGGACCTGGGTCAAATTTAGTAGGACCTCCTTCAATACTTCACGGTATTGGATGGCGGGGGTCCAAACTCTTTGATCCCCTCATAAGTTAACTAATATTAATACTATAACCCGGCTATTTAGGACTGTATCCCTGCTGACTCAGACTACTTAGTCGAGGGTAACGTCACCGCCAAAAGCGGGGCCTACCACAATACTGCATTAATAACTTAATTCATTATCTTCCAATAATCCACCCCTTTAGGATTGTATCCCTGCTGACTCAAACTACTGGGGTGAGGGTAACGTCACCTTCAAAAGAGGGGCCTACTACAATAACTAAGATAATCTCTTAATTATGTGCAAAAGTGCGGAAATAATCAAAGGTTATACTAGATACGAGTCGGAACCAAGTGATTCATCTTGTCTATCTGTTTTTATTTTATTTTTATTTTCAGCATTTTAGTTAGTTTTTATTTTTCTTAGTTTAAAACATTTTTCTAAACTTTTATTTTGGTTAGACGTTGAGGATAAACCGGTACTAAAAGCTCTTGTGTCCTTGGACGACCTCGGTATCTTACCAACGCTATACTACACTCAACGATGGGTGCACTTGCCCATATGTGTGTTTAGTGTTAGTGAAATATCGTGTTTTATAAATTTAAAACTTGGCTAAAATAAGTGTTAAAAAGGGCTTAAAATATACACCTAAAATATACAACACTTTATCGCACATCAAGTTTTTGGCGCCGCTGCCGGGGACACAAGGATTTTAAGAAAGCTTAAAATCGACGGCCTAATCAGTTTTTTTTCAAAACCTTTTTAAACGCGCGCACATTTTTCTGCATTTAGTTTAGTTTTGCATTTACAGTATCCTGTACACGGGGCCGTGTTCACTGAACACGGGGCCGTGCTGCAGATTTTTCATAAACGCCCAGTAACAGTAGCTTGAACACGGGCCGTGCTCACTGAACACGCCCCGTGCTCAACTAGATCAGTTAATTTAATTAAAACGCCCAGATACAGATTCTGAACACGGGGCCGTGTCCACTCAGCACGGGGCCGTGTCCAGCCTCTGTTTCCGTTTTTATTTTTGTTTTCTGATCTCGAGACTCGGTTGTGGTCTGCTGAGTGATTCTTATGGATCAATACTCAGGAGGTTACAACTACACCTATGATGAGGATGATTATAGGGGTAATTATTGCACAAATTGTCGTAATACACGTTCAATTCAAGATAATCACTCGTACCAACCATCCAATTCATACACTTACTATGAGGAACCCAGGTACGAACCATCAACTTCATACACATCCTATGAAGACCAAAGGTATGAACCTCCTCCCTCATACTCATATTTTGACGAACCAAGGTATGAGCCTTCTTACTCATACTTTGAGGAACCAAGGTATGAGCCACCACCTTCATATGCTTATTATGAGGAACCTTGGCATGAACAAACCACCTCATATGAGTATTATGAAGAACAAAATTACGAACCTTATCCATCATATGCTTACAATGAAGAACAATGGTGCGAACCATCAACTTCATATGGGTATTATGAGGAACAAAGGGTCGAACAACCGGATTCAAGCTTAGAAAATAATGATTCTTTTTCTATAACCGAAGTGACCGATAGGATATTAGAACACATTAGAGTTATCGATCGATGTATAAAAGAAGCTCGCGCAAGGGAAGAGGAGTCCCGCGCAAGAGAAGAATTAAAAAAGGAAGAGATAACTGAAAATGTAAAAATGGAAGAACAAATAAGTGAAAAACCGACACATGAGTTAAACAACGAAAAAGGTGAGTCCGACAACGTTAAAATCCAAGAAGAGTCTAATTTTGAAGAAATTCATCTCTTGTCACCTTCTTTCGAAAATCATTGTTTAGTACCCACTCATGCTAAGTTTCTAAAAGAGTTAAACACTAACACTAAAATTGAAGAAACGGTAAGTGTTAAGTTAACTAATGATCAAACTTCACTAATAAAAGAAGACCGATTTGAAATTAACATCACACCGGTTCCATGTTTCTTTCAAAATTCATTTATTAGTAATGTCACAATCGATAAAGATCTTTGTGTTAACATAATGCCTAACTACCTTTTCGAAAAATTAAGTATTAGTGATTTTTCTTCACTTCAAATACCCATTTTTCTATCCAATCGGAAAGTAATAAAATCAATCGGTATAGTTGAAGATGTCTTGGTTCAAACAAATCAAATGGTAGTTCCAACCGACTTTGTCATCCTCGATGACGCTCCTCTAGTGTTGGGGCGACCATTTGTAAAGACATACGAAGCTTTGAAAAACCGGAAGTTCAATAATCTACCTCTTCAATTAGGGGCATTTAAAAGAAGTGTCGATCTCGAACGATCAATGAAATATCCATTCGGCAATAATGACCCCCTAATTGAAGATGAAGATGAGCCACCCGATACAAGTGAAGAGACGGACCACTTTGTTGAAGAAGAGGTCGCCATAGAACAAACTTTTAAAGTTCTTGATCGAAACGAGCAACCAAATAAGGAGTCTCCTAAAGACCCACCACTTGAGCTCAAAGAACTTCCAAAAGGTTTGGAATATGCTTTTCTAGACAAAGATGGTAAATTACCTGTAATTATTTCGTCTAAATTAGATAACCTAGAAAAAGAAAAACTAGTTAGTCTTTTGAAAAAACACAAAAATGCAATAGCTTGGAAACTTGTTGACATAAAAGGAATTAGTCCTTCTATGTGCACACACAAAATTTTGATGAACGATGACTACAAATCTGTCATACAACCACAACGTCGAGTAAATCCAAATGTTCAAGAAGTGGTTAAAAATGAAGTCATCAAATTACTTGACGCAGGACTTATCTATCCTATTTCCGATAGTCCTTGGGTAAGTCCCGTCCAAGTAGTTCCAAAGAAAGGAGGTATGACGGTAATTACTAACGAAAAAAATGAATTAATACCGACAAGAACCGTCACAGGATGGAGAGTATGTATAGATTATAGACGATTAAATGAAGCAACAAGAAAGGATCATTTTCCTTTACCCTTCATTGATCAGATGTTAGAAAGATTATCCGGTCATAAATTTTACTGTTTCTTGGATGGTTTTTCAGGTTACTTTCAAATCCCGATAGCACCCGAAGACCAAGAAAAGACAACATTCACATGCCCCTATGGAACTTTTGCTTATCGACGCATGTCGTTTGGTCTATGTAATGCCCCCGCAACATTCCAACGTTGCATGGTAGCCATTTTCCATGACATGATAGAAAAGACAATGGAAGTCTTCATGGACGACTTTTCTATCTTTGGGGATTCATACGACCAATGCCTCGATAACCTTGAACGAATGCTATCCCGATGTGAGGAAACTAACCTCGCCCTTAATTGGGAAAAATGCCATTTCATGGTAACAGAGGGAATAGTACTCGGTCACAAGATCTCAAGCGAAGGAATGGAGGTGGATCGAGCCAAAATAGATACCATTTCTAGGTTACCTCCTCCATCCTCCGTAAGAGCGATTAGAAGTTTCCTAGGGCATGCCGGATTTTATAGGAGGTTTATCAAAGACTTTTCAAAAATCTCAAGACCTCTAACAAAGTTACTTGAAAAAGATGCTCCTTTCATCTTTGACAAGGATTGCAATCAAGCATTTCTAACCCTGAAGGAAATGCTAGTCAATGCACCTATCATGATAGCACCTGATTGGAAATTTCCTTTTGAAATCATGTGCGATGCTAGTGACTTTGCAGTTGGAGCTGTCTTGGGACAGAGAAAAGAAAAGCATTTCCACCCAATATATTATGCTAGTAAAACACTTAACGATGCACAAGAAAATTACACAACAACTGAAAAAGAGTTACTAGCTGTGGTATTTGCTTTTGATAAATTTCGCTCTTATCTTGTTCTTTCTAAAACTATAGTCTACACAGACCATGCAGCCATTCGATATCTCTTTAAGAAGCAAGACGCAAAACCACGTTTGATTAGGTGGATTCTACTCCTCCAAGAATTCGACATTGAAATCAAAGACAAAAGAGGAGCAGAAAATACCGCAGCAGATCATCTTTCGCGCTTAGAGGACCCAGCTTTGGAGGCGACCAGGGGCGAGCAAATCAACGAAAAATTCCCAACTGAATCCCTGGAAATGGTGGAATTTAAGGAAGAACCATGGTACGCCGACTTTGCCAACTACTTAGCCAGTGGAATAGTCGCAAAAGGATGGCCACATCATCAAAGAAAAAAATTCTTTGCCAATGTGAAACACTATTTTTGGGAAGATCCATATCTTTTCAAAATGTGTGCCGACCAACTCGTCAGACGATGCGTACATGGTAGTGAGGCCCGAAGAATTCTTCGCCATTGTCACGAAGGTCCATACGGAGGACATCATGGTGCTGCCAGTACCGCACGAAAGGTATTTGATTCAGGATTTTATTGGCCAACCATTTACAAAGATGCCCAAAATCTTGTAAAGACATGTGATGCTTGCCAAAGAACAGGTAATATTTCTTCCAAAAACGAAATGCCACAAAATGGCATTCTTGTTTGTGAAATTTTTGATGTGTGGGGACTCGACTTTATGGGACCTTTTCCACCATCGAAAGGAAACAAATACATACTTGTGGCAGTAGATTACCTGTCTAAATGGGCCGAGGCCGAAGCACTTCCAACAAATGATGGAAGAGTAGTGGTAAGATTTCTGAAAAAATTATTCTCTCGTTATGGCACACCCAAAGCTTTAATAAGTGATAGAGGTACCCATTTTTGTAATCATCAACTTGAAAATTTTTTAACAAGATATGGGGTCTATCACCGGGTTTCGACAGCTTATCACCCTCAAACAAACGGACAAGCCGAAGTGACCAATAGAGGGTTAAAACGAATACTTGAAAAAACCGTAGGGTTAAATAGAAAGGAATGGGCTGATAAATTAGATGATGCTTTATGGGCTTTTCGAACTGCTTATAAAACAACGATAGGTACAACCCCATATAAGCTAGTCTATGGAAAAAGTTGCCACTTGCCAGTAGAAATTGCACACAAAGCCTACTGGGCAATCAAAAATGTAAACTTAGATCTAGAATTTGCTGGTAAAAATCGATTTTGTCAAATAAATGAATTAGACGAACTTAGGAATTATGCATACTCAAACTCTGAAATTTATAAGGAAAGAATGAAAGATTGGCATGACAAACATATTAAACCTAATGAATTTCGGGTAGGAGATTTAGTTCTTTTGTTTAATTCACGACTTCGATTGTTTCCTGGTAAATTAAAGTCTAGGTGGTCAGGACCTTTTTCCGTCACCCATATTTTTCCACACGGTGCAGTAGAAATTAAACCTCGAAATGGGTCACCTTTTAAAGTCAATGGCCAACGGCTGAAACTCTATCAAGGATTTATTGAGGATGAGGAAGAAGAGATCTCGCTTCAAACCGTGGAAGAATAAAAACATCATGCCTGGTAAGTTATGAACGATTGAGGCGGCAAAATAAAGCGGTAAGTTTTCTAAACCATAGCTTATAGGAGAAAGGGGCACTCACACGCGCACTAAAAAAAAAAAAAAAAAAAAAAAAAAAAAGAAAAATAATGGTGTAGAAATGAAAAAGGGTTAGTCCTAATGCCTCTATCATTTACTTACTCGGGTTTAAGTTGATAAGGACCGGGAATGTATTGTCATGGCAAGTTCTAGAGTCGTAAGAACCAAGCGGCTATTCACACAAGAAACGAAAAATGAGCATTTAGTCAAATGATATGAAATTGTGTGCTCAATAAAGGCTCAAAACTCACTTTTGTGGGAATGGGTTTTTATGTGATCAAGTATATATAATCAAATTTTAAATAAGTTTGTCATGCCTTTTCATAATTTTCTTATGTTGGTTCTTTTTATCACTACGCTATCGGTTGTAAATTTGTAAAAATATAACCTTTTTGAGAGCTTGAATTTCCCGAGTTAAGCCTAGACAAGTAAAAAAAATGAAATTTTTGAAAAAATTTGGGGTGATTAGCGTCGTTGGGCTAAGAGATTTGCTCTCTTAGCCAAAGGCATGACAGTGGTGGCGTCGTTGGGTTAAGAGATTTGCTTGTCCTCCATTGCATTCACAACCGTAGGCCGCTCGATGTTCCGTACCTTATGCTCCGAAACATGCATCACAACCGCCTTGCTAGTGCACCAACTCCTCTTTTCTTCGGGGGGTGGGTGCACCGTCTCTTCAGGCACTTCGCCCACATTCCGAGGGCATTTGAGAGAAGCCCATGGTCGGGTACGGTGGATATTCACATATGCCGCTCAATGAACCTGGTTTATGAGGCAGAAGATGGGACGGTAACCTTTCAAAGGATGCAAGGTCATGCGTGGAACCCGCAAGAAGCACTTGTCCTCCCAGCACCGCAACATCATCAGTACCAATACCCACCCCACGGTGATCCGGGCCAATCATCCTCCTCGGGAGGCAGTTTTCCTAATTTTCAAAGTTTGCATGATTTGTTGCAGGAAAACCTCATGTGTACTCGGAACACCTATAACATGGCGAGCAACACCTACCACCGGGTAGGAGCTATCGAGAGAAACCTATCCGAGATACAAGAAGACGTCGGATACATACGAGACCACATTGCACGCCATGGAGGGGGTGACGATGATGATGATGATGATGATGCCATGGAATAGGCGGGAGGAGCATAGGAGGAAGCGGTTGATTGGTGGCTCCCCAGGTTAACCCTTTGCAATCTTGAACAATTGATGGCCTGCGTGCCAAGTGTTAGACAATTTACTTTTCCTAACTATTTTCTGCATTTTATTTTTCTTACTTTATGCGTGGAACAATTAACTTTGGTAACGTAGGATGTTGGTATTGCTTGGTGTGGTATTAAGTGTTCAAACAGGTACAAACCAAGGCTTAAGGTGTTAAGCCTCAGCACCTATAAGGCTAGGATGGAAAAACCGGAGGACGAAACCTGTTTTTCAGGCCTCTAGACTGTCCACACGGGGACGTGTCCAGCCAACACGCCCCCGTGCTCACCTCCCTGACCTGCTGTTTGGCTTCTGTTCGGCAGAATTTTGTCAGACACGTGGCCGTGTCCAGTGGACACGGGGCCGTGTCCACCTTCTGTAAGTTCTTGTTACTGGCACCTGAACACGGGGTCGTGCCCACTCAACACGGGGCCGTGTTCAGTGCCCAGTAACACAAATTTTTGCTTTTTAAACACTATTTTACACATCTAATCAACCTAAAAATTTATTTTTGGGACACATTGAGGACAATGTGTAATTTAAGTGTGGGGGGGATGCTAAAACCTTGAATTTTGCAAGTCCTAAATACAAGCCTTACACAAAACTCTATTGGAACCGCTAATCACCCCAAATTTTTTCAAAAATTTCATTTTTTTTACTTGTCTAGGCTTAACTCGGGAAATTCAAGCTCTCAAAAAGGTTATATTTTTACAAATTTACAACCGATAGCGTAGTGATAAAAAGAACCAACATAAGAAAATTATGAAAAGGCATGACAAACTTATTTAAAATTTGATTATATATACTTGATCACATAAAAACCCATTCCCACAAAAGTGAGTTTTGAGCCTTTATTGAGCACACAATTTCATATCATTTGACTAAATGCTCATTTTTCGTTTCTTGTGTGAATAGCCGCTTGGTTCTTACGACTCTAGAACTTGCCATGACAATACATTCCCGGTCCTTATCAACTTAAACCCGAGTAAGTAAATGATAGAGGCATTAGGACTAACCCTTTTTCATTTCTACACCATTATTTTTTTTTTTTTTTTTTTTCACCACCTACCCAAAAAAATCCCCCTAGTTAGCCCCTTTGAGCCTAAACCTTTTCGTTTCATCACCCAAAACAAAAACCCTTTCACCCACCAAAACCTTTTTCATTTTTAACCCTTTATTTTAGTAACAAGTTCGGTTCTTCGAAAAAAAAAAAATGAAGCAAAAAGAAAATAAACAAACAAAGTAATCAAAAATAACTTTGTTTGAATAAAAGCTTCATCAAAAATAAAAAGTTGCAAAAATACGAAAACCGACACTTGTTACGCTTTTTAGCCCTTTTTCTACTAACCACTAAACCAACCACCTACCTTTAACCCTAGCCAACCCTTAACCCACAAGTCCTCTTGATATCTACAAAATTATAAAAGTTAAAAAGGAGGAGGATTGATTTCTTGGCAAGCCTATGGTAGGAATAAGTTCCATGCCGCTCTCGAGTGATTCACTAAAAATACACCTTCGGCCGAGTGTGAGTGATTTCCCCGCGAGGTATGTGAACTTGTATATAAATAGAATTTTAAAAAGGCATGTTATGCCCAAATAAGTAATTTCTTTTATAAACAGTTCTAAATAAATCATTACGAATAGGAGTGTAAATAAATAAAAATAAAACCCTAAAAAGATCTTGGAAATCCCGACACTCTATGACAAGCCCAAAACCTTCTCTTCTACCTATTCCATTTGGGAGTGTAAGCCAAATATTAAAGAGTTTTGCTTGAGGACAAGCAAAAGTTCAAGTGTGGGGGTATTTGATGTGTGTAAAATGCAACATATAAATTACATCAAATGAGGCATAAAACTAACCCTTTTTTAGTACTAATATTGGAAAAAGAGTGTTTTTGTCTTCCTTTTGTATTTTCAGGATTAAATGAGCTCAAAAACGCAAAAGAAGCAAAAAGACAGCTAAATCCAACATAAATACAAGAAAAGGAACATTAGAGGATTGCCCGAACCCTCAACGGCACCTTCCAAAGCAAAATAGAGAAAACAGAAGGCTGAACACGCCCCGTGCTCAGCCAGCACGGGGTCGTGCCCAAGAAGCAGCAGAAAAGACAAACCTATAGAAGCTTCTATTGCCCACCACGGGCCGTGCTCAGCGGACACGGGGGCGTGCCGAAAGTACTGCAGGCGCATTAATTGTAATTGCGAATTACAATTAATGAAGAGAGAGAGTGTCAGACAGGCACGGGGCCGTGCCCAGGCCTCTGTTCAGCCTATAAATAGGAGTGCTTGGTTTCATTGCAACTCATCCCTTGGCACACCACCTCTCTCACACTTCATCCACCACCCACCACCATCACAACACCATCATCCACCACCATCATCCATTGTCCATCATAGAGTGTGTGAGTCGTCTCGGGATCCAAGATTGATCGTAAGAGTTCTTGACAATCAAGGCCATGTTTGCCTAAGTCTCTTACATCACTTGGTGAAGACAAAGTGTCTAGTATAATACTTTTTATTTCTAATCTTTTGCACTTTTTATTTGGTTTTGTATTAATGACTTTAATAACTAGTTACTTATGTTGAAGGTGATCTTTCCTTATCGTTTGTCCGTGGTGTCTTGGCATTATTTTACTGTCTATATAAAATAAAGGATTTTCACCATTCATATCTCCACGGTCTATATGGAGGTATGTTGGCTACCTGGTCGGGGGTTAAGGGAACGGTTTGGTAAAGGTCTTGCCATTGTTCAGCGTTTAGAGGTCCTGCAATGGACCTGGGTCAAATTTAGTAGGACCTCCTTCAATACTTCACGGTATTGGATGGCGGGGGTCCAAACTCTTTGATCCCCTCATAAGTTAACTAATATTAATACTATAACCCGGCTATTTAGGACTGTATCCCTGCTGACTCAGACTACTTAGTCGAGGGTAACGTCACCGCCAAAAGCGGGGCCTACCACAATACTGCATTAATAACTTAATTCATTATCTTCCAATAATCCACCCCTTTAGGATTGTATCCCTGCTGACTCAAACTACTGGGGTGAGGGTAACGTCACCTTCAAAAGAGGGGCCTACTACAATAACTAAGATAATCTCTTAATTATGTGCAAAAGTGCGGAAATAATCAAAGGTTATACTAGATACGAGTCGGAACCAAGTGATTCATCTTGTCTATCTGTTTTTATTTTATTTTTATTTTCAGCATTTTAGTTAGTTTTTATTTTTCTTAGTTTAAAACATTTTTCTAAACTTTTATTTTGGTTAGACGTTGAGGATAAACCGGTACTAAAAGCTCTTGTGTCCTTGGACGACCTCGGTATCTTACCAACGCTATACTACACTCAACGATGGGTGCACTTGCCCATATGTGTGTTTAGTGTTAGTGAAATATCGTGTTTTATAAATTTAAAACTTGGCTAAAATAAGTGTTAAAAAGGGCTTAAAATATACACCTAAAATATACAACACTTTATCGCACATCAGTATGCAACCGAACAACCGGACTTTACCCGGAACATGAAAATATTGTTAATAACATTACTTATCTTTTTCTGAGCCAGTTAGGGTCCCTGAATACCCTAACACCCGCCCTGAAACACAACACACAACTAACCGGGTTAATCCCTAAACTTAACTAAGTTAACCTAACTAATAAGCTAACTAAATGGTTAGAATGGAACTAGAACCCCCCCCCCCCTTGGGCCGATTCGGTCACCTTGTGACCTACCATGTACCATTTTCATTATTTAATCCTCTTATGTTCCATATCAAGAGGACATTGAAACCTTTGGTCCATAATCTCTAAATTACCTATAAGTAACTAGTTAAGCACATAAGATCATTCACATCTCATAACTTCACACATCACACTCTCTCTTGCTCTCTCAAGCTCACGGCCAAACACCCATAAGCATCCATCAATTTTTCGAGCCTTGTTCAAGCCATTCCAAGGTCACACAAGTGTTAAGGGTCGCATATAAGGAACCTTGGAGCAAACGGAAGGCGAAGGACCTCTCTACTTTGCTTTTATCCACTCGATTTGCGCTTAGATTCTTCCCTAGCCTCGAGCTAGTGGTATGTTGCTTAAATCACCTTCTCGAACTATTTTAAAGTGGTTAATACGATTTGTAACGGTTAAAACTCGTAATCTTACAAGATGAAGCATAAAAGTCTACTAAAAACACTAAAAGTGATGGTTAAAAGCTCATATGTTGTGTAAAAGTTGTAGTAATTGATTTGTGTGATTATTTGGACCCGATCTATGTTGTGGTAGCTCGGATCGTCATTCAACCCGAGTTGGTCATGATCATGGATCATGACATAGGGTTGTTTTGGAAGTAACAAGGGTTAAATGATGAAACTCTACCACACACGAATCATGAACTTGTGTAAAAGCGATTTAACTTGTGAAATAGTGTTTAAAACTAGTAGATCTACGTATCTACAAGCGGTATTTTCAAAGGACCGAGCGTCAAAGAAATCATATTTTCTAAAGCCGAGTCTTACATGAAAAAGAATGATTTTAGCAAACACACGAGTATGTAAACACTTGTGTAACACAAAGTTTCGACAAAATAACTATTTTTGTAAATGTTGACCGGAAGTTGTAAAGATGTAACTTCTTTAAAAGCGAGACTTTCAAGAAACAAAGTTGATCTATACAAAGATCCACTAAAAATAATGGAAAGATACTACCTATTTTGGAAAAACCACAAGTTCATGTATTTCTGCGATTATATCTATTTTAACTAGTTGCGTATTGTTTATTGTTGAATGAGGAAATTGTTGACGATTTAAAAGAAAATAAACACATGTTTTGAAAACATGGGAAACCTCCATTTTTAGGGGAAACTCTGTCAAAATTTTTATAAATTTTGACACTTAGAAAAATATAAATTTTTGAGAAACTTATTCCCTAAAATGTGTTTAAAAGTATTACCAAGGTTTCCCTAATTTTTGGTGATAAGAAATGAGGATTTCTTCAAGAATAAAAATGGACATAAGTATGTATATTTTTTAGGGAAAAATATATATTATTTGATCACCAACTTATGTGCTAAGTGTATATAGTATGTGTTATACGTACTAGTGTATTAAGACTTAAAAATACACTAAATACTCGTGAGGAGTATAAACATAAAAATACACTAAATACTCGTGAGGAGTATAAACATAAAAATACACATACAAAATACAAGATACATAATTCGGGTGCGAAGTGCAAAACACAAAAGACTTATATTTATTTTAGAGGAAATAATATAAGTAAGATACGTAGTTAAAAATATGAAATATTTTTAACACAACAATACAAATACAAAAGAGAGTGACTGTACTTGTGCGATACAAGTCTAGTGACTAACGTTAAGAAAACGCGTATAGGTTACGACGTTAAGTAAGCAAATCCGGTGAAGTTTACGACGCACAGGAACGCAAAGTTGTGAGTTCATGCTCCCCCTTTTCTTTTAACTGTTTTCAGTTTTATAACTTCGGGGGTGAAATACATGTTACAAATATTACAATGTTTACAAATGGTATGATGGATACAAAAATGATACGAGAAATCGTGTCACGAATAGGGTACCATAAGCACCATTAATCGTGTACATACTTAGACCGCAGAACAAAAGGTTAGATCTAATGGGTTCCGGGCAGCCCCACGCTTGGCCACTCTTTTACCAAGTAGTGTTTTTGTGTCTCAGTCGTAAATCGACTACAGAAAAATGCCTATGGTTTGGTGACTTCCTATGTCGTGTCACATGTTAATGGCTTTGCAACCCATTAACACTTGATACATACAGAAATATTTGATTTATACATGAGTACGTGGTGTACACAAGAGACTTGATTTATACAAAATACAAATTATGTTTTCATACAAAGTATACAAACGTGAAATACAAAAATTGCATGAATTCACACCAACTTTATGTTGACGTTTTTCCAAAAACTCACATGTATTTCAGGTAACTAGGATGGATGTGCGCGTGGTCTTACTCATGCTCGTGGATGTCGCTTTGTTTATCTTTAAATAAAGTTGTGACTTTTAAGACAATATGTTATCTCGTGTTGTAAACACTTGACATGTGTTTTCAGTAATGTAATATTTGAAGGTATTTTTGAGCATGTAGTATGTTTACTCTTCGTATGCAATGAGAACCTTTCATGATCACACCTCGTGCTTCCGCCACAGAAAGGGGTGTGACAAGTACTACTCTCGTCCAAGCACGCTTAACTGCGGAGTTCTGATGGGATCCGGTGCATTAGTGCTGGTATGATCGCAACAGAAAAAATACCATCTCCTTATTCCTTTATACCTTTCCACGCCTTGATCCCATGCGCACCTAAGCCCACATGCGTGGCCTACGTCACGCGCCTCGGGCCCGCCGTGCGCGCGCGCGCCTTCGTCAAAGCCTTCCTTTCACAAAATCGGCCGCTCGGATGCTACGCCAAAGATACAGAGACTAGTAAATAAAATAAACCAAAAAACGAAATTAAACCAAAAAACGAAAAAAGGGGGGTTGCAACACGAGGACTTCCCAGGGGGTCACCCATCCTAGCACTACTCTCGCACAAGCACGCTTAAGTGCGGAGTTCTGATGGGATCCGGTGCATTAGTGCTGGTATGATCGCAACCGAAAGAATACCATCTCCTTATTCCTTTATACCTTTCCACGCCTTGATCCCATGCGCACCTATTCCCTCATGCGTGGCCTACGTCACGCGCCTCGGGCACGCCGTGCGCGCGCGCGCCTTCGTCAAAGCCTTCCTTTCACAAAATCGGCCGCTCGGATGCTACGCCAAAGATACAGCGACTAGTATATAAAATAAACCAAAAAACAAAAATAAACCAAAAAACGAAAAAAAGGGGGTTGCAACACGAGGACTTCCTAGGAGGTCACCCATCCTAGTACTACTCTCGCCCAAGCACGCTTAACTGCGGAGTTCTGATGGGATCCGGTGCATTAGTGCTGGTATGATCGCAACAGAAAGAATACCATCTCCTTATTCCTTTATACATTTCCACGCCTTGATCCCATGCGCACTTATGCCCTTATGCGTGGCCTACGTCACGCGCCTCGGGCCCGCCGTGCGCGCGCGCGCCTTCGTAAAAGCCTTCCTTTCACAAAATCGGCCGCTCGGATGCGACGCCAAAGATACAGCGTGTTGGATCGTGTACGTGACCCTGAAAGTCAGTTAAGGTAGTTCAACATCGATTACTAAGGCGGAATCAAAGTAAACAACGTCCAAAACAAATTGTATCCTTCAATCTTTCTTTCTATTATCAACCGTGAGCTTTTACAATGAGTTCTGATAAAATTTTGGCAACACCTTCGCTCACACACACAACCGTTACTGTTCCGTTTCGTTTGAAATTTGACAAACACACTCCTATATATAGACATGACCCTTCCGTTTGAACTTACCCTTCCGTTTGAACTTAACATAACCTGGTTCAAACGGAACCCTTATTTCAAACGGAACCCTTCTATTTCAAACGGAACCCTTTTAAACACTTCCTAAAATCAAAACTAAACCCTAATTTGACTTTTAAGTTCCAATCTTGACTTTCTAGATTTAAGACTTGATGAAGATGCAGTCAACAGACATTCTTGTGCATCAACACAGCGACTAGTAAATAAAATAAACCAAAAAACAAAAAAAAGGGGGTTGCAACACGACGACTTCCCAGGGGGTCACCCATCCTAGTACTACTCTCGCCCAAGCACGCTTAACTGCGGAGTTCTGATGGGATCCGGTGCATTAGTGCTGGTATGATCGCAACCGAAAGTATACCATCTCCTTATTCCTTTATACCTTTCCACGCCTTGATCCCATGCGCACCTATGCCCTCATGCGTGGCCTACGTCACGCGCCTCGGGCCCGCCGTGCGCGCGTGCGCCTTCGACAAAGCCTTCCTTTCACAAAATCGGCCGCTCGGATGCTACGCCAAAGATACAGCGACTAGTAAATAAAACAAACCAAAAAACGAAAATAAACCAAAAAAGAAAAAAAAGGGGTTGCAACACGAGGACTTCCCAGGGGGTCACCCATCCTAGTACTACTCTCCCCCAAGCACGCTTAACTGCGGAGTTCTGATGAGATCCGGTGCATTAGTGCTGGTATGATCACAACCGAAAGAATACCATCTTCTTATTTCTTTATACCTTTCCACGCCTTGATCCCATGCGCACCTATGCCCTCATGCGTGGCCTACGTCACGCGCCGCGGGCCCGCCGTGCGCGCGCGCACCTTCGTAAAAGCCTTCCTTTCACAAAATCGGCCGCTCGGATGCTACGCCAAAGATACAGCGACTAGTAAATAAAATAAACCAAAAAACGAAAAAAAGGGGTTGCAACACGAGGACTTCCCAGGGGGTCACCCATCCTAGTACTACTCTCGCCCAAGCACGCTTAACTGCGGAGTTTTGATGGGATCCGGTGCATTAGTGCTGGTATGACCGCAACCGAAAGAATACCATCTCCTAATTCCTTTATACCTTTCCACGCCTTGATCCCAGGCGCACCTATGCCCTCATGCGTGGCCTACGTCACGCGCTTCGGGCCCGCCGTGCGCGCGCGTTCGTCAAAGCCTTCCTTTCACAAAATCGCCAGCTCGGATGCTACGCCAAAGATACAGCGACTAGTAAATAAAATAAACCAAAAAACGAAAATAAACCAAAAAACGAAAAAAAGGGGGTTCCAACACGAGGACTTCCCAGGGGGTCACCCATCCTAGTACTACTCTCGCCCAAGCACGCTTAACTGCGGAGTTCTGATGGGATCCGGTGCATTAGTGCTGGTATGATCGCAACCGAAAGAATACCATCTCCTTATTCCTTTATACCTTTCCACGCCTTGATCCCATGCGCACCTATGCCGTCATGCGTGGCCTTCGTCACGCGCCTCGGACCCGTCGTGCGCGCGTGTGCCTTCGTCAAAGCCTTCCTTTCACAAAATCGGCCGCTCGGATGCTACGCCAAAGATACAGCGACTAGTATATAAAATAAACCAAAAAACGAAAATAAACCAAAAAACGAAAAAAAGGGGGTTGCAATACGAGGACTTCCCAGGAGGTCACCCATCCTAGTACTACTCTCGCCCAAGCACGCTTAACTGCGGAGTTCTGATGGGATCCGGTGCATTAGTGCTGGTATGATCGCAACAGAAAAAATACCATCTCCTTATTCCTTTATACCTTTCCACGCCCTGATGTCATGCGCACCTAAGCCCTCATGCGTGGCCTACGTCACGCGCCTCGGGCCCGCCGTGCGCGCGCGCCTTCGTCAATGCCTTCCTTTCAAAAAATCGGCCGCTCGGATGCTACGTCAAAGATACAGCGACTAGTAAATAAAATAAACCAAAAAACGAAAATAAACCAAAAAACGAAAAAAAGGGGATTGCAACACGAGGACTTCCCAGGGGGTCACCCATCCTAGCACTATTCTCGCCCAAGCACGCTAAAGTGCGGAGTTCTGATGGGATCCGGTGCATTAGTGCTGGTATGATCACAACCGAAAAAATACCATCTCCTTATTCCTTTATACCTTTCCACGCCTTGATCCCATGCGCACCTATGCCCTCATGCGTGGCTTACGTCACGCGCCACGGGCCCGCCTTGCGCGCGCGCGCCTTCGTCAAAGCCTTCCTTTCACAAAATCGGCCGCTCGGATGCTACGCCAAAGATACAGCGACTAGTATATAAAATAAACTAAAAAACGAAAAAAAAGGGGTTGCAACACGAGGACTTCCCAGGAGGTCACCCATCCTAGTACTACTCTCGCCCAAGCACGCTTAACTGCGGTGTTCTGATGGGATCCGGTGCATTAGTGCTGATATGATCGCAACAGAAAGAATACCATCTCCTTATTCCTTTATACCTTTCCACGCGTTGATCCCATCCGCACCTAAGCCCTCATGCGTGGCCTACGTCACGCGCCTCGGGCCCGCCGTGCACGCGCGCGCATTCGTCAAAGCCTTCCTTTCACAAAATCGGCCGCTCGGATGCTACGCCAAAGATACAGCGACTAGTAAATAAAATAAACCAAAAAACGAAAATAAACCAAAAAACGAAAAAAAAGGGGTTGCAACACAAGGGCTTCCCAGGGAGTCACCCATCCTAGCACTACTCTCGCCCAAGCACGCTTAAGTGCGGAGTTCTGATGGGATCCGGTGCATTAGTGCTGGTATGATCGCAACCGAAAGAATACCATCTCCTTATTCCTTTATACCTTTCCTCGCCTTGATCCCATGCGCACATATGCCCTCATGCGTGGCCTACGTCACGCGCCTCGGGCCCGCCTTGCGCCCGCGCGCCTTCGTAAAACCCTTCCTTTCACAAAATCGGCCGCTCGGATGCTACGCCAAAGATACAGCGACTAGTAAATAAAATAAACCAAAAAACGAAAAAAAGGGGGTTGCAACACGAGGACTTCCCAGGGGGCACCCATCCTAGTACTACCCTCGCCCAAGCACGCTTAACTGCGGAGTTCTGATGGTATCCGGTGCATTAGTGCTGGTATGATCGCAACCGAAAGAATACCATCTCCTTATTCTTTTATACCTTTCCACGCCTTGATCCCATGCGCACCTATGCCCTCATGCGTGGCCTACGTCACGCGCCTCGGGCCCGCCGTGCGCGCGCGCGTTCGTCAAAGCATTCCTTTCACAAAATCTGCCGCTCGGATGCTACGCCAAAGATTCAGCGACTAGTAAATAAAATAAACCAAAAAACGAAAATAAACCAAAAAAACGAAAAAAAGGGGGTTGCAACACGAGGACTTCCCAGGGGGTCACCCATCCTAGTACTACTCTCGCCCAAGCACACTTAACTGCGGAGTTCTGATGGGATCCGGTGCATTAGTGCTGGTATGATCGCAACCGAAAGAATACCATCTCCTTATTCCTTTATACCTTTCCACGCCTTGATCCCATGCGCACCTATGCCCTCATGCGTGGCCTACGTCACGCGCCTCGGGCCCGGCGTGCGCGCGCGCGCCTTCGTTAAAGCCTTCCTTTCACAAAATCGGCCGCTCGGATGCTACGACAAAGATACAGCGACTTGTAAATAAAATAAACTAAAAAACGAAAAAAAGGGGGTTGCAACACGAGGACTTCCCAGAGGGTCACCCATCCAAGTACTACTCTCGCCCAAGCACGCTTAACTGCGGAGTTCTGATGGGATTCGGTGCATTAGTGCTGGAATGATCGCAACCGAAAGAATACCATCTCCTTATTCCTTTATACATTTCCACACCTTGATCCCATGCGCACCTATGCCCTCATGCGTGGCCTACGTCACGCGCCTCGCGCCAGCCGTGCGCGCGCGTGCCTTCGTCAAAGCCTTCCTTTCACAAAATCGGCCGCTCGGATGCTTCGCCAAAGATACAGCGACTAGTATATAAAATAAACCAATAAAGGAAAATAAACCAAAAAAGGAAAAAAAGGGGGTTGCAACACGAGGACTTCCCAAGGGGTCACCTGTCCTACGACTACTCTCGCCCAAGCACGCTTAACTGCGGAGTTCTGATGGGATCCGGTGCGTTAGTGCTGGTATAATCGCAACCGAAAGAATACCATCCCCTTATTCCTTTATACCTTTCCACGCCTTGATCCCATGCGCACCTATGCCCTCATGCGTGGCCTACGTCACGCGCCTCGGGCCCGCCGTGCGTGCGCGCGCCTTCGTCAAAGCCTTCCTTTCACAAAATCGGCCGCTCGGATGCTACGCCAAAGATACAGTGACTAGTAAATAATATAAACCAATAAACGAAAATAAACCAAAAAACGAAAAAAAAGGGGTTGCAACACGAGGACTTCCCAGGGGGTCACCCATCCTAGTACTACTCTCTCCCAAGCACGCTTAACTGCGGAGTTCTGGTGGGATCCGGTGCATTAGTGCTGGTATGATCGCAACCGAAAGAATACCATCTCATTATTCCTTTATACCTTTCCACGCCTTGATCCCAGGCGAACCTATGCCCTCATGCGTGGCCTACGTCACGCGCTTCGGGCCCGCCGTGCGCGCGCGTTCGTCAAAGCCTTCCTTTCACAAAATCGCCAGCTCGGATGCTACGCCAAAGATACAGCGACTAGTAAATAAAATAAACCAAAAAACGAAAATAAACCAAAAAACGAAAAAAAGGGGGTTGCAACACGAGGACTTCCCAGGGGGTCACCCATCCTAGTACTACTCTCGCCCAAGCACGCTTAACTGCGGAGTTCTGATGGGATCCGGTGCATTAGTGCTGGTATGATCGCAACCGAAAGAATACCATCTCCTTATTCCTTTATACCTTTCCACGCCTTGATCCCATGCGCACCTATGCCGTCATGCGTGGCCTTCGTCACGCGCCTCGGACCCGTCGTGCGCGCGTGCGCCTTCGTCAAAGCCTTCCTTTCACAAAATCGGCCGCTCGGATGCTACGCCATAGATAAAGCGACTAGTATATAAAATAAACCAAAAAACGAAAATAAACCAAAAACCGAAAAAAAGGGGGTTGCAACACGAGGACTTCCCAGGAGGTCACCCGTCCTAGTACTACTCTCGCCCAAGCACGCTTAACTGCGGAGTTCTGATAAGATCCGGTGCATTAGTGCTGGAATGATCGCAACCGAAAGAATACCATCTCCTTATTCCTTTATACCTTTCCACGCCTTGATCCCATGCGCACCTAGGCCCTCATGTGTGGCCTACGTCACGCGCCACGGGCCCGCCGTGCGCGCGCGCGCCTTCGTCAAAGCCTTCCTTTCACAAAATCGGCCGCTCGGATGCTACGCCAAAGATACAGCGACTAGTATATAAAATAAACCAAAAAACGAAAAAAAGGGGGTTTGCAACACGAGGACTTCCCAGGAGGTCACCCATCCTAATACTACTCTCGCCCAAGCACGCTTAACTGCGGTGTTCTGATGGGATCCGGTGCATTAGTGCTGGTATGATCGCAACCGAAACAATACCATCTCTTTATTCCTTTATACCTTTCCACGCCTTGATCCCATGCGCACATATGCCCTCATGCGTGGCCTACGTCACGCGCCTCGGGCCCGCCGTGCGCCCGCGCGCCTTCGTAAAAGCCATCCTTTCACAAAATCGGCCGCTCGGATGCTACGCCATAATATACAGCGACTAGTAAATAAAATAAACCAAAAAACGAAAAAAAGGGGGTTGCAACACAAGGACTTCCCAGGAGGTCACCCATCCTAATACTACTCTCGCCCAAGCACGCTTAACTGCGGTGTTCTGATGGGATCCGGTGCATTAGTGCTGGTATGATCGCAACCGAAAGAATACCATCTCCTTATTCCTTTATACCTTTCCACGCCTTGATCCCATGCGCACACATGCCCTCATGCGTGGCCTACGTCACGCGCCTCGGGCCCGCCGTGCGCCCGCGCGCCTTCGTAAAAGCCATCCTTTCACAAAATCGGCCGCTCGGATGCTACGCCAAAGATACAGCGACTAGTAAATAAAATAAACCAAAAAACGAAAAAAAGGGGGTTGGAACACGAGGACTTCCCAGGGGGCACCCATCCTAGTACTACTCTCGCCCAAGCACGCTTAACTGCGGAGTTCTGGTGGGATCCGGTGCATTTGTGCTGGTATGATCGCAACCGAAAGAATACCATCTCCTTATTCCTTTATACCTTTCCACGCCTTGATCCCATGCGCACCTATGCCCATATGCGTGGCCTACGTCACGCGCCTCGGACCCGCCGTGCGCGCGCGTGTCTTCGTCAAAGCCTTCCATTCACAAAATCGGCCGCTCGGATGCTACGCCAAAGATACGGCGACTAGTAAATAAAATAAACCAAAAAACCAAAAAAAACCAAAAAACGAAAAAAGGGGGTTGCAACACGAGGACTTCCAAGGGGGTCACCCATCCTAGTACTACTCTCGCCCAAGCACGCTTAACTGCGGAGTTCTGATGGGATCCGGTGCATTATTGCTGGTATGATCGCAACCAAAAGAATACCATCTCCTTATTCCTTTATACCTTTCCACGCCTTGATCCCATGCGCACCTAAGCCCTCATGCGTGGCCTACGACACGCGCCTCGGGCCTGCCGTGCGCGCGCGCGCCTTCGTCAAAGCCTTCTTTCACAAAATCGGCCGCTCGGATGCTACGCCAAAGATACAGCGACTAGTAAATAAAATAAACCAAAAAACGAAAAAAAGGGGGTTGCAACACGAGGACTTCCAAGGGGGCACCCATCCTAGTACTACTCTCGCCCAAGCACGCTTAACTGCGGAGTTCTGGTGGGATCCGGTGCATTTGTGCTGGTATGATCGCAACCGAAAGAATACCATCTCCTTATTCCTTTATACCTTTCCACGCCTTGATCCCATGCGAACCTATGCCCTTATGCGTGGCCTACGTCACGCGCCTCGGACCCGCCGTGCGCGCGCGTGTCTTCGTCAAAGCCTTCCTTTCACAAAATCGGCCGCTCGGATGCTACGACAAAGATACAGCGACTTGTAAATAAAATAAACCAAAAAACAAAAAAAAGGGGGTTGCAACACGAGGACTTCCCAGAGGGTCACCCATCCTAGTACTACTCTCGCCCAAGCACGCTTAACTGCGGAGTTCTGATGGGATTCGGTGCATTAGTGCTGGAATGATCGCAACCGAAAGAATACCATCTCCTTATTCCTTTATACCTTTCCACGCCTTGATCCCATGCGCACCTAGGCCCTCATGTGTGGCCTACGTCACGCGCCACGGGCCCGCCGTGTGCGCGCGCGCCTTCGTCAAAGCCTTCCTTTCACAAAATCGGCCGCTCGGATGCTACGCCAAAGATACAGCGACTAGTATATAAAATAAACCAAAAAACGAAAAAAAAGGGGTTTGCAACACGAGGACTTCCCAGGAGGTCACCCATCCTAATACTACTCTCGCCCAAGCACGCTTAACTGCGGTGTTCTGATGGGATCCGGTGCATTAGTGCTGGTATGATCGCAACCGAAAGAATACCATCTCCTTATTCCTTTATACCTTTCCACGCCTTGATCCCATGCGCACATATGCCCTCATGCGTGGCCTACGTCACGCGCCTCGGGCCCGCCGTGCGCCCGCGCGCCTTCGTAAAAGCCATTCTTTCACAAAATCGGCCGCTCGGATGCTACGCCAAAGATACAGCGACTAGTAAATAAAATAAACCAAAAAACGAAAAAAAGGGGGTTGCAACAGGAGGACTTCCCAGGAGGTCACCCATCCTAATACTACTCTCGCCCAAGCACGCTTAACTGCGGTGTTCTGATGGGATCCGGTGCATTAGTGCCGGTATGATCGCAACCGAAAGAATACCATCTCCTTATTCCTTTATACCTTTCCACGCCTTGATCCCATGCGCACACATGCCCTCATGCGTGGCCTACGTCACGCGCCTCGGGCCCGCCGTGCGCCCGCGCGCTTTCGTAAAAGCCATCCTTTCACAAAATCGGCCGCTCGGATGCTACGCCAAAGATACAGCGACTAGTAAATAAAATAAACCAAAAAACGAAAAAAAGGGGGTTGCAACACGAGGACTTCCCAGGGGGCACCCATCCTAGTACTACTCTCGCCCAAGCACGCTTAACTGCGGAGTTCTGGTGGGATCCGGTGCATTTGTGCTGGTATGATCGCAACCGAAAGAATACCATCTCCTTATTCCTTTATACCTTTCCACGCCTTGATCCCATGCGAACCTATGCCCTTATGCGTGGCCTACGTCACGCGCCTCGGACCCGCCGTGCGCGCGCGTGTCTTCGTCAAAGCCTTCCATTCACAAAATCGGCCGCTCGGATGCTACGCCAAAGATACGGCGACTAGTAAATAAAATAAACTAAAAAACCAAAAAAAAGGGGGTTGCAACACGAGGACTTCCCAGAGGGTCACCCATCCTAGTACTACTCTCGCCCAAGCACGCTTAACTGCGGAGTTCTGATGGGATTCGGTGCATTAGTGCTGGAATGATCGCAACCGAAAGAATACCATCTCCTTATTCCTTTATACCTTTCCACGCCTTGATCCCATGCGCACCTAGGCCCTCATGTGTGGCCTACGTCACGCGCCACGGGCCCGCCGTGTGCGCGCGCGCCTTCGTCAAAGCCTTCCTTTCACAAAATCGGCCGCTCGGATGCTACGCCAAAGATACAGCGACTAGTATATAAAATAAACCAAAAAACGAAAAAAAGGGGGTTTGCAACACGAGGACTTCCCAGGAGGTCACCCATCCTAATACTACTCTCGCCCAAGCACGCTTAACTGCGGTGTTCTGATGGGATCCGGTGCATTAGTGCTGGTATGATCGCAACCGAAACAATACCATCTCTTTATTCCTTTATACCTTTCCACGCCTTGATCCCATGCGCACATATGCCCTCATGCGTGGCCTACGTCACGCGCCTCGCGCCAGCCGTGCGCGCGCGTGCCTTCGTCAAAGCCATCCTTTCACAAAATCGGCCGCTCGGATGCTACGCCAAAGATACAGCGACTAGTATATAAAATAAACCAAAAAACGAAAAAAAGGGGGTTGCAACACGAGGACTTCCCAGGAGGTCACCCATCCTAATACTACTCTCGCCCAAGCACGCTTAACTGCGGTGTTCTGATGGGATCCGGTGCATTAGTGCTTGTATGATCGCAACCGAAAGAATACCATCTCCTTATTCCTTTATACCTTTCCACGCCTTGATCCCATGCGCACCTATGCCCTCATGCGTGGCCTACGTCACGCGCCTCGGGCCCGGCATGCGCGCGCGCCCCTTCGTTAAAGCCTTCCTTTCACAAAATCGGCCGCTCGGGTGCTACGACAAAGATACAGCGACTTGTAAATAAAATAAACCAAAAAACGAAAAAACGGGGGTTGCAACACGAGGACTTCCCAGAGGGTCACCCATCCAAGTACTACTCTCGCCCAAGCACGCTTAACTGCGGAGTTCTGATGGGATTCGGTGCATTAGTGCTGGAATGATCGCAACCGAAAAAATACCATCTCCTTATTCCTTTATACATTTCCACGCCTTGATCCCATGCGCACCTATGCCCTCATGCGTGGCCTATGTCACGCGCCTCGCGCCAGCCATGCGCGCGCGTGCCTTCGTCAAAGCCTTCCTTTCACAAAATCGGCCGCTCGGATGCTACGCCAAAGATACAGCGACTAGTATATAAAATAAACCAAAAAACGAAAATAAACCAAAAAAGGAAAAAAAGGGGGTTGCAACACGAGGACTTCCCAAGGGGTCACCCATCCTAGTACTACTCTCGCCCAAGCACGCTTAACTGCGGAGTTCTGATGGGATCCGGTGCGTTAATGCTGGTATGATCGCAACCGAAAGAATACCATCCCCTTATTCCTTTATACCTTTCCACGCCTTGATCCCATGCGCACCTATGCCCTCATGCGTGGCCTACGTCACGCGCCTCGGGCCCGCCGTGCGCGCGCGCGCCTTCGTCAAAGCCTTCCTTTCACAAAATCGGCCGCTCGGATGCTACGCCAAAGATACAGGGACTAGTAAATAAAATAAACCAATAAACGAAAATAAACCAAAAAACGAAAAAAAGGGGGTTGCAACACGAGGACTTCCCAGGGGGTCACCCGTCCTAGTACTACTCTCGCCCAAGCACGCTTAACTGCGGAGTTCTGGTGGGATCCGGTGCATTTGTGCTGGTATGATCGCAACCGAAAGAATACCATCTCCTTATTCCTTTATACCTTTCCACGCCTTGATCCCATGCGCACCTATGCCCTTATGCGTGGCCTACGTCACGCGCCTCGGACCCGCCGTGCGCGCGCGTGTCTTCGTCAAAGCCTTCCATTCACAAAATCGGCCGCTCGGATGCTACGCCAAAGATACGGCGACTAGTAAATAAAATAAACCAAAAAACCAAAAAAAACCAAAAAACGAAAAAAGGGGGTTGCAACACGAGGACTTCCATGGGGGTCACCCATCCTAGTACTACTCTCGCCCAAGCACGCTTAACTGCGGAGTTCTGATGGGATCCGGTGCATTAGTGCTGGTATGATCGCAACCAAAAGAATACCATCTCCTTATTCCTTTATACCTTTCCAGGCCTTGATCCCATGCGCACCTAAGCCCTCATGCGTGGCCTACGACACGCGCCTCGGGCCTGCCGTGCGCGCGCGCGCCTTCGTCAAAGCCTTCTTTCACAAAATCGGCCGCTCGGATGCTACGCCAAAGATACAGCGACTAGTAAATAAAATAAACCAAAAAACGAAAAAAAGGGGGTTGCAACACGAGGACTTCCCAGGGGGCACCCATCCTAGTACTACTCTCGCCCAAGCACGCTTAACTGCGGAGTTCTGATGGGATCCTGTGCATTAGTGCTGGTATGATCGCAACCGAAAGAATACCATCTCCTTATTCCTTTATACCTTTCCACGCCTTGATCCCATGCGCACCTATGCCCTCATGCGTGGCCTACGTCACGCGCCTCGGGCCCGGCGTGCGCGCGCGCGCCATCGTTAAAGCCTTCCTTTCACAAAATCGGCCGCTCGGATGCTACGACAAAGATACAGCGACTTGTAAATAAAATAAACCAAAAAACGAAAAAAAGGGGGTTGCAACACGAGGACTTCCCAGAGGGTCACCCATCCTAGTACTACTCTCGCCCAAGCACGCTTAACTGCGGAGTTCTGATGGGATTCGGTGCATTAGTGCTGGAATGATCGCAACCGAAAGAATACCATCTCCTTATTCCTTTATACCTTTCCACGCCTTGATCCCACGCGCACCTATGCCCTCATGCGTGGCCTACGTCACGCGCCTCGCGCCAGCCGTGCGCGCGCGTGCCTTCGTCAAAGCCTTCCTTTCACAAAATCGGCCGCTCGGATGCTACGCCAAAGATACAGCGACTAGTATATAAAATAAACCAAAAAACGAAAATAAACCAAAAAAGGAAAAAAAGGGGGTTGCAACACGAGGACTTCCCAAGGGGTCACCCATCCTAGTACTACTCTCGCCCAAGCACGCTTAACTGCGGAGTTCTGATGGGATCCGGTGCGTTAATGCTGGTATGATCGCAACCGAAAGAATACCATCCCCTTATTCCTTTATACCTTTCCACGCCTTGATCCCATGCGCACCTATGCCCTCATGCGTGGCCTACGTCACGCGCCTCGGGCCCGCCGTGCGCGCGCGCGCCTTCGTCAAAGCCTTCCTTTCACAAAATCGGCCGCTCGGATGCTACGCCAAAGATACAGGGACTAGTAAATAAAATAAATCAATAAACGAAAATAAACCAAAAAACGAAAAAAAGGGGGTTGCAACACGAGGACTTCCCAAGGGGTCACCCATCCTAGTACTACTCTCGCCCAAGCACGCTTAACTGCGGAGTTCTGGTGGGATCCGGTGCATTTGTGCTGGTATGATCGCAACCGAAAGAATACCATCTCCTTATTCCTTTATACATTTCCACGCCTTGATCCCATGCGCACCTATGCCCTTATGCGTGGCCTACGTCACGCGCCTCGGACCCGCCGTGCGCGCGCGTGTCTTCGTCAAAGCCTTACATTCACAAAATCGGCCGCTCGGATGCTACGCCAAAGATACGGCGACTAGTAAATAAAATAAACCAAAAAACCAAAAAAAACCAAAAAACGAAAAAAGGGGGTTGCAACACGAGGACTTCCAAGGGGGTCACCCATCCTAGTACTACTCCCGCCCAAGCACGCTTAACTGCGGAGTTCTGATGGGATCCGGTGCATTAGTGCTGGTATGATCGCAACCAAAAGAATACCATCTCCTTATTCCTTTATACCTTTCCACGCCTTGATCCCATGCGCACCTAAGCCCTCATGCGTGGCCTACGACACGCGCCTCGGGCCTGCCGTGCGCGCGCGCGCCTTCGTCAAAGCCTTCTTTCACAAAATCGGCCGCTCGGATGCTACGCCAAAGATACAGCGACTAGTAAATAAAATAAACCAAAAAACGAAAATAAACCAAAAAACGAAAAAAAGGGGGTTGCAACACGAGGACTTCCCAGGGGGTCACCAATCCTAGTACTACTCTCGCCCAAGCACGCTTAACTGCGGAGTTCTGATAAGATCCGGTGCATTAGTGCTGGTATGATCGCAACCGAAAAAATACCATCCCCTTATTCCTTTATACCTTTCCACACCTTGATCCCATGCGCACCTATGCCCACATGCGTGGCCTACGACACGCCCCTCGGGCCAGCCGTGCGCGCGCGCGCCTTCGTCAAAGCCTTCCTTTCACAAAATCGGCCGCTCGGATGCTACGCCAAAGATACAGCGACTAGTAAATAAAATAAACCAAAAAACGAAAATAAACCAAAAAACGAAAAAAAGGGGGTTGCAACACGAGGACTTCCCAGGGGGTCACCCATCCTAGTACTACTCTCGCCCAAGCACGCTTAACTGCGGAGTTCTGGTGGGATCCGGTGCATTAGTGCTGGTATGATCGCAACCGAAAGAATACCATCTCCTTATTCCTTTATACCTTTCCACGCCTTGATCCCATGCGCACCTATGCCTTTATGCGTGGCCTACGTCACGCGCCTCGGACCCGCCGTGCGCACGCGTGTCTTCGTCAAAGCCTTCCATTCACAAAATCGGCCGCTCAGATGCTACGCCAAAGATACGGCGACTAGTAAATAAAATAAACCAAAAAACCAAAAAAAACCAAAAAACGAAAAAAGGGGGTTGCAACACGAGGACTTCCAAGGGGGTCACCCATCCTAGTACTACTCTCGCCCAAGCACGCTTAACTGCGGAGTTCTGATGGGATCCGGTGCATTAGTGCTGGTATGATCGCAACCAAAGGAATACCATCTCCTTATTCCTTTATACCTTTCCACGCCTTGATCCCATGCGCACCTAAGCCCTCATGCGTGGCCTACGACACGCGCCTCGGGCCTGCCGTGCGCGCGCGCGCCTTCGTCAAAGCCTTCTTTCACAAAATCGGCCGCTCGGATGCTACGCCAAAGATACAGCGACTAGTAAATAAAATAAACCAAAAAACGAAAATAAACCAAAAAACGAAAAAAGGGGGGTTGCAACACGAGGACTTCCCAGGGGGACACACATCCTAGTACTACTCTCGCCCAAGCACGCTTAACTGCGGAGTTCTGATAAGATCCGGTGCATTAGTGCTGGAATGATCGCAACCGAAAGAATACCATCTCCTTATTCCTTTATACCTTTCCACGCCTTGATCCCATGCGCACCTATGCCCTCATGCGTGGCCTACGTCACGCGCCTCGGGCCCGCCGTGCGCGCGCGCGTTCGTCAAAGCCTTCCTTTCACAAAATCGGCCGCTCGGATGCTACGCCAAAGATACAGCGACTAGTAAATAAAATAAACCAAAAAACGAAAATAAACCAAAAAAACCAAAAAAAGGGGGTTGCAACACGAGGACTTCCCAGGGGGTCACCCATACTAGTACTACTCTCGCCCAAGCACGCTTAACTGCGGAGTTCTGATGGGATCCGGTGCATTAGTGCTGGTATGATCGCAACCGAAAGAATACCATCTCCTTATTCCTTTATACCTTTCCACGCCTTGATCCCATGCGCACCTATGCCCTCATGCGTGGCCTACGTAACGCGCCTCGGGCCCGGCGTGCGCGCGCGCGCCTTCGTTAAAGCCTTCCTTTCACAAAATCGGCCGCTCGGATGCTACGACAAAGATACAGCGACTTGTAAATAAAATAAACCAAAAAACGAAAAAAAAGGGGGTTGCAACACGAGGACTTCCCAGAGGGTCACCCATCCAAGTACTACTCTCGCCCAAGCACGCTTAACTGCGGAGTTCTGATGGGATTCGGTGCATTAGTGCTGGTATGATCGCAACCGAAAGAATACCATCTCCTTATTCCTTTATACCTTTCCACGCCTTGATCCCATGCGCACCTATGCCCTTATGCGTGGCCTACGTCACGCGCCTCGGACCCGCCGTGCGCGCGCGTGTCTTCGTCAAAGCCTTCCATTCACAAAATCGGCCGCTCGGATGCTACGCCAAAGATACAGCGACTAGTATATAAAATAAACCAAAAAACGAAAATAAACCAAAAAAGGAAAAAAAGGGGGTTGCAACACGAGGAATTCCCAAGGGGTCACCCATCCTAGTACTACTCTCGCCCAAGCACGCTTAACTGCGGAGTTCTGATGGGATCCGGTGCGTTAGTGCTGGTATGATCGCAACCGAAAGAATACCATCCCCTTATTCCTTTATACCTTTCCACGCCTTGATTCCATGCGCACCTATGCCCTCATGCGTGGCCTACGTCACGCGCCTCGGGACCACCGTGCGCGCGCGCGCCTTCGTCAAAGCCTTCCTTTCACAAAATCGGTCGCTCGGATGCTACGCCAAAGATACAGCGACTAGTAAAGAAAATAAACCAATAAACGAAAATAAACCAAAAAACGAAAAATAGGGGGTTGCAACACGAGGACTTCCCAGGGGGTCACCCATCCTAGTACTACTCTCGCCCAAGCACGCTTAACTGCGGAGTTCTGGTGGGATCCGGTGCATTAATGCTGGTATGATCGCAACCGAAAGAATACCATCTCCTTATTCCTTTATACCTTTCCACGCCTTGATCCCAGGCGCACCTATGCCCTTATGCGTGGCCTACGTCACGCGCCTCGGACCCGCCGTGCGCGCGCGTGTCTTCGTCAAAGCCTTCCATTCACAAAATCGGCCACTCGGATGCTACGCCAAAGATACGGCGACTAGTAAATAAAATATACCAAAAAACGAAAAAACGAAAAAAGGGGGTTGCAACACGAGGACTTCCAAGGGGGTCACCCATCCTAGTACTACTCTCGCCCAAGCACGCTCAACTGCGGAGTTCTGATGGGATCCGGTGCATTAGTGCTGGTATGATCGCAACCAAAAGAATACCATCTCCTTATTCCTTTATACCTTTCCACGCCTTGATCCCATGCGCACCTAAGCCCTCATGCGTGGCCTACGACACGCGCCTCGGGCCTGCCGTGCGCGCACGCGCCTTCGTCAAAGCCTTCTTTCACAAAATCGGCCGCTCGGATGCTACGCCAAAGATACAGCGACTAGTAAATAAAATAAACCAAAAAACGAAAAAAGGGGGGTTGCAACACGAGGACTTCCCAGGGGGTCACCCATCCTAGTACTACTCTCGCCCAAGCAGGCTTAACTGCGGAGTTCTGATAAGATCCGGTGCATTAGTGCTGGTATGATCGCAACCGAAAGAATACCATCTCCTTATTCCTTTATACCTTTCCACGCCTTGATCCCATGCGCACCTATGCCCTCATGCGTGGCCTACGTCACGCGCCTCGGGCCCGCCGTGCGCGCGCGCGTTCGTCAAAGCCTTCCTTTCACAAAATCGGCCGTTCGGATGCTACGCCAAAGATACAGCGACTAGTAAATAAAATAAACCAAAAAACGAAAATAAACCAAAAAAACGAAAAAAAGGGGGTTGCAACACGAGGACTTCCCAGGGGGTCACCCATACTAGTACTACTCTCGCCCAAGCACGCTTAACTGCGGAGTTCTGATGGGATCCGGTGCATTAGTGCTGGTATGATCGCAACCGAAAGAATACCATCTCCTTATACCTTTATACCATTGCACGCCTTGATCCCATGCGCACCTATGCCCTCATGCGTGGCCTACGTCACGCGCCTCGGGCCCGGCGTGCGCGCGCGCGCCTTCGTTAAAGCCTTCCTTTCACAAAATCGGCCGCTCGGATGCTACGACAAAGATACAGCGACTTGTAAATAAAATAAACCAAAAAACGAAAAAAAAGGGGGTAGCAACACGAGGACTTCCCAGAGGGTCACCCATCCAAGTACTACTCTCGCCCAAGCACGCTTAACTGCGGAGTTCTGATGGGATTCGGTGCATTAGTGCTGGTATGATCGCAACCGAAAGAATACCATCTCCTTATTCCTTTATACCTTTCCACGCCTTGATCCCATGCGCACCTATGCCCTTATGCGTGGCCTACGTCACGCACCTCGGACCCGCCGTGCGCGCGCGTGTCTTCGTCAAAGCCTTCCATTCACAAAATCGGCCGCTCGGATGCTACGCCAAAGATACAGCGACTAGTATATAAAATAAATCAAAAAACGAAAATAAACCAAAAAAGGAAAAAAAGGGGGTTGCAACACGAGGACTTCCCAAGGGGTCACCCATCCTAGTACTACTCTCGCCCAAGCACGCTTAACTGCGGAGTTCTGATGGGATCCGGTGCGTTAGTGCTGGTATGATCGCAACCGAAAGAATACCATCCCCTTATTCCTTTATACCTTTCCACGCCTTGATTCCATGCGCACCTATGCCCTCATGCGTGGCCTACGTCACGCGCCTCGGGCCCACCGTGCGCGCGCCTCGGGCCCCCCGTGCGCGCGCGCGCCTTCGTCAAAGCCTTCCTTTCACAAAATCGGCCGCTCGGATGCCACGCCAAAGATACAGCGACTAGTAAATAAAATAAACCAATAAACGAAAATAAACCAAAAAACGAAAAAAAGGGGGATGCAACACGAGGACTTCCCAGGGGGTCACCCATCCTAGTACTACTCTCGCCCAAGCACGCTTAACTGCGGAGTTCTGGTGGGATCCGGTGCATTAGTGCTGGTATGATCGCAACCGAAAGAATACCATCTCCTTATTCCTTTATACCTTTCCACGCCTTGATCCCATGCGAACCTATGCCCTTATGCGTGGCCTACGTCACGCGCCTCGGACCCGCCGTGCGAACGCGTGTCTTCGTCAAAGCCTTCCATTCACAAAATCGGCCGCTCGGATGCTACGCCAAAGATACGGCGACTAGTAAATAAAATAAACCAAAAAACCAAAAAAAACCAAAAAACGAAAAAAGGGGGTTGCAACACGAGGACTTCCAAGGGGGTCACCCATCCTAGTACTACTCTCGCCCAAGCACGCTTAACTGCGGAGTTCTGATGGGATCCGGTGCATTAGTGCTGGTATGATCGCAACCAAAAGAATATCATCTCCTTATTCCTTTATACCTTTCCACGCCTTGATCCCATGCGCACCTAAGCCCTCATGCGTGGCCTACGACACGCGCCTCGGGCCTTCCGTGTGCGCGCGCGCCTTCGTCAAAGCCTTCTTTCACAAAATCGGCCGCTCGGATGCTACGCCAAAGATACAGCGACTAGTAAATAAAATAAACCAAAAAACAAAAATAAACCAAAAAACGAAAAAAAGGGGGTTGCAACAAGAGGACTTCCCAGGGGGTCACCCATCCTAGTACTACTCTCGCCCAAGCACACTTAACTGCGGAGTTCTGATAAGATCCGGTGCATTAGTGCTGGTATGATCGCAACCGAAAGAATACCATCCCCTTATTCCTTTATACCTTTCCACACCTTGATCCCATGCGCACCTATGCCCACATGCGTGGCCTACGACACGCGCCTCGGGCCAGCCGTGCGCGCGCGCCTTCGTCAAAGCCTTCCTTTCACAAAATCGGCCGCTCGGATGCTACGCCAAAGATACAGCGACTAGTGAATAAAATAAACCAAAAAACGAAAAAAAGGGGGTTGCAACACGAGGACTTCCCAGGGGGTCACCCATCCTAGTACTACTCTCGCCCAAGCACGATTAACTGCGGAGTTCTGATGGTATCCGGTGCATTAGTGCTGGTATGACCGCAACCGAAAGAATACCATCTCCTTATTCCTTTATACATTTCCACGCCTTGATCCCATGCGCACCTATGCCCTCATGCGTGGCCTACGTCACGCGCCTCGGGCGCCACGGGCGCGCGTGTTCGTCAAAGCCTTCCTTTCACAAAATCGCCCGCTCGGATGCTACGCCAAAGATACAGCGACTAGTAAATAAAATAAACCAAAAAACGAAAATAAAGCAAAAAACGAAAAAAAGGGGGTTGCAACACGAGGACTTCCCAGGGGGTCACCCATCCTAGTACTACTCTCGCCCAAGCACGCTTAACTGCGGAGTTCTGATGGGATCCGGTGCATTAGTGCTGGTATGATCGCAACCGAAAGAATACCATCTCCTTATTCCTTTATACCTTTCCACGCCTTGATCCCATGCGCACCTATGCCGTCATGCGTGGCCTACGTCACGCGCCTCGGACCCGTCGTGCGCGCGTGCGCCTTCGTCAAAGCCTTCCTTTCACAAAATCGGCCGCTCGGATGCTACGCCAAAGATACAGCGACTAGTATATAAAATAAACCAAAAAACGAAAATAAACCAAAAAACGAAAAAAAAAGGGGGTTGCAACACGAGGACTTCCCAGGAGGTCACCCATCCTAGTACTACTCTCGCCCAAGCACGCTTAACTGCGGAGTTCTGATGGGATCCGGTGCATTAGTGCTGGTATGATCGCAACAGAAAAAATACCATCTCCTTATTCCTTTATACCTTTCCACGACTTAATCTCATGCGCACCTAAGCCCTCATGCGTGGCCTACGTCACGCGCCTCGGGCCCGCCGTGCGCGCGCGCCTTCGTCAAAGCCTTCCTTTCACAAAATCGGCCGCTCGGATGCTACGCCAAAGATACAGCGACTTGTAAATAAAATAAACCAAAAAACGAAAATAAACCAAAAAACGAAAATAAACCAAAAAACGAAAAAAAAGGGGGTTGCAACACGAGGACTTCCCAGGGGGTCACCCATCCTAGCACTACTCTCGCCCAAGCACGCTTAAGTGCGGAGTTCTGATGGGATCCGGTGCATTAGTGCTGGTATGATCACAACCGAAAGAATACCATCTCCTTATTCCTTTATACCTTTCCACGCCTTGATCCCATGCGCACCTATGCCCTCATGCGTGGCCTACGTCACGCGCCACGGGCCCGCCGTGCGCGCGCGCGCCATCGTCAAAGCCTTCCTTTCACAAAATCGGCCGCTCGGATGCTACGCCAAAGATACAGCGACTAGTACATAAAATAAACCAAAAAACGAAAAAAATGGGGTTGCAACACGAGGACTTCCCAGGAGGTCACCCATCCTAGTACTACTCTCGCCCAAGCACGCTTAACTGCGGTGTTCTGATGGGATCCGGTGCATTAGTGCTGGTATGATCGCAACAGAAAGATTACCATCTCCTTATTCCTTTATACCTTTCCACGCCTTGATCCCATGCGCACCTATGCCCTCATGCGTGGCCTACGTCACGCGCTTCGGGCTCGCCGTGCGCGCGCGTTCGTCAAAGCCTTCCTTTCACAAAATCGCCCGCTCGGATGCTACGCCAAAGATACAGCGACTAGTAAATAAAATAAACCAAAAAACGAAAAAAAGGGGGTTGCAACACGAGGACTTCCCAGGGGGTCACCCATCCTAGTACTACTCTCGCCCAAGCACGCTTAACTGCGGAGTTCTGATGGGATCCGGTGCATTAGTGCTGGTATGATCGCAACAGAAAAAATACCATCTCCTTATTCCTTTATACCTTTCCACGACTTGATCTCATGCGCACCTAAGCCCTCATGCGTGGCCTACGTCACGCGCCTCGGGCCCGCCGTGCGCGCGCGCCTTCGTCAAAGCCTTCCTTTCACAAAATCGGCCGCTCGGATGCTACGCCAAAGATACAGCGACTTGTAAATAAAATAAACCAAAAAACGAAAATAAACCAAAAAACGAAAATAAACCAAAAAACGAAAAAAAAGGGGGTTGCAACACGAGGACTTCCCAGGGGGTCACCCATCCTAGCACTACTCTCGCCCAAGCACGCTTAAGTGCGGAGTTCTGATGGGATCCGGTGCATTAGTGCTGGTATGATCACAACCGAAAGAATACCATCTCCTTATTCCTTTATACCTTTCCACGCCTTGATCCCATGCGCACCTATGCCCTCATGCGTGGCCTACGTCACGCGCCACGGGCCCGCCGTGCGCGCGCGCGCCTTCGTCAAAGCCTTCCTTTCACAAAATCGGCCGCTCGGATGCTACGCCAAAGATACAGCGACTAGTACATAAAATAAACCAAAAAACGAAAAAAATGGGGTTGCAACACGAGGACTTCCCAGGAGGTCACCCATCCTAGTACTACTCTCGCCCAAGCACGCTTAACTGCGGTGTTCTGATGGGATCCGGTGCATTAGTGCTGGTATGATCGCAACAGAAAGATTACCATCTCCTTATTCCTTTATACCTTTCCACGCCTTGATCCCATGCGCACCTATGCCCTCATGCGTGGCCTACGTCACGCGCTTCGGGCTCGCCGTGCGCGCGCGTTCGTCAAAGCCTTCCTTTCACAAAATCGCCCGCTCGGATGCTACGCCAAAGATACAGCGACTAGTAAATAAAATAAACCAAAAAACGAAAATAAACCAAAAAACGAAAAAAAGGGGGTTGCAACACGAGGACTTCCCAGGGGGTCACCCATCCTAGTACTACTCTCGCCCAAGCACGCTTAACTGCGGAGTTCTGATGGGATCCGGTGCATTAGTGCTGGTATGATCGCAACCGAAAGAATACCATCTCCTTATTCCTTTATACCTTTCCTCGCCTTGATCCCATGCGCACCTATGCCGTCATGCGTGGCCTACGTCACGCGCCTCGGACCCGTCGTGCGCGCGTGCGCATTCGTCAAAGCCTTCCTTTCACAAAATCGGCCGCTCGGATGCTACGCCAAAGATACAGCGACTAGTATATAAAATAAACCAAAAAACGAAAATAAACCAAAAAACGAAAAAAAAGGGGGTTGCAACACGAGGACTTCCCAGGAGGTCACCCATCCTAGTACTACTCTCGCCCAAGCACGCTTAACTGCGGAGTTCTGATGGGATCCGGTGCATTAGTGCTGGTATGATCGCAACAGTAAAAATACCATCTCCTTATTCCTTTATACCTTTCCACGCCTTGATCTCATGCGCACCTAAGCCCTCATGCGTGGCCTACGTCACGCGCCTCGGGCCCATCGTGCGCGCGCGCCTTCGTCAAAGCCTTTCTTTCACAAAATCGGCCGCTCGGATGCTACGCCAAAGATACAACGACTTGTAAATAAAATAAACCAAAAAACGAAAATAAACCAAAAAACGAAAAAAAAGGGGGTTGCAACACGAGGACTTCCCAGGGGGTCACCCATCCTAGCACTACTCTCGCCCAAGCACGCTTAAGTGCGGAGTTCTGATGGAATCCGGTGCATTAGTGCTGGTATGATCACAACCGAAAGAATACCATCTCCTTATTCCTTTATACCTTTCCACGCCTTGATCCCATGCGCACCTATGCCCTCATGCGTGGCCTACGTCACTCGCCACGGGCCCGCCGTGCGCGCGCGCGCCTTCGTCAAAGCCTTCCTTTCACAAAATCGGCCGCTCGGATGCTACGCCAAAGATACTGCGACTAGTACATAAAATAAACCAAAAAACGAAAAAAAGGGGGTTGCAACACGAGGACTTCCCAGGAGGTCACCCATCCTAGTACTACTCTCGCCCAAGCACGCTTAACTGCGGTGTTCTGATGGGATCCGGTGCATTAGTGCTGGTATGATCGCAACAGAAAGATTACCATCTCCGTATTCCTTTATACCTTTCCACGCCTTGATCCTTTGCGCACCTATGCCCTCATGCGTGGCCTACGTCACGCGCTTCGGGCTCGCCGTGCACGCGCGTTCGTCAAAGCCTTCCTTTCACAAAATCGCCCGCTCGGATGCTACGCCAAAGATACAACAACTACTAAATAAAATAAACCAAAAAACGAAAATAAACCAAAAAACGAAAAAAGGGGGTTGCAACACGAGGACTTCCCAGGGGGTCACCCATCCTAGTACTACTCTCGCCCAAGCACGCTTAACTGCGGAGTTCTGATGGGATCCGGTGCATTAGTGCTGGTATGATCGCAACCGAAAGAATACCATCTCCTTATTCCTTTATAAATTTCCACGCCTTGATCCCATGCGCACCTATGCCGTCATGCGTGGCCTACGTCACGCGCCTCAGACCCGTCGTGCGCGCGTGCGCCTTCGTCAAAGCCTTCCTTTCACAAAATCGGCCGCTCGGATGCTACGCCAAAGATACAGCGACTTGTATATAAAATAAACCAAAAAACGAAAATAAACCAAAAAACGAAAAAAAAAGGGGTTGCAACACGAGGACTTCCCAGGAGGTCACCCGTCCTAGTACTACTCTCGCCCAAGCACGCATAACTGCGGAGTTCTGATGGGATCTGGGGCATTAGTGCTGGTATGATCGCAACAGAAAAAATACCATCTCCTTATTCCTTTATACCTTTCCACGCCTTGATCTCATGCGCACCTAAGCCCTCATGCGTGGCCTACGTCACGCGCCTCGGGCCCGCCGTGCGCGCGCGCCTTCGTCAAAGCCTTCCTTTCACAAAATCGGCCGCTCGGATGCTACCCCAAAGATACAGCGACTTGTAAATAAAATAAACCAAAAAACGAAAATAAACCAAAAAACGAAAAAAAGGGGGTTGCAACACGAGGACTTCCCAGGGGGTCACCCATCCTAGTACTACTCTCGCCCAAGCACGCTTAACTGCGGAGTTCTGATGGGATCTGGTGCATTAGCGCTGGTATGATCGAAACCGAAAGAATACAATCTCCTTATTCATTTATACCTTTCCACGCCTTGATCCCATGCGCACCTATGCCCTCATGCGTGGCCTACGTAACGCGCAACGGGCCCGCCGTGCGCGCGCGCGCCATCGTCAAAGCCTTCCTTTCACAAAATCGCCCGCTCGGATGCTATGCCAAAGATACAACGACTAGTACATAAAATAAACCAAAAAACGAAAAAAATGGGGTTGCAACACGAGGACTTCCCAGGAGGTCACCCATCCTAGTACTACTCTCGCCCAAGCACGCTTAACTGCGGTGTTCTGATGGGATCCGGTGCATTAGTGCTGGTATGATCGCAACAGAAAGAATACCATCTCCTTATTCCTTTATACCTTTCCACGCCTTGATCCAATCCGCACCTAAGCCCTCATGCGTGGCCTACGTCACGCGCCTCGGGCCTGCCGTGCACGCGCGGGCATTCGTCAAAGCCTTCCTTTCACAAAATCGGCCGCTCGGATGCTACGCCAAAGATACAGCGACTAGTAAATAAAATAAACCAAAAAACGAAAAAAAGGGGGTTGCAACACGAGGACTTCCCAGGGGGCACCCATCCTAGTACTACTCTCGCCCAAGCACGCTTAACTGTGGAGTTCTGATAGTATCCGGTGCATTAGTGCTGGTATGATCGCAACCGAAAGAATGCCATCTCCTTATTCCTTTATACCTTTCCACGCCTTGATCCCATGCGCACCTATGCCCTCATGCGTGGCCTACGTCTCGCGCCTCGGGCCCGTCGTGCGCGCGCGCGTTCGTCAAAGCCTTCCTTTCACAAAATCGGCCGCTCGGATGCTACGCCAAAGATACAGCGACTAGTAAATAAAATAAACCAAAAAACGAAAATAAACCAAAAAAACAAAAAAAAGGGGGTTGCAACACGAGGACTTCCCAGGGGGTCACCCATCCTAGTACTAATCTCGCCCAAGCACGCTTAAGTGCAGAGTTCTGATGGGATCCGGTGCATTAGTGCTGGTATGATCGCAACCGAAAGAATACCATCTCCTTATTCCTTTATACCTTTCCACGCCTTGATCCCATGCGCACCTATGCCCTCATGCGTGGCCTACGTCACGCGCCTCGGGCCCGGCGTGCGCGCGCGCGCCTATGTTAAAGCCTTCCTTTCACAAAATCGGCCGCTCGGATGCTACGACAAAGATACAGCGACTTGTAAATAAAATAAACCAAAAAACGAAAAAAAGGGGGTTGCAACACGAGGACTTCCCAGAGGGTCACCCATCCAAGTACTACTCTCGCCCAAGCACGCTTAACTGCGGATTTCTGATGGGATTCGGTGCATTAGTGCTGGAATGATCGCAACCGAAAGAATACCACCTCCTTATTCCTTTATACCTTTCCACGCCTTGATCCCATGCGCACCTATGCCCTCATGCGTGGCCTACGTCACGCGCCTCGCGCCAGCCGTGCGCGCGCGCGCCTTCGTCAAAGCCTTCCTTTCACAAAATCGGCCGCTCGGATGCTACGCCAAAGATACAGCGACTAGTATATAAAATAAACCAAAAAACGAAAATAAACCAAAAAAGGAAAAAACGGGGGTTGCAACACGAGGACTTCCCAAGGGGTCACCCATCCTAGTACTACTCTCGCCCAAGCACGCTTAACTGCGGAGTTCTGATGGGATCCGGTGCGTTAGTGATGGTATGATCGCAACCGAAAGAATACCATCCCCTTATTCCTTTATACCTTTCCACGCCTTGATCCCATGCGCACCTATGCCCTCATGCGTGGCCTACGTCACGCGCCTCGGGCCCGCCGTGCGCGCGCGCGCCTTCGTCAAAGCCTTCCTTTCACAAAATCGGCCGCTCGGATGCTACGACAAAGATACAGCGACTAGTAAATAAAATAAACCAATAAACGAAAATAAACCAAAAAACGAAAAAAAAGGGGGTTGCAACACGAGTACTTCCCAGGGGGTCACCCATCCTAGTACTACTCTCGCCCAAGCACGCTTAACTGCGGAGTTCTGGTGGGATCCGGTGCATTAGTGCTGGTATGATCGCAACCGAAAGAATACCATCTCCTTATTCCTTTATACCTTTCAACACCTTGATCCCATGCGCACCTATGCCCTTATGCGTGGCCTACGTCACGCGCCTCGGACCCGTCGTGCGCGCGCGTGTCTTCGTCAAAGACTTCCATTCACAAAATCGGCCGCTCGGATGCTACGCCAAAGATACGGCGACTAGTAAATAAAATAAACCAAAAACCAAAAAAAACCAAAAAAACCAAAAAACGAAAAAAGGGGGTTGCAAGACGAGGATTTGCCAGGGGTTCACCCATCCAAGTACTACTCTCGCCCAAGCACGCTTAACTGCGGAGTTCTGATAAGATCCGGTGCATTAGTGCTGGTATGATCGCAACCAAAAGAATACCATCTCCTTATTCCTTTATACCTTTCCACGCCTTGATCCCATGCGCACCTATGCCCTCATGCGTGGCCTACGTCACGCGCCTCGGGCCCGGCGTGCGCGCGCGCGCCTTCGTTAAAGCCTTCCTTTCACAAAATCGGCCGCTCGGATGCTACGACAAAGATACAGCGACTTGTAAATAAAATAAACCAAAAAACGAAAAAAAGGGGGTTGCAACACGAGTACTTCCCAGAGGGTCACCCATCCAAGTACTACTCTCGCCCAAGCACGCTTAACTGCGGAGTTCTGATGGGATTCGATGCATTAGTGCTGGAATGATCGCAACCGAAAGAATACCATCTCCTTATTCCTTTATACCTTTCCACGCCTTGATCCCATGCGCACCTATGCCCTCATGCGTGGCCTACGTCAAGCGCCTCGGGCCAGCCGTGCGCGCGCGCACCTTCGTCAAAGCCTTCCTTTCACAAAATCGGCCGCTCGGATGCTACGCCAAAGATATAGAGACTAGTAAATAAAATAAACCAAAAAACGAAAATAAACCAAAAAACGAAAAAAAAGGGGGTTGTAACACGAGGACTTCCCAGGGGGGTCACCAATCCTAGTACTACTCTCGCCCAAGCACGCTTAACTGCGGAGTTCTGATGGGATCCGGTGCATTAGTGCTGGTATGATCGCAACCGAAAGAATACCATCTTCTTATTCTTTTATACATTTCCACACCTTGATCCCATGCGCACCTATGCCCTCATGCGTGGCCTACGTCACGCGCCTCGGGCCCGCCGTGCGCGCGCACGCCTTCGTCAAAGCCTTTCTTTCACAAAATCGGCCGCTCGGATGCTACGCCAAACATACAGCGACTAGTAACAAAATAAACCAAAAAACGAAAAAACGAAAAAAAGGGGGTTGCAACACGAACGCCAAACATACAGCGACTAGTAATAAAATAAACCAAAAAACGAAAATAAACCAAAAAACGAAAACAAACCAAAAAACGAAAAAAAAGGGGTTTGCAACACGAGGACTTCCCACGGGGTCACCCATCCTAGTACTACTCTCGCCCAAGCACGCTTAACTGCGGAGTTATGGTGGGATCCGGAACATTAGTGCTGGTATGATCGCAACCGAAAGAATACCATCTCCTTATTCCTTTATACTTTTCCACGCCTTGATCCCATGCGCACCTATGCCCTCATGTGTGGCCTACGACACGCGCCTCGGGCCTGCCGTGCGCGCGCGCTTTCGTCAAAGCCTTCCTTCACAAAATCGGCCGCTCGGATGCTACGCCAAAGATACAGCGACTAGTAAATAAAATAAACCAAAAAACGAAAATAAACCAAAAAACGAAAAAAAGGGGGTTGCAACACGAGGACTTCCTAGGGGGTCACCCATCCTAGTACTACTCTCGCCCAAGCACGCTTAACTGCGGAGTTCTGATGGGATCCGGAGCATAGGTGCTGGTATGATCGCAACCGAAAGAATACCATCTCCTTATTCCTTTATACCATTGCACGCCTTGATCCCATGCGCACCTATGCCCTCATGCGTGGCCTACGTCACGCGCCTCGGGCCCGCCGTGCACGCGCGCGCATTTGTCAAAGCCTTCCTTTCACAAAATCGGCCGCTCGGATGCTACGCCAAAGATACAGCGACTAGTAAATAAAATAAATCAAAAAACGAAAAAAGGGGGTTGCAACACGAGGACTTCCCAGGGGGACACCCATCCTAGCACTACTCTCGCCCAAGCACGCTTAAGTGCGGAGTTCTGATGGGATCCGGTGCATTAGTGCTGGTATTATCGCAACCGAAAGAATACCATCTCCTTATTCCTTTATACCTTTCCACGCCGTGATCCCATGCGCACCTATGCCCTCATGCGTGGCCTACGTCACGCGCCTCGGGCCCGCCGTGCGCGCGCGCGCCTTCGTAAAAGCCTTCCTTTCACAAAATCAGCCGCTCGGATGCTACGCCAAAGATACAGCGACTAGTAAATAAAAAAAACCAAAAAACGAAAAAAGGGGGGTTGCAACACGAGGACTTCCCAGGGGGTCACCCATCCTAGCACTACTCTCGCCCAAGCACGCTTAAGTGCGGAGCTCTGATGGGATCCGGTGCATTAGTGCTGGTATGATCGCAACCGAAAAAAAACCATCTCATTATTCCTTTATACCTTTCCACGCCTTGATCCCACGCGCACCTATGCCCTCATGCGTGGCCTACGTCACGCGCCACGGGCCCGCCGTGCGTGCGCGCGCCTTCGTCAAAGCCTTCCTTTCACAAAATCGGCCGCTCGGATGCTACGCCAAAGATACAGCGACTAGTATATAAAATAAACCAAAAAACGAAAAAAAGGGGGTTGCAACACGAGGACTTCCCAGGAGGTCACCCATCCTAGTACTACTCTCGCACAAGCACGCTTAACTGCGGAGTTCTGATGGGATCCGGTGCATTAGTGCTGGTATGATCGCAACAGAAAGAATACCATCTCCTTATTCCTTTATACCTTTCCACGCCTTGATCCCATCCGCACCTAAGCCCTCATGCGTGGCCTACGTCACGCGCCTCGTGCCCGCCGTGCACGCGCGCGAATTCGTCAAAGCCTTCCTTTCACAAAATCGGCCGCTCGGATGCTACGCCAAAGATACAGCTACTAGTAAATAAAATAAACCAAAAAACGAAAAAAGGGGGGTTGCAACACGAGGACTTCCCAGGGGGACACCCATCCTAGCACTACTCTCGCCCAAGCACGCTTAAGTGCGGGGTTCTGATGGGATCCGGTGCATTAGTGCTGGTATTATCGCAACCGAAAGAATATCATCTCCTTATTCCTTTATACCTTTCCACGCCTTGATCCCATGCGCACCTATGCCCTCATGCGTGGCCTACGTCACGCGCCTCGGGCCCGCCGTGCACGCGCGCGCATTTGTCAAAGCCTTCCTTTCACAAAATCGGCCGCTCGGATGCTACGCCAAAGATACAGCGACTAGTAAATAAAATAAATCAAAAAACGAAAAAAGGGGGTTGCAACACGAGGACTTCCCAGGGGGACACCCATCCTAGCACTACTCTCGCCCAAGCACGCTTAAGTGCGGAGTTCTGATGGGATCCGGTGCATTAGTGCTGGTATTATCGCAACCGAAAGAATACCATCTCCTTATTCCTTTATACCTTTCCACGCCGTGATCCAATGCGCACCTATGCCCTCATGCGTGGCCTAGGTCACGCGCCTCGGGCCCGCCGTGCGCGCGCGCGCCTTCGTAAAAGCCTTCCTTTCACAAAATCAGCCGCTCGGATGCTACGCCAAAGATACAGCGACTAGTAAATAAAAAAAACCAAAAAACGAAAAAAGGGGGGTTGCAACACGAGGACTTCCCAGGGGGTCACCCATCCTAGCACTACTCTCGCCCAAGCACGCTTAAGTGCGGAGTTCTGATGGGATCCGGTGCATTAGTGCTGGTATGATCGCAACCGAAAAAAAACCATCTCATTATTCCTTTATACCTTTCCACGCCTTGATCCCACGCGCACCTATGCCCTCATGCGTGGCCTACGTCACGCGCCACGGGCCCGCCGTGCGTGCGCGCGCCTTCGTCAAAGCCTTCCTTTCACAAAATCGGCCGCTCGGATGCTACGCCAAAGATACAGCGACTAGTATATAAAATAAACCAAAAAACGAAAAAAAGGGGGTTGCAACACGAGGACTTCCCAGGAGGTCACCCATCCTAGTACTACTCTCGCCCAAGCACGCTTAACTGCGTAGTTCTGATGGTATCCGGTGCATTAGTGCTGGTATGATCGCAACAGAAAGAATACCATCTCCTTATTCCTTTATACCTTTCCACGCCTTGATCCCATCCGCACCTAAGCCCTCATGCGTGGCCTACGTCACGCGCCTCGGGCCCGCCGTGCACGCGCGCGCATTTGTCAAAGCCTTCCTTTCACAAAATCGGCCGCTCGGATGCTACGCCAAAGATACAGCGACTAGTAAATAAAATAAATCAAAAAACGAAAAAAGGGGGTTGCAACACGAGGACTTCCCAGGGGGACACCCATCCTAGCACTACTCTCGCCCAAGCACGCTTAAGTGCGGAGTTCTGATGGGATCCGGTGCATTAGTGCTGGTATGATCGCAACCGAAAGAAAACCATCTCATTATTCCTTTATACCTTTCCACGCCTTGATCCCACGCGCACCTATGCCCTCATGCGTGGCCTACGTCACGCGCCACGGGCCCGCCGTGCGCGCGCGCGCCTTCGTCAAAGCCTTCCTTTCACAAAATCGGCCGCTCGGATGCTACGCCATAGATACAGCGACTAGTATATAAAATAAACCAAAAAACGAAAAAAGGGGGTTGCAACACGAGGACTTCCCAGGAGGTCACCCATCCTAGTACTACTCTCGCCCAAGCACGCTTAAGTGCGTAGTTCTGATGGTATCCGGTGCATTAGTGCTGGTATGATCGCAACCGAAAGAATACCATCTCCTTATTCCTTTATACCTTTCCACGCCTTGATCCCATGCGCACCTATGCCCTCATGCGTGGCCTACGTCACGCGCCTCGGGCTCGCCGTGCGCGCGCGCGCCTTCGTAAAAGCCTTCCTTTCACAAAATCGGCCGCTCGGATGCTACGCCAAAGATACAGCGACTAGTAAATAAAATAAACCAAAAAACGAAAATAAACCAAAAACGAAAAAAAAGGGGGTTGCAACACGAGGACTTCCCAAGGGGCACCCATCCTAGTACTACTCTCGCCCAAGCACGCTTAACTGCGGAGTTCTGATGGGATCCGGTGCATTAGTGCTGGTATGATCACAACCGAAAGAATACCATCTCCTTATTCCTTTATACCTTTCCACGCCATGATCCCATGCGCACCTATGCCCTCATGCGTGGCCTACGTCACGCGCCTCGGGCCCGCCGTGCGCGCGCGCGTTCGTCAAAGCCTTCCTTTCACAAAATCGGCCGCTCGGATGCTACGCCAAAGATACAGCGACTAGTAAATAAAATAAACCAAAAAACAATAAAAAAGGGGTTGCAACACGAGGACTTCCCAGGGGGTCACCCATCCTAGTACTACTCTCGCCCAAACACGCTTAACTGCGGACTTCTGATGGGATCCGGTGCATTAGTGCTGGTATGATCGCAACCGAAAGAATACCATCTCCTTATTCCTTTATACCTTTCCACGCCTTGATCCCATGCGCACCTATGCCCTCATGCGTGGCCTACGTCACGCGCCTCGGGCCAGCCGTGCGCGCGCGCGCCTTCGTCAAAGCCTTCCTTTCACAAAATCGGCCGCTCGGATGCTACGACAAAGATACAGCGACTAGTAAATAAAATAAACCAAAAAACGAAAAAAAGGGGGTTGCAACACGAGGACTTCCCAGAGGGTCACCCATCCAAGTACTACTCTCGCCCAAGCACGCTTAACTGCGGAGTTCTGATGGGATTCGGTGCATTAGTGCTGGAATGATCGCAACCGAAAGAATACCATCTCCTTATTCCTTTATACCTTTCCACGCCTTGATCCCATGCGCACCTATGCCCTCATGCGTGGCCTACGTCACGCGCCTCGGGCCAGCCGTGCGCGCGCGCGCCTTCGTCAAAGCCTTCCTTTCACAAAATCGGCCGCTCGGATGCTACGCCAAAGATACAGCGACTAGTAAATAAAATAAACCAAAAAACGAAAATAAACCAAAAAAGGAAAAAAAGGGGGTTGCAACACGAGGACTTCCCAAGGGGTAACCCATCCTAGTACTACTCTCGCCCAAGCACGCTTAACTGCGGAGTTCTGATGGGATCCGGTGCGTTAGTGCTGGTATGATCGCAACCGAAAGAATACCATCCCCTTATTCCCTTATACCTTTCCACGCCTTGATCCCATGCGCACCTATGCCCTCATGCGTGGCCTACGTCACGCGCCTCGGGCCAGCCGTGCGCGCGCGCGCCTTCGTCAAAGCCTTCCTTTCACAAAATCGGCCGCTCGGATGCTACGCCAAAGATACAGCGACTAGTAAATAAAATAAACCAATAAACGAAAATAAACCAAAAAACGAAAAAAAGGGGGTTGCAACACGAGGACTTCCCAGGGGGTCACCCATCCTAGTACTACTCTCGCCCAAGCACGCTTAACTGCGGAGTTCTGGTGGGATCCGGTGCATTAGTGCTGGTATGATCGCAACCGAAAGAATACCATCTCCTTATTCCTTTATACCTTTCCACGCCTTGATCCCATGCGCACAAATGCCCTCATGCGTGGCCTACGTCACGCGCCTCGGGCTCGCCGTGCGCCCGCGCGCCTTCGTAAAAGCCTTCCTTTCACAAAATCGGCCGCTCGGATGCTACCCCAAATATACAGCGACTAGTAAATAAAATAAACCAAAAAACGAAAAAAAGGGGGTTGCAACACGAGGACTTCCCAGGGGGCACCCATCCTAGTACTACTCTCGCCCAAGCACGCTTAACTGTGGAGTTCTGATGGTATCCGGTGCATTAGTGCTGGTATGATCGCAACCGAAAGAATACCATCTCCTTATTCCTTTATACCTTTCCACGCCTTGATCCCATGCGCACCTATGCCCTCATGTGTGGACTACGTCACGCGCATCGGGCCCGCCGTGCGCGCGCGCGTTCGTCAAAGCCTTCCTTTCACAAAATCGACCGCTCGGATGCTACGCCAAAGATACAGCGACTAGTAAATAAAATAAACCAAAAAACGAAAATAAACCAAAAAAACAAAAAAAGGGGGTTGCAACACGAGGACTTCCCAGGGGGTCACCCATCCTAGTACTACTCTCGCCCAAGCACGCTTAAGTGCGGAGTTCTGATGGGATCCGGTGCATTAGTGCTGGTATGATCACAACCGAAAGAATACCATCTCCTTATTCCTTTATACCTTTCCACGCCTTGATCCCATGCGCACCTATGCCCTCATGCGTGGCCTACGTCACGCGCCTCGGGCCCGGCGTGCGCGCGCGCGCCTTCGTTAAAGCCTTCCTTTCACAAAATCGGCCGCTCGGATGCTACGACAAAGATACAGCGACTTGTAAATAAAATAAACCAAAAAACGAAAAAAAGGGGGTTGCAACACGAGGACTTCCCAGAGGGTCACCCATCCAAGTACTACTCTCGCCCAAGCACGCTTAACTGCGGAGTTCTGATGGGATTCGGTGCATTAGTGCTGGAATGATCGCAACCGAAAGAATACCATCTCCTTATTCTTTTATACCTTTCCACGCCTTGATCCCATGCGCACCTATGCCCTCACGCGTGGCCTACGTCACCCGCCTCGCGCCAGCCGTGCGCGCGCGCGCCTTCGTCAAAGCCTTCCTTTCACAAAATCGGCCGCTCGGATGCTACGCCAAAGATACAGCGACTAGTATATAAAATAAACCAAAAAACGAAAATAAACCAAAAAAGGAAAAAAAGGGGGTTGCAACACGAGGACTTCCCAAGGGGTCACCCATCCAAGTACTACTCTCGCCCAAGCACGCTTAACTGCGGATTTCTGATGGGATCCGGTGCGTTAGTGCTGGTATGATCGCAACCGAAAGAATACCATCCCCTTATTCCTTTATTCATTTCCACGCCTTGATCCCATGCGCACCTATGCCCTCATGCGTGGCCTACGTCACGCGCCTCGGGCCCGCCGTGCGCGCGCGCGCCTTCGTCAAAGCCTTCCTTTCACAAAATCGGCCGCTCGGATGCTATGCCAAAGATACAGCGACTAGTAAATAAAATAAACCAATAAACGAAAATAAACGAAAAAACGAAAAAAAGGGGGTTGCAACACGAGGACTTCCCAGGGGGTCACCCATCCTAGTACTACTCTCGCCCAAGCACGCTTAGCTGCGGAGTTCTGGTGGGATCCGGTGCATTAGTGCTGGTATGATCGCAACCGAAAGAATACCATCTCCTTATTCCTTTATACCTTTCCACGCCTTGATCCCATGCGCACCTATGCCCTTATGCGTGGCCTACGTCACGCGCCTCGGACCCGTCGTGCGCGCGCGTGTCTTAGTCAAAGCCTTCCATTCACAAAATCGGCCGCTCGGATGCTACGCCAAAGATACGGCAACTAGTAAATAAAAAAAACCAAAAAACAAAAAAAAAACCAAAAAATGAAAAAAGGGGGTTGCAACACGAGGACTTCCCAGGGGGTCACCCATCCAAGTACTACTCTCGCCCAAGCACGCTTAACTGCGGAGTTCTGATGGGATCCGGTGCATTAGTACTGGTATGATCGCAACCAAAAGAATACCATCTCCTTATTCCTTTATACCTTTCCACGCCTTGATCCCATGCGCACCTAAGCCCTCATGCGTGGCCTACGACACGCGCCTCGGGCCTGCCGTGCGCGCGCGCGCCTTCGTCAAAGCCTTCCTTCACAAAATCGGCCGCTCGGATGCTACGCCAAAGATACAGCGACTAGTAAATAAAATAAACCAAAAAACGAAAATAAACCAAAAAACGAAAATAAACCAAAAAACGAAAAAAAGGGGGTTGCAACACGAGGACTTCCCAGGGGGTTACCCATCCTAGTACTACTCTCGCCCAAGCACGCTTAACTGCGGATTTCTGATGGTATCCGGTGCATTAGTGCTGGTATGATCGCAACCGAAAGAATACCATCTCCTTATTCCTTTATACCTTTCCACGCCTTGATCCCATGCGCACCTATGCCCTCATGCGTGGCCTACGTCACGCGCCTCGGGCCAGCCGTGCGCGCGCGCAGCTTCGTCAAAGCCTTCCTTTCACAAAATCGGCCGCTCGGATGCTACGCCAAAGATATAGAGACTAGTAAATAAAATAAACCAAAAAACGAAAATAAACAAAAAAACGAAAAAAAAAGGGGGTTGTAACACGAGGACTTCCCAGGGGGGTCACCAATCCTAGTACTACTCTCCCCAAGCACGCTTAACTGCGGAGTTCTGATGGGATCCGGTGCATTAGTGCTGGTATGATCGCAACCGAAAGAATACCATCTTCTTATTCTTTTATACATTTCCACACCTTGATCCCATGCGCACCTATGCCCTCATGCGTGGCCTACGTCACGCGCCTCGGGCCCGCCGTGCGCGCGCGCCTTCGTCAAAGCCTTTCTTTCACAAAATCGGCCGCTCGGATGCTACGCCAAACATACAGCGACTAGTAACAAAATAAACCAAAAAACGAAAATAAACCAAAAAACGAAAAAAAAGGGGGTTGCAACACGAACGCCAAACATACAGCGACTAGTAATAAAATAAACCAAAAAACGAAAATAAACCAAAAAACGAAAATAAACCAAAAAACGAAAAAAAGGGGTTTGCAACACGAGGACTTCCCACGGGGTCACCCATCCTAGTACTACTCTCGCCCAAGCACGCTTAACTACGGAGTTATGGTGGGATCCGGAACATTAGTGCTGGTATGATCGCAACCGAAAGAATACCATCTCCTTATTCCTTTATACCTTTCCACGCCTTGATCCCATCCGCACCTAAGCCCTCATGCGTGGCCTACGTCACGCGCCTCGGGCCCGCCGTGCACGCGCGCGAATTCGTCAAAGCCTTCCTTTCACAAAATCGGCCGCTCGGATGCTACGCCAAAGATACAGCGACTAGTAAATAAAATAAACCAAAAAACGAAAAAAGGGGGGTTGCAACACGAGGACTTCCCAGGGGGACACCCATCCTAGCACTACTCTCGCCCAAGCACGCTTAAGTGCGGGGTTCTGATGGGATCCGGTGCATTAGTGCTGGTATGATCGCAACCGAAAGAATACCATCTCCTTATTCCTTTATACCTTTCCACGCCTTGATCCCATGCGCACCTATGCCCTCATGCGTGGCCTACGTCACGCGCCTCGGGCCCGCCGTGTGCGCGCGCGCCTTCGTAAAAGCCTTCCTTTCACAAAATCGGCCGCTAGGATGCTACGCCAAAGATACAGCGACTAGTAAATAAAATAAACCAAAAAACGAAAATAAACCAAAAACGAAAAAAAAGGGGTTGCAACACGAGGACTTCCCAAGGGGCACCCATCCTAGTACTACTCTCGCCCAAGCACGCTTAACTGCGGAGTTCTGATGGGATCCGGTGCATTAGTGCTGGTATGATCACAACCGAAAGAATACCATCTCCTTATTCCTTTAAACCTTTCCACGCCATGATCCCATGCGCACCTATGCCCTCATGCGTGGCCTACGTCACGCGCCTCGGGCCCGCCGTGCGCGCGCGCGTTCGTCAAAGCCTTCCTTTCACAAAATCGGCCTCTCGGATGCTACGCCAAAGATACAGCGACTAGTAAATAAAATAAACCAAAAAACAATAAAAAAGGGGTTGCAACACGAGGACTTCCCAGGGGGTCACCCATCCTAGTACAACTCTCGCCCAAACACGCTTAACTGCGGAGTTCTGATGGGATCCGGTGCATTAGTGCTGGTATGATCGCAACCGAAAGAATACCATCTCCTTATTCCTTTATACCTTTCCACGCCTTGATCCCATGCGCACCTATGCCCTTATGCGTGGCCTACGTCACGCGCTTCGGGCCAGCCGTGTGCGCGCGCGCCTTCGTCAAAGCCTTCCTTTCACAAAATCGGCCGCTCGGATGCTACGACAAAGATACAGCGACTAGTAAATAAAATAAACCAAAAAACGAAAAAAAGGGGGTTGCAACACGAGGACTTCCCAGAGGGTCACCCATCGAAGTACTACTCTCGCCCAAGCACGCTTAACTGCGGAGTTCTGATGGGATTCGGGCCATTAGTGCTGGAATGATCGCAACCGAAAGAATACCATCTCCTTATTCCTTTATATCTTTCCACGCCTTGATCCCATGCGCACCTATGCCCTCATGCGTGGCCTACGTCACGCGCCTCGGGCCAGCCGTGCGCGCGCGCGCCTTCGTCAAAGCCTTCCTTTCACAAAATCGGCCGCCCGGATGCTACGCCAAAGATACAGCGACTAGTAAATAAAATAAACCAAAAAACGAAAATAAACCAAAAAAGGAAAAAAATGGGGTTGCAACACGAGGACTTCCCAAGGGGTCACCCATCCTAGTACTACTCTCGCCCAAGCACGCTTAACTGTGGAGTTCTGATGGGATCCGGTGCGTTAGTGCTGGTATGATCGCAACCGAAAGAATACCATCCCCTTATTCCTTTATACCTTTCCACGCCTTGATCCCATGCGCACCTATGCCCTCATGCGTGGCCTACGTCACGCGCCTCGGGCCTGTCGTGCGCGCGCGCTCCTTCGTCAAAGCCTTCCTTTCACAAAATCGGCCGCTCGGATGCTACGCCAAAGATACAGCGACTAGTAAATAAAATAAACCAAAAAACGAAAATAAACCAAAAAAGGAAAAAAAAAAAAGGGGTTGCAACACGAGGACTTCCCAGGGGGGTCACCCATCCTAGTACTACTCTCGCCCAAGCTCACTTAACTGCGGAGTTCTGATGGGATCCGGTGCATTAGTGCTGGTATGATCGCAACCGAAAGAATACCATCTCCTTATTCTTTTATACATTTCCACACCTTGATCCCATGCGCACCTATGCCCTCTTGCGTGGCCTACGTCACGCGCCTCGGGCCCGCCGTGCGCGCCCGCGCCTTTGTCAAAGCCTTCCTTTCACAAAATCGGCCGCTCGGATGCTACGCCAAAGATACAGCGACTAGTAAATAAAATAAACCAATAAACCAAAAAACGAAAAAAAGGGGGTTGCAACACGAGGACTTCCCAGGGGGTCACCAATCCTAGTACTACTCTCGCCCAAGCACGCTTAACTGCGGAGTTCTGATGGGATCCGGTGCATTAGTGCTGGTATGATCGCAACCGAAAGAATACCATCTCCTTATTCCTTTATACCTTTCCACGCCTTGATCCCATGCGCACCTATGCCCTCATGCGTGGCCTACGTCACGCTCCTCGGACCCGCCGTGCGCGCGCGTGTCTTCGTCAAAGCCTTCCATTCAGCAAATCGGCCGCTCGGATGCTACGCCAAAGATACGGCGACTAGTAAATAAAATAAACCAAAAAACGAAAAAAAACCAAAAAACGAAAAAAGGGGGTTGCAACACGAGGACTTCCCAGGGGGTCACCCATCCTAGTACTACTCTCGCCCAAGCACGCTTAACCGCGGAGTTCTGATGGGATCCGGTGCATTAGTGCTGGTATGATCGCAGCCAAAAGAATACCATCTCCTTATTCATTTATACCTTTCCACGCCTTGATCCCATGCGCACCTAAGCCCTCATGCGTGGCCTACGACACGCGTCTTGGTCCTGCCGTGCGCGCGCGCGCCTTCGTCAAAGCCTTCTTTCACAAAATCGGCCGCTCGGATGCTACGCCAAAGATACAGCGACTAGTAAATAAAATAAACCAAAAAACGAAAATAAACCAAAAAACGAAAAAAAGGGGGTTGCAACACGAGGACTTCCCAGGGGATCACCCATCCTAGTACTACTCTCGCCCAAGCACGCTTAACTGCGGAGTTCTGATAAGATCCGGTGCGTTAGTGCTGGTATGATCGCAACCGAAAGAATACCATCTCCTTATTCCTTTATACCTTTCCACACCTTGATCCCATGCGCACCTATGCCAACATGCGTGGCCTACGACACGCGCCTCGGGCCAGACGTGCGCGCGCGCGACTTCGTCAAAGCCTTACTTTCACAAAATTGGCCGCTCGGATGCTACGCCAAAGATACAGCGACTAGTAAATAAAATAAACCAAAAAACGAAAATAAACCAAAAAACGAAAAAAAGGGGGTTGCAACACGAGGACTTCCCAGGGGGTCACCCATCCTAGTACTACTCTCGCCCAAGCACGCTTAACTGCGGAGTTCTGATGGTATCCGGTGCATTAGTGCTGGTATGATCGCAACCGAAAAATTACCATCTCCTTATTCCTTTATACCTTTCCACGCATTGATCCCATGCGCACCTATGCCCTCATGCGTGGCCTACGTCACGCTCCTCGGACCCGCCGTGCGCGCGCGTGTCTTCGTCAAAGCCTTCCATTCACCAAATCGGCCGCTAGGATGCTACGCCAAAGATACGGCGACTAGTAAATAAAATAAACCAAAAAACCAAAAAAAACCAAAAAATGAAAAAAGGGGGTTGCAACACGAGGACTTCCCAGGGGGTCACCCATCCTAGTACTACTCTCGCCCAAGCACGCTTAACTGCGGAGTTCTGATGGGATCCGGTGCATTAGTGCTGGTATGATCGCAGCCAAAAGAATACCATCTCCTTATTCATTTATACCTTTCCACGCCTTGATCCCATGCGCACCTAAGCCCTCATGCGTGGCCTACGACACGCGTCTTGGTCCTGCCGTGCGCGCGCGCGCCTTCGTCAAAGCCTTCTTTCACAAAATCGGCCGCTCGGATGCTACGCCAAAGATACAGCGACTAGTAAATAAAATAAACCAAAAAACGAAAATAAACCAAAAAACGAAAAAAAGGGGGTTGCAACACGAGGACTTCCCAGGGGGTCACCAATCCTAGTACTACTCTCCCCCAAGCACGCTTAACTGCGGAGTTCTGATAAGATCCGGTGCATTAGTGCTGGTATGATCGCAACCGAAAGAATACCATCTCCTTATTCCTTTATACCTTTCCACACCTTGATCCCATGCGCACCTATGCCCACATGCGTGGCCTACGACACGCGCCTCGGGCCAGCCGTGCGCGCGCGCGCGACTTCGTCAAAGCCTTACTTTCACAAAATCGGCCGCTCGGATGCTACGCCAAAGATACAGCGACTAGTAAATAAAATAAACCAAAAAACGAAAATAAATCAAAAAACGAAAAAAAGGGGGTTGCAACACGAGGACTTCCCAGGGGGTCACCCATCCTAGTACTACTCTCGCCCAAGCACGCTTAACTGCGGAGTTCTGATGGTATCCGGTGCATTAGTGCTGGTATGATCGCAACCGAAAAATTACCATCTCCTTATTCCTTTATACCTTTCCACGCATTGATCCCATGCGCACCTATGCCCTCATGCGTGGCCTACGTCACGCTCCTCGGACCCGCCGTGCGCGCGCGTGTCTTCGTCAAAGCCTTCCATTCACCAAATCGGCCGCTCGGATGCTACGCCAAAGATACGGCGACTAGTAAATAAAATAAACCAAAAAACCAAAAAATACCAAAAAACGAAAAAAGGGGGTTGCAACACGAGGACTTCCCAGGGGGTCACCCATCCTAGTACTACTCTCGCCCAAGCACACTTAACTGCGGAGTTCTGATGGGATCCGGTGCATTAGTGCTGGTATGATCGCAACCAAAAGAATACCATCTCATTATTCCTTTATACCTTTCCACGCCTTGATCCCATGCGCACCTAAGCCCTCATGCGTGGCCTACGACACGCGTCTCGGTCCTGCCGTGCGCGCGCGCGCCTTCGTCAAAGCCTTCTTTCACAAAATCGGCCGCTCGGATGCTACGCCAAAGATACTACGACTAGTAAATAAAATAAACCAAAAAACGAAAATAAACCAAAAAACGAAAAAAAAAGGGGTTGCAACACGAGGACTTCCCAGGGGGTCACCCATCCTAGTACTACTCTCGCCCAAGCACGCTTAACTGCGGAGTTCTGATAAGATCCGGTGCATTAGTGCTGGTATGATCGCAACCGAAAGAATACCATCTCCTTATTCCTTTATACCTTTCCACACCTTGATCCCATGCGCACCTATGCCCACGTGCGTGGCCTACGACACGCGCCTCGGGCCAGCCGTGCGCGCGCGCGACTTCGTCAAAGCCTTACTTTCACAAAATCGGCCGCTCGGATGCTACGCCAAAGATACAGCGACTAGTAAATAAAATAAACCAAAAAACGAAAATAAATCAAAAAACGAAAAAAAGGGGGTTGCAACACGAGGACTTCCCAGGGGGTCACCCATCCTAGTACTACTCTCGCCCAAGCACGCTTAACTGCGGAGTTCTGATGGTATCCGGTGCATTAGTGCTGGTATGATCGCAACCGAAAAATTACCATCTCCTTATTCCTTTATACCTATCCACGCCTTGATCCCATGCGCACCTATGCCCTCATGCGTGGCCAACGTCACGCGCCTCGGGCCAGCCATGCGCACGCGCACCTTCGTCAAAGCCTTCCTTTCACAAAATCGGCCACTCGGATGCTACGCCAAAGATATTGCGACTAGTAAATAAAATAAACCAAAAAACGAAAATAAACCAAAAAACGAAAAAAAAGGGGGTTGTAACACGAGGACTTCCCAGCGGGGTCACCAATCCTAGTACTACTCGCGCCGAAGCACGCTTAACTGCGGAGTTCTGATGGGATCCGGTGCATTAGTGCTGGTATGATCGCAACCGAAAGAATACCATCTCCTTATTCTTTTATACATTTCCACACCTTGATCCCATGCGCACCTATGCCCTCATGCGTGGCCTACGTCACGCGCCTCGGGCCCGCCGTGCGCGCGCGCGCCTTCGTCAAAGCCTTCCTTTCACAAAATCGGCCGCTCAGATGCTACGCCAAACATACAGCGACTAGTAATAAAATAAACCAAAAAACGAAAATAAACCAAAAAAACGAAAAAAAGGGGGTTGCAACACGAACGCCAAACATACAACGACTAGTAATAAAAAAAACAAAAAACGAAAATAAACGTAAAAACGAAAAAAAGGGGCTTGCAACACGAGGACTTCCCTGGGGGTCACCCATCATAGTACTACTCTCGCCCAAGCACGCTTAACTGCGGAGTTTTGGTGGGGTCCGGTGCATTAGTGCTGGTATGATCGCAACCGAAAGAATACCATCTCCTTATTCCTTTATACTTTTCCACGCCTTGATCCCATGCGCACCTATGCCCTCATGCGTGGCTTACGTCACGCGCCTCGGACCCGTCGTGCGCGCGTGTGCATTCGTCAAAGCCTTCCAATCACAAAATCGACCGCTCGGATGCTACGCCAAAGATACGGCGACTAGTAAATAAAATAAACAAAAAACGAAAAAAACCAAAAAACGAAAAAAAGGAGGCTGCAACACGAGGACTTCCCAGAGGGTCACCCATCCTAGTACTACTCTCGCCCAAGCACGCTTAACTGCGGAGTTATGATGGGATCCGGTGCATTAGTGCTGGTATGATCGCAACCGAAAGAATACCATCTCCTTATTCCTTTATACCTTTCCATGCCTTGATCCCATGCGCACCTATGCCCTCATGCGTGGCCTACGTCACGCGCCTCGGGCCCGCCGTGCACGCGCGCGCCTTTGTCAAATCCTTCCTTTCACAAAATCGGCCGCTCGGATGCTACGTCAAAGATACAGCGACTAGTAAATAAAATAAACCAAAAAACGAAAATAAACCAAAAAACAAAAAAAAGGGGGTTGTAACACGAGGACTTCCCAGGGAGGTCACCAATCCAAGTACTACTCTCGCCCAAGCACGCTTAACTGCGGAGTTCTGATGGGATCCGCCGCATTAGTGCTGGTATAATCGCAACCGAAAGAATACCATCTCCTTATTCCTTTATACATTTCCACACCTTGATCCCATTCGCACCTATGCTCTCATGCGTGGCCTACGTCACGCGCCTCGTGCCCGCCGTGCGCGCGCGCGCCTTCGTCAAAGCCTTCCTTTCACAAAATCGGCCGCTCGGATGCTACGCCAAAGATACAGCGACTAGTAATAAAATAAACCAAAAAACGAAAAAAAAAGGGTTGCAACACGAGGAGTTCCCAGGGGGTCACCCATCCTAGTACTACTCTCGCCCAAGCACGCTTAACTGCGGAGTTCTGGTGGGATCCGGTGCATTAGTGCTGGTATGATCGCGACCGAAAGAATACCATCTCCTTATTCCTTTATACTTTTCCACGCCTTGATCCCATGCGCACCTATGCCCTCATGCGTGGCCTACGTCACGCGCCTCGGACCCGCCGTGCGCGCGTGTGCATTCGTCAAAGCCTTCCATTCACAAAATCGGCCGCTCGGATGCTACGCCAAAGATACGGCGACTAGTAAATAAAAAAACCAAAAAACGAAAAAAAGGGGGCTGCAACAGGAGTACTTCCCAGGGGGTCACTCCTCCTAGTACTACTCTCGCCCAAGCACGCTTAACTGCGGAATTCTGATGGGATCCGGTGCATTAGTGCTGGTATGATCGCAACCGAAAGAATACCATCTCCTTATTCCTTTATACCTTTCCACGCCTTGATCCCATTCGCAGCTATGCCCTCATGCGTGGCCTACGTCACGCGCCTCGGATCCGCCGTGCGCGCGCGCGCTTTCATGAAAGCCTTCCTTTCACAAAATCGGCCGCTCGGATGCTACGCCAAAGATACCGCGACTAGTAAATAAAATAAACCAAAAAACGAAAATAAACCAAAATACGAAAAAAAGGGGGTTGCAACACGAGGACTTCCCAGGGGGTCACCCATCCTAGTACTACTCTAGACCAAGCACGCTTAACTGCGGAGTTCTGATGGGATCCGGTGCGTTAGTGCTGGTATGATCGCAACCGGAAGAATATCATCTCCTTATTCCTTTATACCTTTTCCACGCCTTGATCCCATGCGCACCTATGCCCACATGCGTGGCCTACGTCACGCGCCTCGGGCCCGCGGTGCGCGCGCGCGCCTTCGTCAAAGCCTTCCTTTCACAAAATCGGCGGCTCGGATGCTACGCCAAAGATACAGCGACTAGTAAATAAAATAAACCAAAAAACGAAAATAAACCAAACAACGAAAAAAGGGGGTTGCAACACGAGGACTTCCCAGGGGGTCACCCATCCTAGTACTACTCTAGCCCAAGCACGCTTAACTGCGGAGTTCTGACGGGATCCGGTGCATTAGTGCTGGTATGATCGCAACCGAAAGAATACCATCTCCTTATACCTTTATACCTTTCCACGCCTTGATCCCATGCGCACCTATGCCCTCATGCGTGGCCTACGTCAGGCGCCTCGGGCCCGCCGTGCGCGCGCACGCCTTTATCAAAGCCTTCCTTTCACAAAATCGGCCGCTCGGATGCTACGCCAAAGATATAGCGACTAGTAAATAAAATAAACCAAAAAACGAAAATAAACCAAAAAACGAAAAAAAGGGGGTTGCAACACGAGAACTTCCAAGGGGGTCACCTATCCTAGTACTACTCTTGCCCAAGCAAGCTTAACTGCGGAGTTCTGATGGGATCCGGTGCATTAGTGCTGGTATGATCGCAACCGAAAGAATACCATCTCCTTATTCCTTTATACCTTTCCACACCTTGATCCCATGCGCACCTATGCCCTCATGCGTGGCCTACGTCACGCGCCTCTGGCCCGTTGTGCGCGCGCGCGCCTTCGTCAAAGCCTTTTTTTCACAAAATTGGCCACTCGGATGCTACGCCAAAGATACAGCGACTAGTAAATAAAATAAACCAAAAAACAAAAAAAGGGGGTTGCAATACGAGGACTTCCCAGGGGTATGATCTCAACCGAAAAAATACCATCTCCTTATTCCTTTATACCTTTCCACGCCTTGATCCCATGCGCACCTATGCCCTCATGCGTGGCCTACGTCACGCGCCTCGGGCCCGCCGTGCGCGCGTGCGCCTTCGTCAAAGCCTTCCTTTCACAAAATCGGCCGCTCGGATGCTACGCCAAAGATACAGCGACTAGTAATAAAATAAACCAAAAAACGAAAAAAAGGGGGTTGCAACACGAGGACTTCCCCGGGGGTCACCCATCCTAGTACTACTCTCGCCCAAGCACGCTTAACTGCGGAGTTCAGGTGGGATCCGGTGCATTAGTGCTGGTATGATCGCAACCGAAAGAATACCATCTCCTTATTCCTTTATACTTTTCCACGCCTTGATCCCATGCGCACCTATGCCCTCATGCGTGGCCTACGTCACGCGCCTCGGATCCGCCGTGCGCGCGCGCGCATTCGTCAAAGCCTTCCTTTCACAAAATCGGCCGCTCGGATGCTACGCCAAAGATACCACGACTAGTAAATAAAATAAACCAAAAAACGAAAATAAACCAAAAAACGAAAAAAAGGGGGTTGCAACACGAGGACTTCCCTGGGGGTCACCCATCCTAGTACTACTCTCGCCCAAGCACTCTTAACTGCGGAGTTCTAATGGGATCCGGTGCGTTAGTGCTGGTATGATCGCAACCGGAAGAATACCATCTCCTTATTCCTTTATACCTTTCCACGCCTTGATCCCATGCGCACCTATGCCCACATGCGTGGCCTACGTCACGCGCCTCGAGCCCGCCGTGCGCGCGCGCACCTTCGTCCAAGCCTTCCTTTCACAAAATCGGCCGCTCGGATGCTACGCCAAAGATACAGCGACTAGTAAATAAAAAAAACCAAAAAAGAAAATAAACCAAAAAACGATAAAAAGAGGGTTGCAACACGAGGACTTCCCACGGGGTCACCCATCCTAGTACTACTCTCGCCCAAGCACGCTTAACTGCGGAGTTCTGATGGGATCCGGTGCATTAGTGCTGGTATGATCGCAACCGAAAGAATACCATCTCCTTATACCTTTATACCTTTCCACGCCTTGATACCATGCGCACCTATGCCCTCATGCGTGGCCTACGTCAGGCGCCTCGGGCCCGCCGTGCGCGCGCGCGCCTTTGTCAAGGCCTTCCTTTCACAAAATCGGCCGCTCGGATGCTACGCCAAAGATACAGCGACTAGTAAATAAAATAAACCAAAAAACGAAAATAAACCAAAAAACGAAAAGAGGGGGTTGCAACACGAGGACTTCCCAGGGGGTCACCCATCCTAGTACTACTATTGCCCAAGCACGCTTAACTGCGGAGTTCTGATGGGATCCGGTGCATTAGTGCTGGTATGATCGCAACCGAAAGAATACCATCTCCTTATTCCTTTATACCTTTCCACGCCTTGATCCCATGTGCACCTATGCCCTCATGCGTGGCCTACGTCACGCGCCTCGGGCCTGCCGTGCGCGCGCGCGCCTTCGTCAAAGTCTTCTTTTCACAAAATTGGCCACTCGGATGCTACGCCAAAGATACAGCGACTAGTAAATAAAATAAACCAAAAAACAAAAAAAAAGGGTTGCAACACGAGGACTTCCCAGGGGTATGATCGCAACCGAAAGAATACCATCTCCTTATTCCTTTACACCTTTCCACGCCTTGATCTCATATGCACCTATGCCCTCATGCGTGGCCTAAGTCACAAGCCTCGGGCCCGCCGTGCCCGCGCGCGCCTTCGTCAAAGTCTTCCTTTCACAAAATCGGCCGCTCGGATGCTACGCCAAAGATACAGCGACTAGTAATAAAATAAACCAAAAAACGAAAAAAAATCAAAAAACGAAAAAAAGGGGGTTGCAACACGAGGACTTCCCTGGGGGTCACCCATCCTATTACCACTCTCGCCAAAGCACGCTTAACTGCGGAGTTCTGATGGGATCCGGTGCATTAGTGCTGGTATGATCGCAAACGAAAGAATACCATCTCCTTATTCCTTTATACCTTTCCACGCCTTGATCCCATGCGCACCTATGCCCTCATTCGTAGCCTACGCCACGCGCCTCGGGCCCGCCGTGCGCGCGCGCGTCTTCGTCAAAGACTTTCTTTCACAAAATCGGCCGCTCGGATGCTACGCCAAAGATACAGCGACTAGTAAATAAAATAAACCAAAAAATGAAAATAAATCAAAAAACGAAAAAAGGGGGTTGCAACACGAGGACTTCCCAGGGGGTCACCCATCCTATTACTACTCTCGCCCAAGCACGCATAACTGCGGAGTTCTAATGGGATCCGGTGCATTAGTGTTGGTATGATCGCAACCGAAAGAATACCATCTCCTTATTCCTTTATACCCTTCCACGCCTTGATCCCATGCGCACCTATGCCCTCATGCGTGGCCTACGTCACGCGCCTCGAGCCCGGCGTGCGCGCGCGCGCCTTTTTCAAAGCATTCCTTTCATAAAATCGGCCGCTCGGATGCTATTCCAAAGATACAGCGACTTGTAAATAAAATAAAATAAACCAAAAAACAAAAATAAACAAAAAAAAACGAAAAAAAGGGGGTTGCAACACGACGACTTCCCTGGGGGTCACCCATCCTAGTACTACTCTCGCACAAGCACGCTTAACTGCGGAGTTCTGATGGGATCCGGTGCATTAGTGCTGGTATGATCGCAACCGAAAGAATACCATCTCCTTATTCCTTTATATCTTTCCACACCTTGATCCCATGCGCACCTATGCCCTTATGCGTGGCCTACGTCACGCGCCTCGGGCCCGCCATGCGCGCTCGCGCCTTTATCAAAGCCTTCCTTTCACAAAATCGGCCGCTCGGATGCTACGCCAAAGATACAACGACTAGTAAATAAAATAAACCAAAAAACGAAAATAAACCAAAAAACGAAAAAAAGGGGGTTGCAAAACGAGGACTTCCCAGGGGGTCACCAATCCTAGTACTACTCTCGCCCAAGCACGGTTAACTGCGGAGTTCTGATGGGATCCGGTGCATTAGTGCTGGAATGATCGCAACCGAAGGAATACCATCTCCTTATACCTTTATACCTTTCCACGCTTTGATCCCATGCGTACCTATGCCCTCATGCGTGGCCTACGTCAGGCGCCTCGGGCCCGACGTGCGCGCGCACGCCTTTGTCAAAGCCTTCCTTTCACAAAATCGGCCGCTCGGATACTACGCCAAAGATACAGCGACTAGTAAATAAAATAAACCAAAAAACGAAAATAAACCAAAAAACGAAAAAAAGGGGGTTGCCACACGAGGACTTCCCAGGGGGTCACCTATCCTAGTACTACTCTCGCCCAAGACACTTAACTGCGGAGTTCTAATGGGATCCGGTGCATTAGTGCTGGTATGATCGCAACCGAAGGAATACCATCTCCTTATACCTTTATACCTTTCCACGCTTTGATCCCATGCGCACCTATGCCCTCATGCGTGGCCTACGTCAAGCGCCTCGGGCCCGCCGTGCCCGCGCGCGCCTTCGTCAAAGACTTCCTTTCACAAAATCGGCCGCTCGGATGCTACGCCAAAGATACAGCGACTAGTAAATAAAATAAACCAAAAAACGAAAATAAATCAAAAAACGAGAAAAAGGGGGTTGCAACACGAGGACTTCCCTGGGGGTCACCCATCCTATTACTACTCTCGCCAAAGCACGCTTAACTGCGGAGTTCTGATGGGATCCGGTGCATTAGTGCTGGTATGATCGCAAACGAAAGAATACCATCTCCTTATTCCTTTATACCTTTCCACGCCTTGATCCCATGCGCACCTATGCCCTCATGCGTAGCCTACGTCACGCGCCTCGGGCCCGCCGTGCGCGCACGCGCCTTCGTCAAAGACTTTCTTTCACAAAATCGGCCGCTCGGATGCTACGCCAAAGATACAGCGACTAGTAAATAAAATAAACCAAAAAACAAAAAAAGGGAGTTGCAACACGAGGACTTCCCAGGGGTATGATCGCAACCGAAAGAATACCATCTCCTTATTCCTTTATACCTTTCCACGCCTTGATCCCATGCGCACCTATGCCCTCATGCGTGGCCTAGGTCACGCGCCTCGGGCCCGCCGTGCGCGCGCGCGCATTCGTCAAAGCCTTCCTTTCACAAAATCGGCCGCTCGGATGTTACGCCAAAGATACAGCGACTAGTAAATAAAATAAACCAAAAAACGAAAAAAAGGGGGTTGCAACATGAGGACTTCCCAGGGGGTCACCCATCCTAGTACAACCCTCGCCCAAGCACGCTTAACTGCTGAGTTCTGATGGGATCCGGTGCATTAGTGCTTGTAGGATCGCAACCGAAAGAATGCCATCTCCTTATACCTTTATACCTTTCCACACCTTAATCCCATGCGCACCTATGCCCTCATGCGTGGCCTACGTCAGGCGCCTCGGGCCCGCCGTGCCCGCGCGCGCCTTCATCAAAGACTTCCTTACACAAAATCGGCCGCTCGGATGCTACGCCAAAGATACAGCGACTAGTAAATAAAATAAACCAAAAAACGAAAAAAAATCAAAAAACGAAAAAAAGGGGGTTGCAACACGAGGACTTCCCTGGGGGTCACCCATCCTATTACTACTCTCGCCAAAGCACGCTTAACTGCGGAGTTCTGATGGGATCCGGTGCATTAGTGCTGGTATGATCGCAACCGAAAGAATACCATCTCCTTATTCCTTTATACCTTTCCACGCCTTGATCCCATGCGCACCTATGCCCTCATGCGAGGCCTACGTCACGCGCCTCGGGCCCGCCGTGCGCGCGCGCGCCTTCGTCAAAGCCTTCTTTTCACAAAATCGGCCGCTCGGATGCTACGCCAAAGATACAGCGACTAGTAAATAAAATAAACCAAAAAACGAAAAAAAGGGGGTTGCAACACGAGGACTTCCCAGGGGTATGATCGCAACCGAAAGAATACCATCTCCTTATTCCTTAATACCTTTCCACGCCTTGATCCCATGCGCACCTATGCCCTCCTGCGTGGCCTACGTCACGCGCCTCGGGCCCGCCGTGCGCGCGCGCGCCTTCGTCAAAGCCTTCTTTTCACAAAATCGGCCGCTCGCATGCTACGCCAAAGATACAGCGACTAGTAAATAAAATAAACCAAAAAACGAAAAAAAGGGGGTTGCAACACGAGGACTTCCCACGGGTATGATCGCAACCGAAAGAATACCATCTCCTTATTCCTTTATACCTTTCCACGCCTTGATCCCATGCGCACCTATGCCCTCATGCGTGGCCTACGTCACGCGCCTCGGGCCCGCCGTGCGCGCGCGTGTCTTTGTCAAAGCATTCCTTTCACAAAATCGGTCGCTCGGATGCTACTCCAAAGATACAGCGACTAGGAAATAAAATAAACCAAAAAACGAAAATAAACAAAAAAAAACGAAAAAAAGGGGGTTGCAACACGTGGACTTCCCTGCGGGTCACCCATCCTAGTACTACTCTCGCACAAGCACGTTTAACTGCGGAGTTCTGATTGGATCCGGTGCATTAGTGCTGGTATGATCGCAACCGAAAGAATACCATCTCTTTATTCCTTTATATCTTTCCACACCTTGATCCCATGCGCACCTATGCCCTTATGCGTGGCCTACGTCACGCGCCTCGGGCCCGCCGTGCGCGCGCGCGCATTCGTCAAAGCCCTCCTTTCACAAAATCAGCCGCTCGGATGCTACGCAAAAGATACAGCGACTAGTAAATAAAATAAACCAAAAAACGAAAAAAAGGGGGTTGCAACACGAGGACTTCCCCGGGGGTCACCCATCCTAGTACTACTCTCGCCCAAGCACGCTTAACTGCGGAGTTCTGATGGGATCCGGTGCATTAGTGCTGGTCTGATCGCAACCGAAAGAATACCATCTCCTTATTCCTTTATACCTTTCCACGCCTTGATCCCATGCGCACCTATGCCCTCATGCGTGGCCTACGTCACGCGCCTCGGGCCCGCTGTGCGCTCGCGCGCATTCGTCAAAGCCTTCCTTTTACAAAATCGGCCGCTCGGATGCTACGCCAAAGATACAGCGACTTGTAAATAAAATAAACCAAAAAACGAAAATAAACCAAAAAACGAAAAAAAAGGGGTTGCAACACGAGGACTTCCCAGGGGGTCACCCATACTAGTACTACTTTCGCCCAAGCACGCTTAACTGCGGAGTTCTGATGGGATCCGGTGCATTAGTGCTGGTATGATCGCAACCGAAAGAATACCATATCCTTATTCCTTTATACCTTTCCACGCCTTAATGCCATGCGCACCTATGCCCTCATGCGCGGCCTACGTCACGCGCCTCGGGCCCGCCGTGCGCGCGTGCGCTTTCGTCAAAGCCTTCCTTTCACAAAATCGGCCGCTCGGATGCTACGCAAAAGATACAGCGACTAGTAAATAAAATAAACCAAAAAACGAAAAAAACGGGGGTCGCAACACGAGGACTTCCCAGGGGTTCACCCATCCTAGTACTACTCTCGCCCAAGCACGCTTAACTGCGGAGTTCTGATGGGATCCGGTGCATTAGTGCTGGTACGATCGCAACCGAAAGAATACCATCTCCTTATTCCTTTATACCTTTCCACGCCTTGATCCCATGCGCACCTATGCCCTCATGCGTGGCCTACGTCACGCGCCTCGGGCCCGCCGTGCGCGCGCGCGCCTTCGTCAAAGCCTTCCTTTCACAAAATCGGCCGCTCGGATGCTACGCAAAAGATACAGCGACTAGTAAATAAAATAAACCAAAAAACGAAAATAAACCAAAAAACGAAAAAAAGGGGGTTGCAACACGAGGAATTCCCAGGGGGTCACCCATCCTAGTACTACTCTCGCCCAAGCACGCTTAACTGCGGAGTTCTGATGGGATCCGGTGCATTAGTGCTGGTATGATCGCAACCGAAAGAATACCATCCCCTTATTCCTTTATAGCTTTCCACGCCTTGATCCCATGCGCACCTATGCCCTCATGCGTGGCCTACGTCACGCTCCTCGGGCCCGCCGTGCGCGCGCGCGCCTTCGTCAAAGCCTTCCTTTCACAAAATCGGCCGCTCGGATGCTACGCCAAAGATACAGCGACTAGTAAATAAAAAAAACCAAAAAACGAAAAAAAGGGGGCTGCAACACGAGTACTTCCCAGGGGGTCACCCATCCTAGTACTACTCTCGCCCAAGCACGCTTAACTGCGGAGTTCTGATGGGATCCGGTGCATTAGTGCTGGTATGATCGCAACCGAAAGAATACCATCCCCTTATTCCTTTATACCTTTCCACGCCTTGATCCCATGCGCACCTATGCCCTCATGCGTGGCCTACGTCACGCGCCTCGGGCCCGCCGTGCGCGCGCGCGCCTTCGTCAAAGCCTTCCTTTCACAAAATCGGCCGCTCGGATCCTACGCCAAAGATACAGCGACTAGTAAATAAAATAAACCAAAAAACGAAAATAAACCAAAAAACGAAAAAAAGGGGGTTGCAACACGAGGACTTCCCAGGGGGTCACCCATCCTAGTACTACTCTCGCCCAAGCATGCTTAACTGAGGAGTTCTGATGGGATCCGGTGCATTAGTGCTGGTATGATCGCAACCGAAAGAATACCATCCCCTTATTCCTTTATACCTTTCCACGCCTTGATCCCATGCGCACCTATGCCCTCATGCGTGGCCTACGTCACGCGCCTCGGGCCCGCCGTGCGCGCGCGCGCCTTCGTCAAAGCCTTCCTTTCACAAAATCGGCCGCTCGGATGCTACGCCAAAGATACAGCGACTAGTAAATAAAATAAACCAAAAAACGAAAATAAACCAAAAAACGAAAAAAAGGGGGTTGCAACACGAGGACTTCCCGGGGGGTCACCCATCCTAGTACTACTCTCGCCCAAGCACGCTTAACTGCGGAGTTCTGATGGGATCCGGTGCATTAGTGCTGGTATGATCGCAACCGAAAGAATACCATCCCCTTATTCCTTTATACCTTTCCACGCCTTGATCCCATGCGCACCTATGCCCTCATGCGTGGCCTACGTCACGCGCCTCGGGCCCGCCGTGCGCGCGCGCGCCTTCGTCAAAGCCTTCCTTTCACAAAATCGGCCGCTCGGATGCTACGCCAAAGATACAGCGACTAGTAAATAAAATAAACCAAAAAACGAAAATAAACCAAAAAAACGAAAAAAAGGGGGTTGCAACACGAGGACTTCCCGGGGGGTCACCCATCCTAGTACTACTCTCGCCCAAGCACGCTTAACTGAGGAGTTCTGATGGGATCCGGTGCATTAGTGCTGGTATGATCGCAACCGAAAGAATACCATCCCCTTATTCCTTTATACCTTTCCACGCCTTGATCCCATGCGCACCTATGCCCTCATGCGTGGCCTACGTCACGCGCCTCGGGCCCGGTGTGCGCGCGCGCGCCTTCGTCAAAGCCTTCCTTTCACAAAATCGGCCGCTCGGATGCTACGCCAAAGATACAGCGACTAGTAAATAAAATAAACCAAAAAACGAAAATAAACCAAAAAACGAAAAAAAGGGGGTTGCAACACGAGGACTTCCCGGGGGGTCACCCATCCTAGTACTACTCTCGCCCAAGCACGCTTAACTGCGGAGTTCTGATGGGATCCGGTGCATTAGTGCTGGTATGATCGCAACCGAAAGAATACCATCCCCTTATTCCTTTATACCTTTCCACGCCTTGATCCCATGCGCACCTATGCCCTCATGCGTGGCCTACGTCACGCGCCTCGGGCCCGCCGTGCGCGCGCGCGCCTTCGTCAAAGCCTTCCTTTCACAAAATCGGCCGCTCGGATGCTACGCCAAAGATACAGCGACTAGTAAATAAAATAAACCAAAAAACGAAAATAAACCAAAAAACGAAAAAAAGGGGGTTGCAACACGAGGACTTCCCGGGGGGTCACCCATCCTAGTACTACTCTCGCCCAAGCACGCTTAACTGCGGAGTTCTGATGGGATCCGGTGCATTAGTGCTGGTATGATCGCAACCGAAAGAATACCATCCCCTTATTCCTTTATACCTTTCCACGCCTTGATCCCATGCGCACCTATGCCCTCATGCGTGGCCTACGTCACGCGCCTCGGGCCCGCCGTGCGCGCGCGCGCCTTCGTCAAAGCCTTCCTTTCACAAAATCGGCCGCTCGGATGCTACGCCAAAGATACAGCGACTAGTAAATAAAATAAACCAAAAAACGAAAATAAACCAAAAAACGAAAAAAAGGGGGTTGCAACACGAGGACTTCCCAGGGGGTCACCCATCCTAGTACTACTCTCGCCCAAGCACGCTTAACTGCGGAGTTCTGATGGGATCCGGTGCATTAGTGCTGGTATGATCGCAACCGAAAGAATACCATCCCCTTATTCCTTTATACCTTTCCACGCCTTGATCCCATGCGCACCTATGCCCTCATGCGTGGCCTACGTTACGCGCCTCGGGCCCGCCGTGCGCGCGCGCGCCTTCGTCAAAGCCTTCCTTTCACAAAATCGGCCGCACGGATGCTACGCCAAAGATACAGCGACTAGTAAATAAAATAAACCAAAAAACGAAAATAAACCAAAAAACGAAAAAAAGGGGGTTGCAACACGAGGACTTCCCAGGGGGTCACCCATCCTAGTACTACTCTCGCCCAAGCACGCTTAACTGCGGAGTTCTGATGGGATCCGGTGCATTAGTGCTGGTATGATCGCAACCGAAAGAATACCATCCCCTTATTCCTTTATACCGATCCACGCCTTGATCCCATGCGCACCTACGCCCTCATGCGTGGCCTACGTTACGCGCCTCGGGCCAGCCGTGCGCGCGCGCGCCTTCGTCAAAGCCTTCCTTTCACAAAATCGGCCGCTCGGAAGCTACGCCAAAGATACAGCGACTAGTAAATAAAATAAACCAAAAAACGAAAATAAACCAAAAAACGAAAAAAAGGGGGTTGCAACACGAGGACTTCCCAGGGGGTCACCCATCCTAGTACTACTCTCGCCCAAGCACGCTTAACTGCGGAGTTCTGATGGGATCCGGTGCATTAGTGCTGGTATGATCGCAACCGAAAGAATACCATCCCCTTATTCCTTTATACCTTTCCACGCCTTGATCCCATGCGCACCTATGCCCTCATGCGTGGCCTACGTCACGCGCCTGGGGCCCGCCGTGCGCGCGCGCGCCTTCGTCAAAGCCTTCCTTTCACAAAATCGGCCGCTCGGATGCTACGCCAAAGATACAACGACTAGTAAATAAAATAAACCAAAAAACGAAAATAAACCAAAAAACGAAAATAAACCAAAAAACGAAAAAAACCAAAAAACGAAAAAAAGGGGGTTGCAACACGAGGACTTCCCAGGGGGTCACCCATCCTAGTACTACTCTCGCCCAAGCACGCTTAACTGCGGAGTTCTGATGGGATCCGGTGCATTAGTGCTGGTATGATCGCAACCGAAAGAATACCATCCCCTTATTCCTTTATACCTTTCCACGCCTTGATCCCATGCGCACCTATGCCCTCATGCGTGGCCTACGTCACGCGCCTCGGGCCCGCCGTGCGCGCGCGCGCATTCGTCAAAGCCTTCCTTTCACAAAATCGGCCGCTCGGATGCTACGCCAAAGATACAGCGACTAGTAAATAAAATAAACCAAAAAACGAAAATAAACCAAAAAACGAAAAAAAGGGGGTTGCAACACGAGGACTTCCCGGGGGGTCACCCATCCTAGTACTACTCTCGCCCAAGCACGCTTAACTGCGGAGTTCTGATGGGATCCGGTGCATTAGTGCTGGTATGATCGCAACCGAAAGAATACCATCCCCTTATTCCTTTATACCTTTCCACGCCTTGATCCCATGCGCACCTATGCCCTCATGCGTGGCCTACGTCACGCGCCTCGGGCCCGCCGTGCGCGCGCGCGCCTTCGTCAAAGCCTTCCTTTCGCAAAATCGGCCGCTCGGAAGCTACGCCAAAGATACAGCGACTAGTAAATAAAATAAACCAAAAAACGAAAATAAACCAAAAAACGAAAAAAGGGGGTTGCAACACGAGGACTTCCCAGGGGGTCACCCATCCTAGTACTACTCTCGCCCAAGCACGCTTAACTGCGGAGTTCTGATGGGATCCGGTGCATTAGTGCTGGTATGATCGCAACCGAAAGAATACCATCCCCTTATTCCTTTATACCTTTCCACGCCTTGATCCCATGCGCACCTATGCCCTCATGCGTGGCCTACGTCACGCGCCTGGGGCCCGCCGTGCGCGCGCGCGCCTTCGTCAAAGCCTTCCTTTCACAAAATCGGCCGCTCGGATGCTACGCCAAAGATACAACGACTAGTAAATAAAATAAACCAAAAAACGAAAATAAACCAAAAAACGAAAATAAACCAAAAAACGAAAAAAAGGGGGTTGCAACACGAGGACTTCCCAGGGGGTCACCCATCCTAGTACTACTCTCGCCCAAGCACGCTTAACTGCGGAGTTCTGATGGGATCCGGTGCATTAGTGCTGGTATGATCGCAACCGAAAGAATACCATCCCCTTATTCCTTTATACCTTTCCACGCCTTGATCCCATGCGCACCTATGCCCTCATGCGTGGCCTACGTCACGCGCCTCGGGCCCGCCGTGCGCGCGCGCGCATTCGTCAAAGCCTTCCTTTCACAAAATCGGCCGCTCGGATGCTACGCCAAAGATACAGCGACTAGTAAATAAAATAAACCAAAAAACGAAAATAAACCAAAAAACGAAAAAAAGGGGGTTGCAACACGAGGACTTCCCGGGGGGTCACCCATCCTAGTACTACTCTCGCCCAAGCACGCTTAACTGCGGAGTTCTGATGGGATCCGGTGCATTAGTGCTGGTATGATCGCAACCGAAAGAATACCATCCCCTTATTCCTTTATACCTTTCCACGCCTTGATCCCATGCGCACCTATGCCCTCATGCGTGGCCTACGTCACGCGCCTGGGGCCCGCCGTGCGCGCGCGCGCCTTCGTCAAAGCCTTCCTTTCACAAAATCGGCCGCTCGGATGCTACGCCAAAGATACAACGACTAGTAAATAAAATAAACCAAAAAACGAAAATAAACCAAAAAACGAAAATAAACCAAAAAACGAAAAAAACCAAAAAACGAAAAAAAGGGGGTTGCAACACGAGGACTTCCCAGGGGGTCACCCATCCTAGTACTACTCTCGCCCAAGCACGCTTAACTGCGGAGTTCTGATGAGATCCGGTGCATTAGTGCTGGTATGATCGCAACCGAAAGAATACCATCCCCTTATTCCTTTATACCTTTCCACGCCTTGATCCCATGCGCACCTATGCCCTCATGCGTGGCCTACGTCACGCGCCTCGGGCCCGCCGTGCGCGCGCGCGCATTCGTCAAAGCCTTCCTTTCACAAAATCGGCCGCTCGGATGCTACGCCAAAGATACAGCGACTAGTAAATAAAATAAACCAAAAAACGAAAATAAACCAAAAAACGAAAAAAAGGGGGTTGCAACACGAGGACTTCCCGGGGGGTCACCCATCCTAGTACTACTCTCGCCCAAGCACGCTTAACTGCGGAGTTCTGATGGGATCCGGTGCATTAGTGCTGGTATGATCGCAACCGAAAGAATACCATCCCCTTATTCCTTTATACCTTTCCACGCCTTGATCCCATGCGCACCTATGCCCTCATGCGTGGCCTACGTCACGCGCCTCGGGCCCGGTGTGCGCGCGCGCGCCTTCGTCAAAGCCTTCCTTTCACAAAATCGGCCGCTCGGATGCTACGCCAAAGATACAGCGACTAGTAAATAAAATAAACCAAAAAACGAAAATAAACCAAAAAACGAAAAAAAGGGGGTTGCAACACGAGGACTTCCCGGGGGGTCACCCATCCTAGTACTACTCTCGCCCAAGCACGCTTAACTGCGGAGTTCTGATGGGATCCGGTGCATTAGTGCTGGTATGATCGCAACCGAAAGAATACCATCCCCTTATTCCTTTATACCTTTCCACGCCTTGATCCCATGCGCACCTATGCCCTCATGCGTGGCCTACGTCACGCGCCTCGGGCCCGCCGTGCGCGCGCGCGCCTTCGTCAAAGCCTTCCTTTCACAAAATCGGCCGCTCGGATGCTACGCCAAAGATACAGCGACTAGTAAATAAAATAAACCAAAAAACGAAAATAAACCAAAAAACGAAAAAAAGGGGGTTGCAACACGAGGACTTCCCGGGGGGTCACCCATCCTAGTACTACTCTCGCCCAAGCACGCTTAACTGCGGAGTTCTGATGGGATCCGGTGCATTAGTGCTGGTATGATCGCAACCGAAAGAATACCATCCCCTTATTCCTTTATACCTTTCCACGCCTTGATCCCATGCGCACCTATGCCCTCATGCGTGGCCTACGTCACGCGCCTCGGGCCCGCCGTGCGCGCGCGCGCCTTCGTCAAAGCCTTCCTTTCACAAAATCGGCCGCTCGGATGCTACGCCAAAGATACAGCGACTAGTAAATAAAATAAACCAAAAAACGAAAATAAACCAAAAAACGAAAAAAAGGGGGTTGCAACACGAGGACTTCCCAGGGGGTCACCCATCCTAGTACTACTCTCGCCCAAGCACGCTTAACTGCGGAGTTCTGATGGGATCCGGTGCATTAGTGCTGGTATGATCGCAACCGAAAGAATACCATCCCCTTATTCCTTTATACCTTTCCACGCCTTGATCCCATGCGCACCTATGCCCTCATGCGTGGCCTACGTTACGCGCCTCGGGCCCGCCGTGCGCGCGCGCGCCTTCGTCAAAGCCTTCCTTTCACAAAATCGGCCGCACGGATGCTACGCCAAAGATACAGCGACTAGTAAATAAAATAAACCAAAAAACGAAAATAAACCAAAAAACGAAAAAAAGGGGGTTGCAACACGAGGACTTCCCAGGGGGTCACCCATCCTAGTACTACTCTCGCCCAAGCACGCTTAACTGCGGAGTTCTGATGGGATCCGGTGCATTAGTGCTGGTATGATCGCAACCGAAAGAATACCATCCCCTTATTCCTTTATACCTTTCCACGCCTTGATCCCATGCGCACCTATTCCCTCATGCGTGGCCTACGTTACGCGCCTCGGGCCAGCCGTGCGCGCGCGCGCCTTCGTCAAAGCCTTCCTTTCACAAAATCGGCCGCTCGGAAGCTACGCCAAAGATACAGCGACTAGTAAATAAAATAAACCAAAAAACGAAAATAAACCAAAAAACGAAAAAATGGGGGTTGCAACACGAGGACTTCCCAGGGGGTCACCCATCCTAGTACTACTCTCGCCCAAGCACGCTTAACTGCGGAGTTCTGATGGGATCCGGTGCATTAGTGCTGGTATGATCGCAACCGAAAGAATACCATCCCCTTATTCCTTTATACCTTTCCACGCCTTGATCCCATGCGCACCTATGCCCTCATGCGTGGCCTACGTCACGCGCCTGGGGCCCGCCGTGCGCGCGCGCGCCTTCGTCAAAGCCTTCCTTTCACAAAATCGGCCGCTCGGATGCTACGCCAAAGATACAACGACTAGTAAATAAAATAAACCAAAAAACGAAAATAAACCAAAAAACGAAAATAAACCAAAAAACGAAAAAAACCAAAAAACGAAAAAAAGGGGGTTGCAACACGAGGACTTCCCAGGGGGTCACCCATCCTAGTACTACTCTCGCCCAAGCACGCTTAACTGCGGAGTTCTGATGGGATCCGGTGCATTAGTGCTGGTATGATCGCAACCGAAAGAATACCATCCCCTTATTCCTTTATACCTTTCCACGCCTTGATCCCATGCGCACCTATGCCCTCATGCGTGGCCTACGTCACGCTCCTCGGGCCCGCCGTGCGCGCGCGCGCCTTCGTCAAAGCCTTCCTTTCACAAAATCGGCTGCTCGGATGCTACGCCAAAGATACAGCGACTAGTAAATAAAAAAAACCAAAAAACGAAAAAAACCAAAAAACGAAAAAAAGGGGGCTGCAACACGAGTACTTCCCAGGGGGTCACCCATCCTAGTACTACTCTCGCCCAAGCACGCTTAACTGCGGAGTTCTGATGGGATCCGGTGCATTAGTGCTGGTATGATCGCAACCGAAAGAATACCATCCCCTTATTCCTTTATACCTTTCCATGCCTTGATCCCATGCGCACCTATGCCCTCATGCGTGGCCTACGTCACGCGCCTCGGGCCCGCCGTGCGCGCGCGCGCCTTCTTCAAAGCCTTCCTTTCACAAAATCGGCCGCTCGGATCCTACGCCAAAGATACAGCGACTAGTAAATAAAATAAACCAAAAAACGAAAATAAACCAAAAAACGAAAAAAAGGGGGTTGCAACACGAGGACTTCCCAGGGGGTCACCCATCCTAGTACTACTCTCGCCCAAGCACGCTTAACTGAGGAGTTCTGATGGGATCCGGTGCATTAGTGCTGGTATGATCGCAACCGAAAGAATACCATCCCCTTATTCCTTTATACCTTTCCACGCCTTGATCCCATGCGCACCTATGCCCTCATGCGTGGCCTACGTCACGCGCCTCGGGCCCGCCGTGCGCGCGCGCGCCTTCGTCAAAGCCTTCCTTTCACAAAATCGGCCGCTCGGATGCTACGCCAAAGATACAGCGACTAGTAAATAAAATAAACCAAAAAACGAAAATAAACCAAAAAACGAAAAAACGGGGGTTGCAACACGAGGACTTCCCGGGGGGTCACCCATCCTAGTACTACTCTCGCCCAAGCACGCTTAACTGCGGAGTTCTGATGGGATCCGGTGCATTAGTGCTGGTATGATCGCAACCGAAAGAATACCATCCCCTTATTCCTTTATACCTTTCCACGCCTTGATCCCATGCGCACCTATGCCCTCATGCGTGGCCTACGTCACGCGCCTCGGGCCCGCCGTGCGCGCGCGCGCCTTCGTCAAAGCCTTCCTTTCACAAAATCGGCCGCTCGGATGCTACGCCAAAGATACAGCGACTAGTAAATAAAATAAACCAAAAAACGAAAATAAACCAAAAAACGAAAAAAAGGGGGTTGCAACACGAGGACTTCCCGGGGGGTCACCCATCCTAGTACTACTCTCGCCCAAGCACGCTTAACTGCGGAGTTCTGATGGGATCCGGTGCATTAGTGCTGGTATAATCGCAACCGAAAGAATACCATCCCCTTATTCCTTTATACCTTTCCACGCCTTGATCCCATGCGCACCTATGCCCTCATGCGTGGCCTACGTCACGCGCCTCGGGCCCGCCGTGCGCGCGCGCGCCTTCGTCAAAGCCTTCCTTTCACAAAATCGGCCGCTCGGATGCTACGCCAAAGATACAGCGACTAGTAAATAAAATAAACCAAAAAACGAAAATAAACCAAAAAACGAAAAAAAGGGGGTTGCAACACGAGGACTTCCCAGGGGGTCACCCATCCTAGTACTACTCTCGCCCAAGCACGCTTAACTGCGTAGTTCTGATGGGATCCGGTGCATTAGTGCTGGTATGATCGCAACCGAAAGAATACCATCCCCTTATTCCTTTATACCTTTCCACGCCTTGATCCCATGCGCACCTATGCCCTCATGCGTGGCCTACGTCACGCGCCTCGGGCCCGCCGTGCGCGCGCGCGCCTTCGTCAAAGCCTTCCTTTCACAAAAACGGCCGCTCGGATGCTACGCCAAAGATACAGCGACTAGTAAATAAAATAAACCAAAAAACGAAAATAAACCAAAAAACGAAAAAAAGGGGGTTGCAACACGAGGACTTCCCGGGGGGTCACCCATCCTAGTACTACTCTCGCCCAAGCACGCTTAACTGCGGAGTTCTGATGGGATCCGGTGCATTAGTGCTGGTATGATCGCAACCGAAAGAATACCATCCCCTTATTCCTTTATACCTTTCCACGCCTTGATCCCATGCGCACCTATGCCCTCATGCGTGGCCTACGTCACGCGCCTCGGGCCCGCCGTGCGCGCGCGCGCATTCGTCAAAGCCTTCCTTTCACAAAATCGGCCGCTCGGATGCTACGCCAAAGATACAGCGACTAGTAAATAAAATAAACCAAAAAACGAAAATAAACCAAAAAACGAAAAAAAGGGGGTTGCAACACGAGGACTTCCCAGGGGGTCACCCATCCTAGTACTACTCTCGCCCAAGCACGCTTAACTGCGGAGTTCTGATGGGATCCGGTGCATTAGTGCTGGTATGATCGCAACCGAAAGAATACCATCCCCTTATTCCTTTATACCTTTCCACGCCTTGATCCCATGCGCACCTATGCCCACATGCGTGGCCTACGTCACGCGCCACGAGCCAGCCGTGCGCGCGCGCGCCTTCGTCAAAGCCTTCCTTTCACAAAATCGGCCGCTCGGATGCTACGCCAAAGATACAACGACTAGTAAATAAAATAAACCAAAAAACGAAAAAAAGGGGGTTGCAACACGAGGAATTCCCAGGGGGTCACCCATCCTAGTACTACTCTCGCCCAAGCACGCTTAACTGCGGAGTTCTGATGGGATCCGGTGCATTAGTGCTGGTATGATCGCAACCGAAAGAATACCATCCCCTTATTCCTTTATACCTTTCCACGCCTTGATCCCATGCGCACCTATGCCCTCATGCGTGGCCTACGTCACGCTCCTCGGGCCCGCCGTGCGCGCGCGCGCCTTCGTCAAAGCCTTCCTTTCACAAAATCGGCCGCTCGGATGCTACGCCAAAGATACAGCGACTAGTAAATAAAAAAAACCAAAAAACGAAAAAAACCAAAAAACGAAAAAAAGGGGGCTGCAACACGAGTACTTCCCAGGGGGTCACCCATCCTAGTACTACTCTCGCCCAAGCACGCTTAACTGCGGAGTTCTGATGGGATCCGGTGCATTAGTGCTGGTATGATCGCAACCGAAAGAATACCATCCCCTTATTCCTTTATACCTTTCCACGCCTTGATCCCATGCGCACCTATGCCCTCATGCGTGGCCTACGTCACGCGCCTCGGGCCCGCCGTGCGCGCGCGCGCCTTCGTCAAAGCCTTCCTTTCACAAAATCGGCCGCTCGGATCCTACGCCAAAGATACAGCGACTAGTAAATAAAATAAACCAAAAAACGAAAATAAACCAAAAAACGAAAAAAAGGGGGTTGCAACACGAGGACTTCCCAGGGGGTCACCCATCCTAGTACTACTCTCGCCCAAGCACGCTTAACTGAGGAGTTCTGATGGGATCCGGTGCATTAGTGCTGGTATGATCGCAACCGAAAGAATACCATCCCCTTATTCCTTTATACCTTTCCACGCCTTGATCCCATGCGCACCTATGCCCTCATGCGTGGCCTACGTCACGCGCCTCGGGCCCGCCGTGCGCGCGCGCGCCTTCGTCAAAGCCTTCCTTTCACAAAATCGGCCGCTCGGATGCTACGCCAAAGATACAGCGACTAGTAAATAAAATAAACCAAAAAACGAAAATAAACCAAAAAACGAAAAAAAGGGGGTTGCAACACGAGGACTTCCCGGGGGGTCACCCATCCTAGTACTACTCTCGCCCAAGCACGCTTAACTGCGGAGTTCTGATGGGATCCGGTGCATTAGTGCTGGTATGATCGCAACCGAAAGAATACCATCCCCTTATTCCTTTATACCTTTCCACGCCTTGATCCCATGCGCACCTATGCCCTCATGCGTGGCCTACGTCACGCGCCTCGGGCCCGCCGTGCGCGCGCGCGCCTTCGTCAAAGCCTTCCTTTCACAAAATCGGCCGCTCGGATGCTACGCCAAAGATACAACGACTAGTAAATAAAATAAACCAAAAAACGAAAAAAAGGGGGTTGCAACACGAGGAATTCCCAGGGGGTCACCCATCCTAGTACTACTCTCGCCCAAGCACGCTTAACTGCGGAGTTCTGATGGGATCCGGTGCATTAGTGCTGGTATGATCGCAACCGAAAGAATACCATCCCCTTATTCCTTTATACCTTTCCACGCCTTGATCCCATGCGCACCTATGCCCTCATGCGTGGCCTACGTCACGCTCCTCGGGCCCGCCGTGCGCGCGCGCGCCTTCGTCAAAGCCTTCCTTTCACAAAATCGGCCGCTCGGATGCTACGCCAAAGATACAGCGACTAGTAAATAAAAAAAACCAAAAAACGAAAAAAACCAAAAAACGAAAAAAAGGGGGCTGCAACACGAGTACTTCCCAGGGGGTCACCCATCCTAGTACTACTCTCGCCCAAGCACGCTTAACTGCGGAGTTCTGATGGGATCCGGTGCATTAGTGCTGGTATGATCGCAACCGAAAGAATACCATCCCCTTATTCCTTTATACCTTTCCACGCCTTGATCCCATGCGCACCTATGCCCTCATGCGTGGCCTACGTCACGCGCCTCGGGCCCGCCGTGCGCGCGCGCGCCTTCGTCAAAGCCTTCCTTTCACAAAATCGGCCGCTCGGATCCTACGCCAAAGATACTGCGACTAGTAAATAAAATAAACCAAAAAACGAAAATAAACCAAAAAACGAAAAAAAGGGGGTTGCAACACGAGGACTTCCCAGGGGGTCACCCATCCTAGTACTACTCTCGCCCAAGCACGCTTAACTGAGGAGTTCTGATGGGATCCGGTGCATTAGTGCTGGTATGATCGCAACCGAAAGAATACCATCCCCTTATTCCTTTATACCTTTCCACGCCTTGATCCCATGCGCACCTATGCCCTCATGCGTGGCCTACGTCACGCGCCTCGGGCCCGCCGTGCGCGCGCGCGCCTTCGTCAAAGCCTTCCTTTCACAAAATCGGCCGCTCGGATGCTACGCCAAAGATACAGCGACTAGTAAATAAAATAAACCAAAAAACGAAAATAAACCAAAAAACGAAAAAAAGGGGGTTGCAACACGAGGACTTCACGGGGGGTCACCCATCCTAGTACTACTCTCGCACAAGCACGCTTAACTGCGGAGTTCTGATGAGATCCGGTGCATTAGTGCTGGTTTGATCGCAACCGAAAGAATACCATCCCCTTATTCCTTTATACCTTTCCACGCCTTGATCCCATGCGCACCTATGCCCTCATGCGTGGCCTACGTCACGCGCCTGGGGCCCGCCGTGCGCGCGCGCGCCTTCGTCAAAGCCTTCCTTTCACAAAATCGGCCGCTCGGATGCTACGCCAAAGATACAGCGACTAGTAAATAAAATAAACCAAAAAACGAAAATAAACCAAAAAACGAAAAAAAGGGGGTTGCAACACGAGGAGTTCCCGGGGGGTCACCCATCCTAGTACTACCCTCGCCCAAGCACGCTTAACTGCGGAGTTCTGATGGGATCCGGTGCATTAGTGCTGGTATAATCGCAACCGAAAGAATACCATCCCCTTATTCCTTTATACCTTTCCACGCCTTGATCCCATGCGCACCTATGCCCTCATGCGTGGCCTACGTCACGCGCCTCGGGCCCGCCGTGCGCGCGCGCGCCTTCGTCAAAGCCTTCCTTTCACAAAATCGGCCGCTCGGATGCTACGCCAAAGATACAGCGACTAGTAAATAAAATAAACCAAAAAACGAAAATAAACCAAAAAACGAAAAAAAGGGGGTTGCAACACGAGGACTTCCCGGGGGGTCACCCATCCTAGTACTACTCTCGCCCAAGCACGCTTAACTGCGGAGTTCTGATGGGATCCGGTGCATTAGTGCTGGTATAATCGCAACCGAAAGAATACCATCCCCTTATTCCTTTATACCTTTCCACGCCTTGATCCCATGCGCACCTATGCTCTCATGCGTGGCCTACGTCACGCGCCTCGGGCCGGCCGTGCGCGCGCGCGCCTTCGTCAAAGCCTTCCTTTCACAAAATCGGCCGCTCGGATGCTACGCCAAAGATACAGCGACTAGTAAATAAAATAAACCAAAAAACGAAAATAAACCAAAAAACGAAAAAAAGGGGGTTGCAACACGAGGACTTCCCAGGGGGTCACCCATCCTAGTACTACTCTCGCCCAAGCACGCTTAACTGCGTAGTTCTGATGGGATCCGGTGCATTAGTGCTGGTATGATCGCAACCGAAAGAATACCATCCCCTTATTCCTTTATACCTTTCCACGCCTTGATCCCATGCGCACCTATGCCCTCATGCGTGGCCTACGTCACGCGCCTCGGGCCCGCCGTGCGCGCGCGCGCCTTCGTCAAAGCCTTCCTTTCACAAAATCGGCCGCTCGGATGCTACGCCAAAGATACAGCGACTAGTAAATAAAATAAACCAAAAAACGAAAATAAACCAAAAAACGAAAAAAAGGGGGTTGCAACACGAGGACTTCACGGGGGGTCACCCATCCTAGTACTACTCTCGCACAAGCACGCTTAACTGCGGAGTTCTGATGAGATCCGGTGCATTAGTGCTGGTTTGATCGCAACCGAAAGAATACCATCCCCTTATTCCTTTATACCTTTCCACGCCTTGATCCCATGCGCACCTATGCCCTCATGCGTGGCCTACGTCACGCGCCTGGGGCCCGCCGTGCGCGCGCGCGCCTTCGTCAAAGCCTTCCTTTCACAAAATCGGCCGCTCGGATGCTACGCCAAAGATACAGCGACTAGTAAATAAAATAAACCAAAAAACGAAAATAAACCAAAAAACGAAAAAAAGGGGGTTGCAACACGAGGACTTCCCGGGGGGTCACCCATCCTAGTACTACCCTCGCCCAAGCACGCTTAACTGCGGAGTTCTGATGGGATCCGGTGCATTAGTGCTGGTATAATCGCAACCGAAAGAATACCATCCCCTTATTCCTTTATACCTTTCCACGCCTTGATCCCATGCGCACCTATGCCCTCATGCGTGGCCTACGTCACGCGCCTCGGGCCCGCCGTGCGCGCGCGCGCCTTCGTCAAAGCCTTCCTTTCACAAAATCGGCCGCTCGGATGCTACGCCAAAGATACAGCGACTAGTAAATAAAATAAACCAAAAAACGAAAATAAACCAAAAAACGAAAAAAAGGGGGTTGCAACACGAGGACTTCCCGGGGGGTCACCCATCCTAGTACTACTCTCGCCCAAGCACGCTTAACTGCGGAGTTCTGATGGGATCCGGTGCATTAGTGCTGGTATAATCGCAACCGAAAGAATACCATCCCCTTATTCCTTTATACCTTTCCACGCCTTGATCCCATGCGCACCTATGCTCTCATGCGTGGCCTACGTCACGCGCCTCGGGCCGGCCGTGCGCGCGCGCGCCTTCGTCAAAGCCTTCCTTTCACAAAATCGGCCGCTCGGATGCTACGCCAAAGATACAGCGACTAGTAAATAAAATAAACCAAAAAACGAAAATAAACCAAAAAACGAAAAAAAGGGGGTTGCAACACGAGGACTTCCCAGGGGGTCACCCATCCTAGTACTACTCTCGCCCAAGCACGCTTAACTGCGTAGTTCTGATGGGATCCGGTGCATTAGTGCTGGTATGATCGCAACCGAAAGAATACCATCCCCTTATTCCTTTATACCTTTCCACGCCTTGATCCCATGCGCACCTATGCCCTCATGCGTGGCCTACGTCACGCGCCTCGGGCCCGCCGTGCGCTGCGCGCGCCTTCGTCAAAGCCTTCCTTTCACAAAATCGGCCGCTCGGATGCTACGCCAAAGATACAGCGACTAGTAAATAAAATAAACCAAAAAACGAAAATAAACCAAAAAACGAAAAAAAGGGGGTTGCAACACGAGGACTTCCCGGGGGGTCACCCATCCTAGTACTACTCTCGCCCAAGCACGCTTAACTGCGGAGTTCTGATGGGATCCGGTGCATTAGTGCTGGTATGATCGCAACCGAAAGAATACCATCCCCTTATTCCTTTATACCTTTCCACGCCTTGATCCCATGCGCACCTATGCCCTCATGCGTGGCCTACGTCACGCGCCACGGGCCCGCCATGCGCGCGCGCGCCTTCGTCAAAGCCTTCCTTTCACAAAATCGGCCGCTCGGATGCTACGCCAAAGATACAGCGACTAGTAAATAAAATAAACCAAAAAACGAAAATAAACCAAAAAACGAAAAAAAGGGGGTTGCAACACGAGGACTTCCCGGGGGGTCACCCATCCTAGTACTACTCTCGCCCAAGCACGCTTAACTGCGGAGTTCTGATGGGATCCGGTGCATTAGTGCTGGTATGATCGCAACCGAAAGAATACCATCCCCTTATTCCTTTATATATTTCCACGCCTTGATCCCATGCGCACCTATGCCCTCATGCGTGGCGTACATCACGCGCCTCGGGCCCGCCGTGCGCGCGCGCGCCTTCGTCAAAGCCTTCCTTTCACAAAATCGGCCGCTCGGATGCTACGCCAAAGATACAACGACTATTAAATAAAATAAACCAAAAAACGAAAATAAACCAAAAAATGAAAAAAAGGGGGTTGCAACACGAGGACTTCCCAGGGGGTCACCCATCCTAGTACTACTCTCGCCCAAGCACGCTTAACTGCGGAGTTCTGATGGGATCCGGTGCATTAGTGCTGGTATGATCGCAACCGAAAGAATACCATCCCCTTATTCCTTTATACCTTTCCACGCCTTGATCCCATGCGCACCTATGCCCACATGCGTGGCCTACGTCACGCGCCACGAGCCAGCCGTGCGCGCGCGCGCCTTCGTCAAAGCCTTCCTTTCACAAAATCGGCCGCTCGGATGCTACGCCAAAGATACAACGACTAGTAAATAAAATAAACCAAAAAACGAAAATAAACCAAAAAACGAAAAAAAGGGGGTTGCAACACGAGGAATTCCCAGGGGGTCACCCATCCTAGTACTACTCTCGCCCAAGCACGCTTAACTGCGGAGTTCTGATGGGATCCGGTGCATTAGTGCTGGTATGATCGCAACCGAAAGAATACCATCCCCTTATTCCTTTATACCTTTCCACGCCTTGATCCCATGCGCACCTATGCCCTCATGCGTGGCCTACGTCACGCTCCTCGGGCCCGCCGTGCGCGCGCGCGCCTTCGTCAAAGCCTTCCTTTCACAAAATCGGCCGCTCGGATGCTACGCCAAAGATACAGCGACTAGTAAATAAAAAAAAACCAAAAAACGAAAAAAACCAAAAAACGAAAAAAAGGGGGTTGCAACACGAGTACTTCCCAGGGGGTCACCCATCCTAGTACTACTCTCGCCCAAGCACGCTTAACTGCGGAGTTCTGATGGGATCCGGTGCATTAGTGCTGGTATGATCGCAACCGAAAGAATACCATCCCCTTATTCCTTTATACCTTTCCACGCCTTGATCCCATGCGCACCTATGCCCTCATACGTGGCCTACGTCACGCGCCTCGGGCCCGCCGTGCGCGCGCGCGCCTTCGTCAAAGCCTTCCTTTCACAAAATCGGCCGCTCGGATCCTACGCCAAAGATACAGCGACTAGTAAATAAAATAAACCAAAAAACGAAAATAAACCAAAAAACGAAAATAAACCAAAAAACGAAAAAAAGGGGGTTGCAACACGAGGACTTCCCAGGGGGTCACCCATCCTAGTACTACTCTCGCCCAAGCACGCTTAACTGAGGAGTTCTGATGGGATCCGGTGCATTAGTGCTGGTATGATCGCAACCGAAAGAATACCATCCCCTTATTCCTTTATACCTTTCCACGCCTTGATCCCATGCGCACCTATGCCCTCATGCGTGGCCTACGTCACGCGCCTCGGGCCCGCCGTGCGCGCGCGCGCCTTCGTCAAAGCCTTCCTTTCACAAAATCGGCCGCTCGAATGCTACGCCAAAGATACAGCGACTAGTAAATAAAATAAACCAAAAAACGAAAATAAACCAAAAAACGAAAAAAAGGGGGTTGCAACACGAGGACTTCCCGGGGGGTCACCCATCCTAGTACTACTCTCGCCCAAGCACGCTTAACTGCGGAGTTCTGATGGGATCCGGTGCATTAGTGCTGGTATGATCGCAACCGAAAGAATACCATCCCCTTATTCCTTTATACCTTTCCACGCCTTGATCCCATGCGCACCTATGCCCTCATGCGTGGCCTACGTCACGCGCCTCGGGCCCGCCGTGCGCGCGCGCGCCTTCGTCAAAGCCTTCCTTTCACAAAATCGGCCGCTCGGATGCTACGCCAAAGATACAGCGACTAGTAAATAAAATAAACCAAAAAACGAAAATAAACCAAAAAACGAAAAAAAGGGGGTTGCAACACGAGGACTTCCCGGGGGGTCACCCATCCTAGTACTACTCTCGCCCAAGCACGCTTAACTGAGGAGTTCTGATGGGATCCGGTGCATTAGTGCTGGTATGATCGCAACCGAAAGAATACCATCCCCTTATTCCTTTATACCTTTCCACGCCTTGATCCCATGCGCACCTATGCCCTCATGCGTGGCCTACGTCACGCGCCTCGGGCCCGCCGTGCGCGCGCGCGCCTTCGTCAAAGCCTTCCTTTCACAAAATCGGCCGCTCGGATGCTACGCCAAAGATACAGCGACTAGTAAATAAAATAAACCAAAAAACGAAAATAAACCAAAAAACGAAAAAAAGGGGGTTGCAACACGAGGACTTCCCGGGGGGTCACCCATCCTAGTACTACTCTCGCCCAAGCACGCTTAACTGCGGAGTTCTGATGGGATCCGGTGCATTAGTGCTGGTATGATCGCAACCGAAAGAATACCATCCCCTTATTCCTTTATACCTTTCCACGCCTTGATCCCATGCGCACCTATGCCCTCATGCGTGGCCTACGTCACGCGCCTCGGGCCCGCCGTTCGCGCGCGCGCCTTCGTCAAAGCCTTCCTTTCACAAAATCGGCCGCTCGGATGCTACGCCAAAGATACAGCGACTAGTAAATAAAATAAACCAAAAAACGAAAATAAACCAAAAAACGAAAAAAAGGGGGTTGCAATACGAGGACTTCCCAGGGGGTCACCCATCCTAGTACTACTCTCGCCCAAGCACGCTTAACTGCGGAGTTCTGATGGGATCCGGTGCATTAGTGCTGGTATGATCGCAACCGAAAGAATACCATCCCCTTATTCCTTTATACCTTTCCACGCCTTGATCCCATGCGCACCTATGCCCTCATGCGTGGCCTACGTCACGCGCCTCGGGCCCGCCGTGCGCGCTCGCGCCTTCGTCAAAGCCTTCCTTTCACAAAATCGGCCGCTCGGATGCTACGCCAAAGATACAGCGACTAGTAAATAAAATAAACAAAAAAACGAAAATAAACCAAAAAACGAAAAAAAAGGGGGTTGCAACACGAGGACTTCCCAGGGGGTCACCCATCCTAGTACTACACTCGCCCAAGCACGCTTAACTGCGGAGTTCTGATGGGATCCGGTGCATTAGTGCTGGTATGATCGCAACCGAAAGAATACCATCCCCTTATTCCTTTATACCTTTCCACGCCTTGATCCCATGCGCACCTATGCCCTCATGCGTGGCCTACGTTACGCGCCTCGGGCCCGCCGTGCGCGCGCGCGCCTTCGTCAAAGCCTTCCTTTCACAAAATCGGCCGCACGGATGCTACGCCAAAGATACAGCGACTAGTAAATAAAATAAACCAAAAAACGAAAATAAACCAAAAAACGAAAAAAAGGGGGTTGCAACACGAGGACTTCCCAGGGGGTCACCCATCCTAGTACTACTCTCGCCCAAGCACGCTTAACTGCGGAGTTCTGATGGGATCCGGTGCATTAGTGCTGGTATGATCGCAACCGAAAGAATACCATCCCCTTATTCCTTTATACCTTTCCACGCCTTGATCCCATGCGCACCTATGCCCTCATGCGTGGCCTACGTCACGCGCCTCGGGCCAGCCGTGCGCGCGCGCGCCTTCGTCAGAGCCTTCCTTTCACAAAATCGGCCGCTCGGATGCTACGCCAAAGATACAGCGACTAGTAAATAAAATAAACCAAAAAACGAAAATAAACCAAAAAACGAAAAAAAGGGGGTTGCAACACGAGGACTTCCCAGGGGGTCACCCATCCTAGTACTACTCTCGCCCAAGCACGCTTAACTGCGGAGTTCTGATGGGATCCAGTGCATTAGTGCTGGTATGATCGCAACCGAAAGAATACCATCCCCTTATTCCTTTATACCTTTCCACGCCTTGATCCCATGCGCACCTATGCCCTCATGCGTGGCCTACGTCACGCGCCTCGGGCCCGCCGTGCGCGCGCGCGCCTTCGTCAAAGCCTTCCTTTCACAAAATCGGCCGCTCGGATGCTACGCCAAAGATACAGCGACTAGTAAATAAAATAAACCAAAAAACGAAAATAAACCAAAAAACGAAAATAAACCAAAAAACGAAAAAAAGGGGGTTGCAACACGAGGACTTCCCAGGGGGTCACCCATCCTAGTACTACTCTCGCCCAAGCACGCTTAACTGCGGAGTTCTGATGGGATCCGGTGCATTAGTGCTGGTATGATCGCAACCGAAAGAATACCATCCCCTTATTCCTTTATACCTTTCCACGCCTTGATCCCATGCGCACCTATGCCCTCATGCGTGGCCTACGTCACGCGCCTCGAGCCAGCCGTGCGCGCGCGCGCCTTCGTCAAAGCCTTCCTTTCACAAAATCGGCCGCTCGGATGCTACGCCAAAGATACAGCGACTAGTAAATAAAATAAACCAAAAAACGAAAATAAACCAAAAAACGAAAAAAAGGGGGTTGCAACACGAGGACTTCCCAGGGGGTCACCCATCCTAGTACTACTCTCGCCCAAGCACGCTTAACTGCGGAGTTCTGATGGGATCCGGTGCATTAGTGCTGGTATGATCGCAACCGAAAGAATACCATCCCCTTATTCCTTTATACATTTCCACGCCTTGATCCCATGCGCACCTATGCCCTCATGCGTGGCCTACGTCACGCGCCTCGGGCCCGCCTTGCGCGCGCGCGCCTTCGTCAAAGCCTTCCTTTCACAAAATCGGCCGCTCGGATGCTACGCCAAAGATACAGCGACTAGTAAATAAAATAAACCAAAAAACGAAAATAAACCAAAAAACGAAAATAAACCAAAAAACGAAAATAAACCAAAAAACGAAAATAAACCAAAAAACGAAAAAAAGGGGGTTGCAACACGAGGACTTCCCAGGGGGTCACCCATCCTAGTACTACTCTCGCCCAAGCACGCTTAACTGCGGAGTTCTGATGGGATCCGGTGCATTAGTGCTGGTATGATCGCAACCGAAAGAATACCATCCCCTTATTCCTTTATACCTTTCCACGCCTTGATCCCATGCGCACCTATGCCCTCATACGTGGCCTACGTCACGCGCCTCGGGCCCGCCGTGCGCGCGCGCGCCTTCGTCAAAGCCTTCCTTTCACAAAATCGGCCGCTCGGATGCTACGCCAAAGATACAGCGACTAGTAAATAAAATAAACCAAAAAACGAAAATAAACCAAAAAACGAAAAAAAGGGGGTTGCAACACGAGGACTTCCCAGGGGGTCACCCATCCTAGTACTACTCTCGCCCAAGCACGCTTAACTGCGGAGTTCTGATGGGATCCGGTGCATTAGTGCTGGTATGATCGCAACCGAAAGAATACCATCCCCTTATTCCTTTATACCTTTCCACGCCTTGATCCCATGCGCACCTATGCCCTCATGCGTGGCCTACGTCACGCGCCTCGGGCCAGCCGTGCGCGCGCGCGCCTTCGTCAAAGCCTTCCTTTCACAAAATCGGCCGCTCGGATGCTACGCCAAAGATATAGCGACTAGTAAATAAAATAAACCAAAAAACGAAAAAAAGGGGGTTGCAACACGAGTACTTCCCAGGGGGTCACCCATCCTAGTACTACTCTCGCCCAAGCACGCTTAACTGCGGAGTTCTGATGGGATCCGGTGCATTAGTGCTGGTATGATCGCAACCGAAAGAATACCATCCCCTTATTCCTTTATACCTTTCCACGCCTTGATCCCATGCGCACCTATGCCCTCATGCGTGGCCTACGTCACGCGCCTCGGGCCCGCCGTGCGCGCGCGCGCCTTCGTAAAAGCCTTCCTTTCACAAAATCGGCCGCTCGGATGCTACGCCAAAGATACAGCGACTAGTAAATAAAATAAACCAAAAAACGAAAATAAACCAAAAAAGCGAAAAAAAGGGGGTTGCAACACGAGGACTTCCCAGGGGGTCACCCATCCTAGTACTACTCTCGCCCAAGCACGCTTAACTGCGGAGTTCTGATGGGATCCGGTGCATTAGTGCTGGTATGATCGCAACCGAAAGAATACCATCCACTTATTCCTTTATACCTTTCCACGCCTTGATCCCATGCGCACCTATGCCCTCATGCGTGGCCTACGTCACGCGCCTCGGGCCCGCCGTGCGCGCGTGCGCCTTCGTCAAGGCCTTCCTTTCACAAAATCGGCCGCTCGGATGCTACGCCAAAGATACAGCGACTAGTAAATAAAATAAACCAAAAAACGAAAATAAACCAAAAAAGCGAAAAAAAGGGGGTTGCAACACGAGGACTTCCCAGGGGGTTACCCATCCTAGTACTACTCTCGCCCAAGCACGCTTAACTGCGGAGTTCTGATGGGATCCGGTGCATTAGTGCTGGTATGATCGCAACCGAAAGAATACCATCCCCTTATTCCTTTATACCTTTCCACGCCTTGATCCCATGCGCACCTATGCCCTCATGCGTGGCCTACGTCACGCGCCTCGGGCCCGCCGTGCGCGCGCGCGCCTTCGTCAAAGCCTTCCTTTCACAAAATCGGCCGCTCGGATGCTACGCCAAAGATACAGCGACTAGTAAATAAAATAAACCAAAAAACGAAAATAAACCAAAAAAGCGAAAAAAGGGGGTTGCAACACGAGGACTTCCCAGGGGGTCACCCATCCTAGTACTACTCTCGCCCAAGCACGCTTAACTGCGGAGTTCTGATGGGATCCGGTGCATTAGTGCTGGTATGATCGCAACCGAAAGAATACCATCCCCTTATTCCTTTATACCTTTCCACGCCTTGATCCCATGCGCACCTATGCCCTCATGCGTGGCCTACGTCACGCGCCTCGGGCCCGCCGTGCGCGCGCGCGCCTTCGTCAAAGCCTTCCTTTCACAAAATCGGCCGCTCGGATGCTACGCCAAAGATACAGCGACTAGTAAATAAAATAAACCAAAAAACGAAAATAAACCAAAAAAGCGAAAAAAAGGGGGTTGCAACACGAGGACTTCCCAGGGGGTCACCCATCCTAGTACTACTCTCGCCCAAGCACGCTTAACTGCGGAGTTCTGATGGGATCCGGTGCATTAGTGCTGGTATGATCGCAACCGAAAGAATACCATCCCCTTATTCCTTTATACCTTTCCACGCCTTGATCCCATGCGCACCTATGTCCTCATGCGTGGCCTACGTCACGCGCCTCGGGCCCGCCGTGCGCGCGCGCGCCTTCGTCAAAGCCTTCCTTTCACAAAATCGGCCGCTCGGATGCTACGCCAAAGTTACAGCGACTAGTAAATAAAATAAACCAAAAAACGAAAATAAACCAAAAAACGAAAATAAACCAAAAAAGCGAAAAAAAGGGGGTTGCAACACGAGGACTTCCCAGGGGGTCACCCATCCTAGTACTACTCTCGCCCAAGCACGCTTAACTGCGGAGTTCTGATGGGATCCGGTGCATTAGTGCTGGTATGATCGCAACCGAAAGAATACCATCCCCTTATTCCTTTATACCTTTCCACGCCTTGATCCCATGCGCACCTATGCCCTCATGCGTGGCCTACGTCACGCGCCTCGGGCCCGCCGTGCGCGCGCGCGCCTTCGTCAAAGCCTTCCTTTCACAAAATCGGCCGCTCGGATGCTACGCCAAAGATACAGCGACTAGTAAATAAAATAAACCAAAAAAGCGAAAAAAAGGGGGTTGCAACACGAGGACTTCCCAGGGGGTCACCCATCCTAGTACTACTCTCGCCCAAGCACGCTTAACTGCGGAGTTCTGATGGGATCCGGTGCATTAGTGCTGGTATGATCGCATCCGAAAGAATACCATCCCCTTATTCCTTTATACCTTTCCACGCCTTGATCCCATGCGCACCTATGCCCTCATGCGTGGCCTACGTCACGCGCCTCGGGCCCGCCGTGCGCGCGCGCGCCTTCGTCAAAGCCTTCCTTTCACAAAATCGGCCGCTCGGATGCTACGCCAAAGATACAGCGACTAGTAAATAAAATAAACCAAAAAACGAAAATAAACCAAAAAAGCGAAAAAAGGGGGTTGCAACACGAGGACTTCCCAGGGGGTCACCCATCCTAGTACTACTCTCGCCCAAGCACGCTTAACTGCGGAGTTCTGATGGGATCCGGTGCATTAGTGCTGGTATGATCGCAACCGAAAGAATACCATCCCCTTATTCCTTTATACCTTTCCACGCCTTGATCCCATGCGCACCTATGCCCTCATGCGTGGCCTACGTCACGCGCCTCGGGCCCGCCGTGCGCGCGCGCGCCTTCGTCAAAGCCTTCATTTCACAAAATCGGCCGCTCGGATGCTACGCCAAAGATACAGCGACTAGTAAATAAAATAAACCAAAAAACGAAAATAAACCAAAAAAGCGAAAAAAAGGGGGTTGCAACACGAGGACTTCCCAGGGGGTCACCCATCCTAGTACTACTCTCGCCCAAGCACGCTTAACTGCGGAGTTCTGTTGGGATCCGGTGCATTAGTGCTGGTATGATCGCAACCGAAAGAATACCATCCCCTTATTCCTTTATACCTTTCCACGCCTTGATCCCATGCACACCTATGCCCTCATGTGTGGCCTACGTCACGCGCCTCGGGCCCGCCGTGCGCGCGCGCGCCTTCGTCAAAGCCTTCCTTTCACAAAATCGGCCGCTCGGATGCTACGGCAAAGATACAGCGACTAGTAAATAAAATAAACCAAAAAACGAAAATCAACCAAAAAAGCGAAAAAAAGGGGGTTGCAACACGAGGACTTCCCAGGGGGTCACCCATCCTAGTACTACTCTCGCCCAAGCACGCTTAACTGCGGAGTTCTGATGGGATCCGGTGCATTAGTGCTGGTATGATCGCAACCGAAAGAATACCATCCCCTTATTCCTTTATACATTTCCACGCCTTGATCCCATGCGCACCTATGCCCTCATGCGTGGCCTACGTCACGCGCCTCGGGCCCGCCGTGCGCGCGCGCGCATTCGTCAAAGCCTTCCTTTCACAAAATCGGCCGCTCGGATGCTACGCCAAAGATACAGCGACTAGTAAATAAAATAAACCAAAAAACGAAAATAAACCAAAAAAGCGAAAAAAAGGGGGTTGCAACACGAGGACTTCCCAGGGGGTCACCCATCCTAGTACTACTCTCGCCCAAGCACGCTTAACTGCGGAGTTCTGATTGGTTCCGGTGCATTAGTGCTGGTATGATCGCAACCGAAAGAATACCATCCCCTTATTCCTTTATACCTTTCCACGCCTTGATCCCATGCGCACCTATGCCCTCATGCGTGGCCTACGTCACGCGCCTCGGGCCCGCCGTGCGCGCGCGCGCCTTCGTCAAAGCCTTCCTTTCACAAAATCGGCCGCTCGGATGCTACGCCAAAGATACAGCGACTAGTAAATAAAATAAACCAAAAAACGAAAATAAACCAAAAAAGCGAAAAAAAGGGGGTTGCAACACGAGGACTTCCCAGGGGGTCACCCATCCTAGTACTACTCTCGCCCAAGCACGCTTAACTGCGGAGTTCTGATGGGATCCGGTGCATTAGTGCTGGTATGATCGCAACCGAAAGAATACCATCCCCTTATTCCTTTATACCTTTCCACGCCTTGATCCCATGCGCACCTATGCCCTCATGCGTGGCCTACGTCACGCGCCTCGGGCCCGCCGTGCGCGCGCGCGCCTTCGTCAAAGCCTTCCTTTCACAAAATCGGCCGCTCGGATGCTACGCCAAAGATACAGCGACTAGTAAATAAAATAAACCAAAAAACGAAAATAAACCAAAAAAGCGAAAAAAAGGGGGTTGCAACACGAGGACTTCCCAGGGGGTCACCCATCCTAGTACTACTCTCGCCCAAGCACGCTTAACTGCGGAGTTCTGTTGGGATCCGGTGCATTAGTGCTGGTATGATCGCAACCGAAAGAATACCATCCCCTTATTCCTTTATACCTTTCCACGCCTTGATCCCATGCGCACCTATGCCCTCATGCGTGGCCTACGTCACGCGCCTCGGGCCCGCCGTGCGCGCGCGCGCCTTCGTCAAAGCCTTCCTTTCACAAAATCGGCCGCTCGGATGCTACGGCAAAGATACAGCGACTAGTAAATAAAATAAACCAAAAAACGAAAATAAACCAAAAAAGCGAAAAAAAGGGGGTTGCAACACGAGGACTTCCCAGGGGGTCACCCATCCTAGTACTACCCTCGCCCGAGCACGCTTAACTGCGGAGTTCTGATGGGATCCGGTGCATTAGTGCTGGTATGATCGCAACCGAAAGAATACCATCCCCTTATTCATTTATACATTTCCACGCCTTGATCCCATGCGCACCTATGCCCTCATGCGTGGCCTACGTCACGCGCCTCGGGCCCGCCGTGCGCGCGCGCGCATTCGTCAAAGCCTTCCTTTCACAAAATCGGCCGCTCGGATGCTACGCCAAAGATACAGCGACTAGTAAATAAAATAAACCAAAAAACGAAAATAAACCAAAAAAGCGAAAAAAAGGGGGTTGCAACACGAGGACTTCCCAGGGGGTCACCCATCCTAGTACTACTCTCGCCCAAGCACGCTTAACTGTGGAGTTCTGATGGGATCCGGTGCATTAGTGCTGGAATGATCGCAACCGAAAGAATACCATCCCCTTATTCCTTTATACCTTTCCACGCCTTGATCCCATGCGCACCTATGCCCTCATGCGTGGCCTACGTCACGCGCCTCGGGCCCGCCGTGCGCGCGCGCGCCTTCGTCAAAGCCTTCCTTTCACAAAATCGGCCGCTCGGATGCTACGCCAAAGATACAGCGACTAGTAAATAAAATAAACCAAAAAACGAAAATAAACCAAAAAAGCGAAAAAAAGGGGGTTGCAACACGAGGACTTCCCAGGGGGTCACCCATCCTAGTACTACTCTCGCCCAAGCACGCTTAACTGCGGAGTTCTGATGGGATCCGGTGCATTAGTGCTGGTATGATCGCAACCGAAAGAATACCATCCCCTTATTCCTTTATACCTTTCCACGCCTTGATCCCATGCGCACCTATGCCCTCATGCGTGGCCTACGTCACGCGCCTCGGGCCCGCCGTGCGCGCGCGCGCCTTCGTCAAAGCCTTCCTTTCACAAAATCGGCCGCTCGGATGCTACGCCAAAGATACAGCGACTAGTAAATAAAATAAACCAAAAAACGAAAATAAACCAAAAAAGCGAAAAAAAGGGGGTTGCAACACGAGGACTTCCCAGGGGGTCACCCATCCTAGTACTACTCTCGCCCAAGCACGCTTAACTGCGGAGTTCTGTTGGGATCCGGTGCATTAGTGCTGGTATGATCGCAACCGAAAGAATACCATCCCCTTATTCCTTTATACCTTTCCACGCCTTGATCCCATGCGCACCTATGCCCTCATGCGTGGCCTACGTCACGCGCCTCGGGCCCGCCGTGCGCGCGCCCGCCTTCGTCAAAGCCTTCCTTTCACAAAATCGGCCGCTCGGATGCTACGGCAAAGATACAGCGACTAGTAAATAAAATAAACCAAAAAACGAAAATAAACCAAAAAAGCGAAAAAAAGGGGGTTGCAACACGAGGACTTCCCAGGGGGTCACCCATCCTAGTACTACTCTCGCCCAAGCACGCTTAACTGCGGAGTTCTGATGGGATCCGGTGCATTAGTGCTGGTATGATCGCAACCGAAAGAATACCATCCCCTTATTCCTTTATACATTTCCACGCCTTGATCCCATGCGCACCTATGCCCTCATGCGTGGCCTACGTCACGCGCCTCGGGCCCGCCGTGCGCGCGCGCGCCTTCGTCAAAGCCTTCCTTTCACAAAATCGGCCGCTCGGATGCTACGCCAAAGATACAGCGACTAGTAAATAAAATAAACCAAAAAACGAAAATAAACCAAAAAAGCGAAAAAAAGGGGGTTGCAACACGAGGACTTCCCAGGGGGTCACCCATCCTAGTACTACTCTCGCCCAAGCACGCTTAACTGCGGAGTTCTGATTGGATCCGGTGCATTACTGCTGGTATGATCGCAACCGAAAGAATACTATCCCCTTATTCCTTTATACCTTTCCACGCCTTGATCCCATGCGCACCTATGCCCTCATGCGTGGCCTACGTCACGCGCCTCGGGCCCGCCGTGCGCGCGCGCGCCTTCGTCAAAGCCTTCCTTTCACAAAATCGGCCGCTCGGATGCTACGCCAAAGATACAGCGACTAGTAAATAAAATAAACCAAAAAACGAAAATAAACCAAAAAAGCGAAAAAAAGGGGGTTGCAACACGAGGACTTCCCAGGGGGTCACCCATCCTAGTACTACTCTCGCCCAAGCACGCTTAACTGCGGAGTTCTGATGGGATCCCTTGCATTAGTGCTGGTATGATCGCAACCGAAAGAATACCATCCCCTTATTCCTTTATACCTTTCCACGCCTTGATCCCATGCGCACCTATGCCCTCATGCGTGGCCTACGTCACGCGCCTCGGGCCCGCCGTGCGCGCGCGCGCATTCGTCAAAGCCTTCCTTTCACAAAATCGGCCGCTCGGATGCTACGCCAAAGATACAGCGACTAGTAAATAAAATAAACCAAAAAACGAAAATAAACCAAAAAAGCGAAAAAAAGGGGGTTGCAACACGAGGACTTCCCAGGGGGTCACCCATCCTAGTACTACTCTCGCCCAAGCACGCTTAACTGCGGAGTTCTGATGGGATCCGGTGCATTAGTGCTGGTATGATCGCAACCGAAAGAATACCATTATTTTTCTTTTTCTTTTACCACCTACCCAAAAATCCCCCTAGTTAGCCCCTTTGAGCCTAAACCTTTTCGTTTCATCACCCAAAACAAAAACCATTTCACCCACCAAAACCTTTTTCATTTTTAACCCTTTATTTTAGTAACAAGTTCGGTTCTTCGAAAAAAAAAAAAAATGAAGCAAAAAGAAAATAAACGAACAAAGTAATCAAAAATAACTTTGTTTGAATAAAAGCTTCATCAAAAATGAAAAGTTGCAAAAATACGAAAACCGACACTTGTTACGCTTTTTAGCCCTTTTTCTACTAACCACCTACCTTTAACCCTAGCCAACCCTTAACCCACAAAGTCCTCTTGATATCTACAAAGGTATAAAAGTTAAAAAGGAGGAGGATTGATTTCTTGGCAAGCCTATGGTAGGAATAAGTTCCATGCCGCTCTCGAGTGATTCACTAAAAATACACCTTTGGCCGAGTGTGAGTGATTTCCCCGCGAGGTATGTGAACTTGTATATAAATAGAATTTTAAAAAAGGCATGTTATGCCCAAATAAGTAATTTCTTTTATGAACAGTTCTAAATAAATCATTACGAATAGGAGTGTAAATAAATAAAAATAAAACCCAAAAAGATCTTGGAAATCCCGACACTCTATGACAAGCCCAAAACCTTCTCTTCTGCCTATTCCATTTGGGAGTGTAAGCCAAATATTAAAGAGTTTTGCTTGAGGACAAGCAAAAGTTCAAGTGTGGGGGTATTTGATGTGTGTAAAATGCAACATATAAATTACATCAAATGAGGCATAAAACTAACCCTTTTTTAGTACTAATATTGGAAAAAGAGTGTTTTTGTCTTCCATTTGTATTTTCAGGATTAAATGAGCTCAAAAACGCAAAAGAAGCAAAAAGACAGCTAAATCCAACATAAATACAAGAAAAGGAACATTAGTGGATTGCCCGAACCCTCAACGGCACCTTCCAAAGCAAAATAGAGAAAACAGAAGGCTGAACACGCCCCGTGCTCAGCCAGCACGGGGTCGTGCCCAAGAAGCAGCAGAAAAGACAAACCTATAGAAGCTTCTATTGCCCACCACGGGCCGTGCTCAGCGGACACGGGGGGCGTGCCGAAAGTACTACAGGCGCATTAATTGTAATTGCGAATTACAATTAATGAAGAGAGAGAGTGTCAGACAGGCACGGGGCCGTGCCCAGCGGACACGGGGCCGTGCCCAGGCCTCTGTTCAGCCTATAAATAGGAGTGCTTGGTTTCATTGCAACTCATCCCTTGGCACACCACCTCTCTCACACTTCATCCACCACCCACCACCATCACAACACCATCATCCACCACCATCATCCATTGTCCATTATAGAGTGTGTGAGTCGTCTCGGGATCCAAGATTGATCGTAAGAGTTCTTGACAATCAAGGCCATGTTTGCCTAAGTCTCTTACATCACTTGGTGAAGACAAAGTGTCTAGTATAATACTTTTTATTTCTAATCTTTTGCACTTTTTATTTGGTTTTGTATTAATGACTTTAATAACTAGTTACTTATGTTGAAGGTGATCTTTCCTTATCATTTGTCCGTGGTGTCTTGGCATTATTTTACTGTCTATATAAAATAAAGGATTTTCACCATTCATATCTCCACGGTCTATATGGAGGTATGTTGGCTACCTGGTCGGGGGTTAAGGGAACGGTTTGGTAAAGGTCTTGCCATTGTTCAGCGTTTAGAGGTCCTGCAATGGACCTGGGTCAAATTTAGTAGGACCTCCTTCAATACTTCACGGTATTGGATGGCGGGGGTCCAAACTCTTTGATCCCCTCATAAGTTAACTACTATTAATACTATAACCCGGCTATTTAGGACTGTATCCCTGCTGACTCAGACTACTTAGTCGAGGGTAACGTCACCGCCAAAAGCGGGGCCTACCACAATACTGCATTAATAACTTAATTCATTATCTTCCAATAATCCACCCCTTTAGGATTGTATCCCTGCTGACTCAAACTACTGGGGTGAGGGTAACGTCACCTTCAAAAGAGGGGCCTACTACAATAACTAAGATAATCTCTTAATTATGTGCAAAAGTGCGGAAATAATCAAAGGTTATACTAGATACGAGTCGGAACCAAGTGATTCATCTTGTCTATCTGTTTTTATTTTTATTTTTATTTTCAGCATTTTAGTTAGTTTTTATTTTTCTTAGTTTAAAACATTTTTCCAAACTTTTATTTTGGTTAGACGTTGAGGATAAACCGGTACTAAAAGCTCTTGTGTCCTTGGACGACCTCGGTATCTTACCAACGCTATACTACACTCAACGATGGGTGCACTTGCCCATATGTGTGTTTAGTGTTAGTGAAATATCGTGTTTTATAAATTTAAAACTTGGCTAAAATAAGTGTTAAAAAGGGCTTAAAATATACACCTAAAATATATAACACTTTCACGCACATCAAGTTTTTGGCGCCGTTGCCGGGGACACAAGGATTTTAAGAAAGCTTAAAATCGACGGCCTAATCAGTTTTTTTTCAAAACCTTTTTAAACGCGCGCACATTTTTCTGCATTTAGTTTAGTTTTGCATTTACAGTATCCTGTACACGGGGCCGTGTTCACTGAACACGGGGCCGTGCTGCAGATTTTTCATAAACGCCCAGTAACAGTAGCTTGAACACGGGCCGTGCTCACTGAACACGCCCCGTGCTCAAGTAGATCAGTTAATTTAATTAAAACGCCCAGATACAGATTCTGAACACGGGGCCGTGTCCACTCAACACGGGGCCGTGTCCAGCCTCTGTTTCCGTTTTTATTTTTGTTTTCTGATCTCGAGACTTGGTTGTGGTCTGCTGAGTGATTCTTATGGATCAATACTCAGGAGGTTACAACTACACCTATGATGAGGATGATTATAGGGGTAATTATTGCACAAATTGCCGTAATACACGTTCAATTCAAGATAATCACTCGTACCAACCATCCAATTCATACACTTACTATGAGGAACCCAGGTACGAACCATCAACTTCATACACATCCTATGAAGACCAAAGGTATGAACCTCCTCCCTCATACTCATATTTTGATGAACCAAGGTATGAGCCTTCTTACTCATACTTTGAGGAACCAAGGTATGAGCCACCACCTTCATATGCTTATTATGAGGAACCTTGGCATGAACAACCCACCTCATATGAGTATTATGAAGAACAAAATTATGAACCTTATCCATCATATGCTTACAATGAAGAACAATGGTGCGAACCATCAACTTTATATGGGTATTATGAGGAACAAAGGGTCGAACAACCGGATTCAAGCTTAGAAAATAATGATTCTTTTTCTATAACCGAAGTGACCGATAGGATATTAGAGCACATTAGAGTTATCGATCGATGTATAAAAGAAGCTCACGCAAGGGAAGAGGAGTCCCGCGCGAGAGAAGAATTAAAAAAGGAAGAGATAACTAAAAATGAAAAAATGGAGGAACAAATAAGTGAAAAACCGACGCATGAGTTAAACAACGAAAAAGGTGAGTCCGACAACGTTAAAATCCAAGAAGAGTCTAATTTCGAAGAAATTCATCTCTTGTCACCTTCTTTCGAAAATCATTGTTTAGTACCCACTCATGCTAAGTTTCTAAAAGAGTTAAACACTAACACTAAAATTGAAGAAACGGTAAGCGTTAAGTTAACTAATGATCAAACTTCACTAATAAAAGAAGACCCATTTGAAATTAACATCACACCGGTTCCATGTTTCTTTCAAAATTCGTTTATTAGTAATGTCACAATCGATAAAGATCTTTGTGTTAACATAATGCCTAACTACCTTTTCGAAAAATTAAGTATTAGTGATTTTTCTCCACTTCAAATACCCATTTTTCTATCCAATCGGAAAGTAATAAAATCAATCGGTATAGTTGAAGATGTCTTGGTTCAAACAAATCAAATGGTAGTTCCAACCGACTTTGTCATCCTCGATGACGCTCCTCTAGTGTTGGGGCGACCATTTGTAAAGACATACGAAGCTTTGAAAAACCGGAAGTTCAATAATCTACCTCTTCAATTAGGGGCATTTAAAAGAAGTGTCGATCTCGAACGATCAATGAAATATCCATTCGGCAATAATGACCCCCTAATTGAAGATGAAGATGAACCACCCGATACAAGTGAAGAAACTGACCACTTTGTTGAAGAAGAGGTCGCCATAGAACAAACTTTTAAAGTTCTTGATCGAAACGAGCAACCAAATAAGGAGTCTCCTAAAGACCCACCACTTGAGCTCAAAGAACTTCCAAAAGGTTTGGAATATGCTTTTCTAGACAAAGATGGTAAATTACCTGTAATTATTTCGTCTAAATTAGATAACCTAGAAAAAGAAAAACTAGTTAGTCTTTTGAAAAAACACAGAAATGCAATAGCTTGGAAACTTGTTGACATAAAAGGAATTAGTCCTTCTATGTGCACACACAAAATTTTGATGAACGATGACTACAAATCTGTCATACAACCACAACGTCGAGTAAATCCAAATGTTCAAGAAGTGGTTAAAAATGAAGTCATCAAATTACTTGACGCAGGACTTATCTATCCTATTTCCGATAGTCCTTGGGTAAGTCCCGTCCAAGTAGTTCCAAAGAAAGGAGGTATGACGGTAATTACTAACGAAAAAAATGAATTAATACCGACAAGAACCGTCACAGGATGGAGAGTATGTATAGATTATAGACGATTAAATGAAGCAACAAGAAAGGATCATTTTCCTTTACCCTTCATTGATCAGATGTTAGAAAGATTATCCGGTCATAAATTTTACTGTTTCTTGGATGGTTTTTCAGGTTACTTTCAAATCCCGATAGCACCCGAAGACCAAGAAAAGACAACATTCACATGCCCCTATGGAACTTTTGCATATCGACGCATGCCGTTTGGTCTATGTAATGCCCCCGCAACATTCCAACGTTGCATGGTAGCCATTTTCCATGACATGATAGAAAAGACAATGGAAGTCTTCATGGACGACTTTTCTATCTTTGGGGATTCATACGACCAATGCCTCGATAACCTTGAACGAATGCTATCCCGATGTGAGGAAACTAACCTCGCCCTTAATTGGGAAAAATGCCATTTCATGGTAACGGAGGGAATAGTACTCGGTCACAAGATCTCAAGCGAAGGAATGGAGGTGGATCGAGCCAAAATAGATACCATTTCTAGGTTACCTCCTCCATCCTCCGTAAGAGCGATTAGAAGTTTCCTAGGGCATGCCGGATTTTATAGGAGGTTTATCAAAGACTTTTCAAAAATCTCAAGACCTCTAACAAAGTTACTTGAAAAATATGCTCCTTTCATCTTTGACAAGGATTGCAATCAAGCATTTCTAACCCTGAAGGAAATGCTAGTCAATGCACCTATCATGATAGCACCTGATTGGAAATTTCCTTTTGAAATCATGTGCGATGCTAGTGACTTTGCAGTTGGAGCTGTCTTGGGACAGAGAAAAGAAAAGCATTTCCACCCAATATATTATGCTAGTAAAACACTTAACGATGCACAAGAGAATTACACAACAACTGAAAAAGAGTTACTAGCTGTGGTATTCGCTTTTGATAAATTTCGCTCTTATCTTGTTCTTTCTAAAACTATAGTCTACACAGACCATGCAGCCATTCGATATCTCTTTAAGAAGCAAGACGCAAAACCACGTTTGATTAGGTGGATTCTACTCCTCCAAGAATTCGACATTGAAATCAAAGACAAAAGAGGAGCAGAAAATACCGCAGCAGATCATCTTTCACGCTTAGAAGACCCAGCTTTGGAGGCGACCAGGGGCGAGCAAATCAACGAAAAATTCCCAACTGAATCCCTGGAAAGGGTGGAATTTAAGGAAGAAACATGGTACGCCGACTTTGCCAACTACTTAGCTAGTGGAATAGTCGCAAAAGGATGGCCACATCATCAAAGAAAAAAAATTCTTTGCCAATGTGAAACACTATTTTTTGGGAAGATCCATATCTTTTCAAAATGTGTGCCGACCAACTCGTCAGACGATGCGTACATGGTAGTGAGGCCCGAAGAATTCTTCGCCATTGTCACGAAGGTCCATACGGAGGACATCATGGTGCTGCCAGTACCGCACGAAAGGTATTTGATTCAGGATTTTATTGGCCAACCATTTACAAAGATGCCCAAAATCTTGTAAAGACATGTGATGCTTGCCAAAGAACAGGTAATATTTCTTCCAAAAACGAAATGCCACAAAATGGCATTCTTGTTTGTGAAATTTTTGATGTGTGGGGACTCGACTTTATGGGACCTTTTCCACCATCGAAAGGAAACAAATACATACTTGTGGCAGTAGATTACCTGTCTAAATGGGCCGAGGCCGAAGCACTTCCAACAAATGATGGAAGAGTAGTGGTAAGATTTCTGAAAAAAATATTCTCTCGTTTTGGCACACCCAAAGCTTTAATAAGTGATAGAGGTACCCATTTTTGTAATCATCAACTTGAAAAAATTTTAACAAGATATGGGGTCTATCACCGGGTTTCGACAGCTTATCACCCTCAAACAAACGGACAAGCCGAAGTGACCAATAGAGGGTTAAAACGAATACTTGAAAAAACCGTAGGGTTAAATAGAAAGGAATGGGCTGATAAATTAGATGATGCTTTATGGGCTTTTCGAACTGCTTATAAAACAACGATAGGTACAACCCCATATAAGCTAGTCTATGGAAAAAGTTGCCACTTGCCAGTAGAAATTGCACACAAAGCCTACTGGGCAATCAAAAATGTAAACTTAGATATAGAATTTGCTGGTAAAAATCGATTTTGTCAAATAAATGAATTAGACGAACTTAGGAATTATGCATACTCAAACTCTGAAATTTATAAGGAAAGAATGAAAGATTGGCATGACAAACATATTAAACCTAATAAATTTCGGGTAGGAGATTTAGTTCTTTTGTTTAATTCACGACTTCGATTGTTTCCTGGTAAATTAAAGTCTAGGTGGTCAGGACCTTTTTCCGTCACCCATATTTTTCCACACGGTGCAGTAGAAATTAAACCTCGAAATGGGTCACCTTTTAAAGTCAATGGCCAACGGCTGAAACTCTATCAAGGATTTATTGAGGATGAGGAAGAAGAGATCTCGCTTCAAACCGTGGAAGAATAAAAACATCATGCCTGGTAAGTTATGAACGATTGAGGCGGCAAAATAAAGCGGTAAGTTTTCTAAACCATAGCTTATAGGAGAAAGGGGCACTCACACGCGCACTAAAAACTAAAAAAAAAAAAAAAGGGGGCTCGACACGAGGCCGTGTCCGCTGGACACGGGGCCGTGTTCGCGCTGCAGACGGGATAAAACCCCTTTTTCAAAACAGTTTCTTCATTCCACACGCCCCGTTTCCCCACAAAAGCTCTGGTTCCAGGCGATTTTCCGCGAGATTCCAACGTCTCTTACCAATCTAACAACGTCAAGGTATGATTCTGTCACTCGTAGTAGTTAGATTAGTCACTTGCATGTAGTTAATACACCACAAATTTGGGGAAAAATCTAGGGTTCTTGATGTTCATTCGGATCGAGCCTAAAATTTTTGCCTAAATCTGTTTGCATTTAGTTAGATTAGTGTTAAGGGAAGTAAATACACTTGTATTGTTCATAGATTCACCCGATTTCTTGCAAAAACCCCAAACCCTTGTTCTTGAACCGAAAAAGATAAAATTGATAGGGTAAACGGGTTATTTTGGGAAAACGGAACTTAGGGTTTCATTTTCGGGGGAAACCGCACCTATTGGTTCAAAAATTTTCAAGTTTTCGAAACCGGGTCGAAAAATGGGATTTTTGAGTAACAGACCCCTGAACACGGGGCCGTGTCCGCTGGGCACGGGGTCGTGTCCAGCCCGCTGTTTGCAGTTTTGTCCAAAAATATTTCTGTTTCATGCTAACTTTTGGTGTATTCTTGCAGATGGCCAGGAAGTTTACTAGATTCAACGCCAATGAGCTAGATGCAAGAGCTCGATACGAGCTTCTCCAAACAAGGCCGGAGGAATACCCGAGGCAGGCATGCACAGAACTACTAACCTTGGTGAATCAAATTGACCGCTTCAACAACATTGTCACGGGACCACTCAGAGTCGCACTAACAACCCGACTCCGTTCTGTTCATGAATGCACCTTGGAATTCTACAGCACCTTTGCATTCAAGTCAAGGAGCGAGCCGTTCGATGAAGAAGGGGTGTCATTCAGGTGTGGCGGAACGAGGTATTCGATTTCCATGGCACAATTCGGGTCGATTATCGGGTTGTATGCGGAGGAGGATGCGGGAGACGAAGGAAATACAGGGGGGTTGAGAGAGATCGAAGACAACGAGCGCCAAGCCATGTGGGCTCAGATTGGGGAAGGGTTCTACAATCCGAGCAGCACTAAGAGTACCAAGCTGAGGGATCCGCTTTACAGATACATTCATAGGCTCCTCGGCTACTCTCTTAGCCAAAGGCATGACAGTGGTGGCGTCGTTGGGTTAAGAGACTTGCTTGTCCTCCATTGCATTCACAACCGTAGGCCGCTCGATGTTCCGTACCTTATGCTCCGAAACATGCATCACAACCGCCTTGCTAGTGCACCAACTCCTCCTTTCTTCGGGGGGTGGGTGCACCGTCTCTTCAGGCACTTCGCCCACATTCCGAGGGCATTTGAGAGAAGCCCATGGTCGGGTACGGTGGATATTCACATATGCCGCTCGATGAACCTGGTTTATGAGGCAGAAGATGGGACGGTAACCTTTCAAAGGATGCAAGGTCATGCATGGAACCCGCAAGAAGCACTTGTCCTCCCAGCACCGCAACATCATCAGTACCAATACCCACCCCACGGTGATCCGGGCCAATCATCCTCCTCGGGAGGCAGTTTTCCTAATTTTCAAAGTTTGCATGATTTGTTGCAGGAAAACCTCATGTGTACTCGGAACACCTATAACATGGCGAGCAACACCTACCACAGGGTCGGAGCTATCGAGAGAAACCTATCCGAGATACAAGAAGACGTCGGATACATACGAGACCACATTGCACGCCATGGAAGGGGTGACGATGATGATGATGATGATGATGATGCCATGGAATAGGCGGGAGGAGCATAGGAGGAAGCGGTTGATTGGTGGCTCCCCAGGTTAACCCTTTGCAATCTTGAACAATTGATGGCCTACGTGCCAAGTGTTAGACAATTTACTTTTCCTAACTATTTTCTGCATTTTATTTTTCTTACTTTATGCGTGGAACAATTAACTTTGGTAACGTAGGATGTTGGTATTGCTTGGTGTGGTATTAAGTGTTCAAACAGGTACAAACCAAGGCTTAAGGTGTTAAGCCTCAGCACCTATAAGGCTAGGATGGAAAAACCGGAGGACGAAACCTGCTTTTCAGGCTTCTAGACTGTCCACACGGGGACGTGTCCAGCCAACACGCCCCCGTGCTCACCTCCCTGACCTGCTGTTTGGCTTCTGTTCGGCAGAATTTTGTCAGACACGTGGCCGTGTCCAGTGGACACGGGGCCGTGTCCACCTTCTGTAAGTTCTTGTTACTGGCACCTGAACACGGGGTCGTGCCCACTCAACACGGGGCCGTGTTCAGTGCCCAGTAACACAAATTTTTGCTTTTTAAACACTATTTTACACATCTAATCAACCTAAAAATTTATTTTTGGGACACATTGAGGACAATGTGTAATTTAAGTGTGGGGGGGATGCTAAAACCTTGAATTTTGCAAGTCCTAAATACAAGCCTTACACAAAACTCTATTGGAACCGCTAATCACCCCAAATTTTTTCAAAAATTTCATTTTTTTACTTGTCTAGGTTTAACTCGGGAAATTCAAGCTCTCAAAAAGGTTATATTTTTACAAATTTACAACCGATAGCGTAGTGATAAAAAGAACCAACATAAGAAAATTATGAAAAGGCATGACAAACTTATTTAAAATTTGATTATATATACTTGATCACATAAAAAACCCATTCCCACAAAAGTGAGTTTTGAGCCTTTATTGAGCACTCAATTTCATACCATTTGACTAAATGCTCATTTTTCGTTTCTTGTGTGAATAGCCGCTTGGTTCTTACGACTCTAGAACTTGCCATGACAATACATTCCCGGTCCTTATCAACTTAAACCCAAGTAAGTAAATGATAGAGGCATTAGGACTAACCTTTTTCATTTCCACACCATTATTTTTCTTTTTCTTTTACCACCTACCCAAAAATCCCCCTAGTTAGCCCCTTTGAGCCTAAACCTTTTCGTTTCATCACCCAAAACAAAAACCATTTCACCCACCAAAACCTTTTTCATTTTTAACCCTTTATTTTAGTAACAAGTTCGGTTCTTCGAAAAAAAAAAATGAAGCAAAAAGAAAATAAACGAACAAAGTAATCAAAAATAACTTTGTTTGAATAAAAGCTTCATCAAAAATGAAAAGTTGCAAAATACGAAAACCGACACTTGTTACGCTTTTTAGCCCTTTTTCTACTAACCACCTACCTTTAACCCTAGCCAACCCTTAACCCACAAAGTCCTCTTGATATCTACAAAGGTATAAAAGTTAAAAAGGAGGAGGATTGATTTCTTGGCAAGCCTATGGTAGGAATAAGTTCCATGCCGCTCTCGAGTGATTCACTAAAAATACACCTTCGGCCGAGTGTGAGTGATTTCCCCGCGAGGTATGTGAACTTGTATATAAATAGAATTTTAAAAAAGGCATGTTATGCCCAAATAAGTAATTTCTTTTATGAACAGTTCTAAATAAATCATTACGAATAGGAGTGTAAATAAATAAAAATAAAACCCAAAAAGATCTTGGAAATCCCGACACTCTATGACAAGCCCAAAACCTTCTCTTCTACCTATTCCATTTGGGAGTGTAAGCCAAATATTAAAGAGTTTTGCTTGAGGACAAGCAAAAGTTCAAGTGTGGGGGTATTTGATGTGTGTAAAATGCAACATATAAATTACATCAAATGAGGCATAAAACTAACCCTTTTTTAGTACTAATATTGGAAAAAAGAGTGTTTTTGTCTTCCTTTTGTATTTTCAGGATTAAATGAGCTCAAAAACGCAAAAGAAGCAAAAAGACAGCTAAATCCAACATAAATACAAGAAAAGGAACATTAGTGGATTGCCCGAACCCTCAACGGCACCTTCCAAAGCAAAATAGAGAAAACAGAAGGCTGAACACGCCCCGTGCTCAGCCAGCACGGGGTCGTGCCCAAGAAGCAGCAGAAAAGACAAACCTATAGAAGCTTCTATTGCCCACCACGGGCCGTGCTCAGCGGACACGGGGGGCGTGCCGAAAGTACTGCAGGCGCATTAATTGTAATTGCGAATTACAATTAATGAAGAGAGAGAGTGTCAGACAGGCACGGGGCCGTGCCCAGCGGACACGGGGCCGTGCCCAGGCCTCTGTTCAGCCTATAAATAGGAGTGCTTGGTTTCATTGCAACTCATCCCTTGGCACACCACCTCTCTCACACTTCATCCACCACCCACCACCATCACAACACCATCATCCACCACCATCATCCATTGTCCATCATAGAGTGTGTGAGTCGTCTCGGGATCCAAGATTGATCGTAAGAGTTCTTGACAATCAAGGCCATGTTTGCCTAAGTCTCTTACATCACTTGGTGAAGACAAAGTGTCTAATATAATACTTTTTATTTCTAATCTTTTGCACTTTTTATTTGGTTTTGTATTAATGACTTTAATAACTAGTTACTTATGTTGAAGGTGATCTTTCCTTATCATTTGTCCGTGGTGTCTTGGCATTATTTTACTGTCTATATAAAATAAAGGATTTTCACCATTCATATCTCCACGGTCTATATGGAGGTATGTTGGCTACCTGGTCGGGGGTTAAGGGAACGGTTTGGTAAAGGTCTTGCCAATGTTCAGCGTTTAGAGGTCCTGCAAAGCCTTCCTTTCACAAAATCGGCCGCACGGATGCTACGCCAAAGATACAACGACTAGTAAATAAAATAAACCAAAAAACGAAAATAAACCAAAAAAGCGAAAAAAAGGGGGTTGCAACACGAGGATTTCCCACGGGGTCACCCATCCTAGTACTACTCTCGCCAAAGCACGCTTAACTGCGGAGTTCTGATGGGATCCGGTGCATTAGTGCTGGTATGATCGCAACCGAAAGAATACCATCCCCTTATTCCTTTATACCTTTCCACGCCTTGATCCCATGCGCACCTATGCCCTCATGCGTGGCCTACGTCACGCGCCTCGGGCCCGCCGTGCGCGCGCGCGCCTTCGTCAAAGCCTTCCTTTCACAAAATCGGCCGCTCGGATGCTACGCCAAAGATACAGCGACTAGTAAATAAAATAAACCAAAAAACGAAAATAAACCAAAAAAGCAAAAAAAAGGGGGTTGCAACACGAGGACTTCCCAGGGGGTCACCCATCCTAGTACTACTCTCGCCCAAGCACGCTTAACTGCGGAGTTCTGATGGGATCCGGTGCATTAGTGCTGGTATGATCGCAACCGAAAGAATACCATCCCCTTATTCCTTTATACCTTTCCACGCCTTGATCCCATGCGCACCTATGCCCTCATGCGTGGCCTACGTCACGCGCCTCGGGCCCGCCGTGCGCGCGCGCGCCTTCGTCAAGGCCTTCCTTTCACAAAATCGGCCGCTCGGATGCTATGCCAAATATACAGCGACTAGTAAATAAAATAAACCAAAAAACGAAAATAAACCAAAAAAGCGAAAAAAAAGGGGGTTGCAACACGAGGACTTCCCAGGGGGTCACCCATCCTAGTACTACTCTCGCCCAAGCACGCTTAACTGCGGAGTTCTGATGGGATCCGGTGCATTAGTGCTGGTATGATCGCTACCGAAAGAATACCATCCCCTTATTCCTTTATACCTTTCCACGCCTTGATCCCATGCGCACCTATGCCCTCATGCGTGGCCTACGTCACGCGCCTTGGGCCCGCCGTGCGCGCGCGCGCCTTCGTCAAAGCCTTCCTTTCACAAAATCGGCCGCTCGGATGCTACGCCAAAGATACAGCGACTAGTAAATAAAATAAACCAAAAAACGAAAATAAACAAAAAAAGCGAAAAAAAGGGTGTTGCAACACGAGGACTTCCCAGGGGGTCACCCATCCTAGTACTACTCTCGCCCAAGCACGCTTAACTGCGGAGTTCTGATAGGATCCGGTGCATTAGTGCTGGTATGATCGCAACCGAAAGAATACCATCCCCTTATTCCTTTATACCTTTCCACGCCTTGATCCCATGCACACCTATGCCCTCATGCGTGGCCTACGTCACGCGCCTCGGGCCCGCCGTGCGCGCGCGCGCCTTCGTCAAGGCCTTCCTTTCACAAAATCGGCCGCTCGGATGCTACGCCAAAGATACAGCGACTAGTAAATAAAATAAACCAAAAAACGAAAATAAACCAAAAAAGCGAAAAAAAGGGGGTTGCAACACGAGGACTTCCCAGGGGGTCACCCATCCTTGTACTACTCTCGCCCAAGCACGCTTAACTGCGGAGTTCTGATGGGATCCGGTGCATTAGTGCTGGTATGATCGCAACCGAAAGAATACCATCCCCTTATTCCTTTATACCTTTCCACGCCTTGATCCCATGCGCACCTATGCCCTCATGCGTGGCCTACGTCACGCGCCTCGGGCCCGCCGTCCGCGCGCGCGCCTTCGTCAAGGCCTTCCTTTCACAAAATCGGCCGCTCGGATGCTACGCCAAAGATACAGCGACTAGTAAATAAAATAAACCAAAAAACGAAAATAAACCAAAAAAGCGAAAAAAAGGGGGTTGCAACACGAGGACTTCCCAAGGGGTCACCCATCCTAGTACTACTCTCGCCCAAGCACGCTTAACTGCGGAGTTCTGATAGGATCCGGTGCATTAGTGCTGGTATGATCGCAACCGAAAGAATACCATCCCCTTATTCCTTTATACCTTTCCACGCCTTGATCCCATGCGCACCTATGCCCTCATGCGTGGCCTACGTCACGCGCCTCGGGCCCGCCGTGCGCGCGCGCGCCTTCGTCAAGGCCTTCCTTTCACAAAACCGGCCGCTCGGATGCTACGCCAAAGATACAGCGACTAGTAAATAAAATAAACCAAAAAACGAAAATAAACCAAAAAACGAAAATAAACCAAAAAAACGAAAAAAAGGGGGTTGCAACACGAGGATTTCCCAGGGGGTCACCCATCCTAGTACTACTCTCGCCCAAGCACGCTTAACTGCGGAGTTCTGATGGGATCCGGTGCATTAGTGCTGGTATGATCGCAACCGAAAGAATACCATCCCCTTATTCCTTTATACCTTTCCACGCCTTGATCCCATGCGCACCTATGCCCTCATGCGTGGCCTACGTCACGCGCCTCGGGCCCGCCGTGCGCGCGCGCGCCTTCGTCAAGGCCTTCCTTTCACAAAATCGGCCGCTCGGATGCTACGCCAAAGATACAGCGACTAGTAAATAAAATAAACCAAAAAACGAAAATAAACCAAAAAAGCGAAAAAAAGGGGGTTGCAACACGAGGACTTCCCAGGGGGTCACCCATCCTAGTACTACTCTCGCCCAAGCACGCTTAACTGCGGAGTTCTGATGGGATCCGGTGCATTAGTGCTGGTATGATCGCAACCGAAAGAATACCATCCCCTTATTCCTTTATACCTTTCCACGCCTTGATCCCATGCGCACCTATGCCCTCATGCGCGGCCTACGTCACGCGCCTCGGGCCCGCCGTGCGCGCGCGCGCCTTCGTCAAAGCCTTCCTTTCACAAAATCGGCCGCTCGGATGCTACGCCAAAGATACAGCGACAAGTAAATAAAATAAACCAAAAAACGAAAATAAACCAAAAAAGCGAAAAAAAGGGGGTTGCAACACGAGGACTTCCCAGGGGGTCACCCATCCTAGTACTATTCTCGCCCAAGCACGCTTAACTGCGGAGTTCTGATGGGATCCGGTGCATTAGTGCTGGTATGATCGCAACCGAAAGAATACCATCCCCTTATTCCTTTATACCTTTCCACGCCTTGATCCCATGCGCACCTATGCCCTCATGCGGGGCCTACGTCACGCGCCTCGGGCCCGCCGTGCGCGCGCGCGCCTTCGTCAAAGCCTTCCTTTCACAAAATCGGCCGCTCGGATGCTACGCCAAAGATACAGCGACTAGTAAATAAAATAAACCAAAAAACGAAAATAAACCAAAAAAGCGAAAAAAAGGGGGTTGCAACACGAGGACTTCCCAGGGGGTCACCCATCCTAGTACTACTCTCGCCCAAGCACGCTTAACTGCAGAGTTCTGATGGGATCCGGTGCATTAGTGCTGGTATGATCGCAACCGAAAGAATTCCATCCCCTTATTCCCTTATACCTTTCCACGCCTTGATCCCATGCGCACCTATGCCCTCATGCGTGGCCTACGTCACGCGCCTCGGGCCCGCCGTGCGCGCGCGCGCCTTCGTCAAGGCCTTCCTTTCACAAAATCGGCCGCTCGGATGCTACGCCAAAGATACAGCGACTAGTAAATAAAATAAACCAAAAAACGAAAATAAACCAAAAAAGCGAAAAAAAGGGGGTTGCAACACGAGGACTTCCCAGGGGGTCACCCATCCTAGTACTACTCTCGCCCAAGCACGCTTAACTGCGGAGTTCTGATGGGATCCGGTGCATTAGTGCTGGTATGATCGCTACCGAAAGAATACCATCCCCTTTATTCCTTTATACCTTTCCACGCCTTGATCCCATGCGCACCTATGCCCTCATGCGTGGCCTACGTCACGCGCCTCGGGCCCGCCGTGCGCGCGCGCGCCTTCGTCAAGGCCTTCCTTTCACAAAATCGGCCGCTCGGATGCTACGCCAAAGATACAGCGACTAGTAAATAAAATAAACCAAAAAACGAAAATAAACCAAAAAAGCGAAAAAAAGGGGGTTGCAACACGAGGACTTCCCAGGGGGTCACCCATCCTAGTACTACTCTCGCCCAAGCACGCTTAACTGCGGAGTTCAGATGGGATCCGGTGCATTAGTGCTGGTATGATCGCTACCGAAAGAATACCATCCCCTTATTCCTTTATACCTTTCCACGCCTTGATCCCATGCGCACCTATGCCCTCATGCGTGGCCTACGTCACGCGCCTCGGGCCCGCCGTGCGCGCGCGCGCCTTCGTCAAGGCCTTCCTTTCACAAAATCGGCCGCTCGGATGCTACGCCAAAGATACAGCGACTAGTAAATAAAATAAACCAAAAAACGAAAATAAACCAAAAAAGCGAAAAAAAAGGGGGTTGCAACACGAGGACTTCCCAGGGGGTAACCCATCCTAGTACTACTCTCGCCCAAGCACGCTTAACTGCGGAGTTCTGATAGGATCTGGTGCATTAGTGCTGGTATGATCGCAACCGAAAGAATACCATCCCCTTATTCCTTTATACCTTTCCACGCCTTGATCCCATGCGCACCTATGCCCTCATGCGTGGCCTACGTCACGCGCCTCGGGCCCGCCGTGCGCGCGCGCGCCTTCGTCAAGGCCTTCCTTTCACAAAATCGGCCGCTCGGATGCTACGCCAAATATACAGCGACTAGTAAATAAAATAAACCAAAAAACGAAAATAAACCAAAAAAGCGAAAAAAAGGGGGTTGCAACACGAGGACTTCCCAGGGGGTCACCCATCCTAGTACTACTCTCGCCCAAGCACGCTTAACTGCGGAGTTCTGATGGGATCCGGTGCATTAGTGCTGGTATGATCGCAACCGAAAAATACCATCCCCTTATTCCTTTATACCTTTCCACGCCTTGATCCCATGCGCACCTATGCCCTCATGCGTGGCCTACGTCACGCGCCTCGGGCCCGCCGTGCGCGCGCGCGCCTTCGTCAAGGCCTTCCTTTCACAAAATCGGCCGCTCGGATGCTACGCCAAAGATACAGCGACTAGTAAATAAAATAAACCAAAAAACGAAAATAAACCAAAAAAGCGAAAAAAAGGGGGTTGCAACACGAGGACTTCCCAGGGGGTCACCCATCCTAGTACTACTCTCGCCCAAGCACGCTTAACTGCGGAGTTCTGATGGGATCCGGTGCATTAGTGCTGGTATGATCGCTACCGAAAGAATACCATCCCCTTATTCCTTTATACCTTTCCACGCCTTGATCCCATGCGCACCTATGCCCTCATGCGTGGCCTACGTCACGCGCCTCGGGCCCGCCGTGCGCGCGCGCGCCTTCGTCAAGGCCTTCCTTTCACAAATTCGGCCGCTCGGATGCTACGCCAAAGATACAGCGACTAGTAAATAAAATAAACCAAAAAACGAAAATAAACCAAAAAAGCGAAAAAAAGGGGGTTGCAACACGAGGACTTCCCAGGGGGTCACCCATCCTAGTACTACTCTCGCCCAAGCACGCTTAACTGCGGAGTTCTGATGGGATCCGGTGCATTAGTGCTGGTATGATCGCAACCGAAAGAATACCATCCCCTTATTCCTTTATACCTTTCCACGCCTTGATCCCATGCGCACCTATGCCCTCATGCGTGGCCTACGTCACGCGCCTCGGGCCCGCCGTGCACGCGCGCGCCTTCGTCAAGGCCTTCCTTTCACAAAATCGGCCGCTCGGATGCTACGCCAAAGATACAGCGACTAGTAAATAAAATAAACCAAAAAACGAAAATAAACCAAAAAAGCGAAAAAAAGGGGGTTGCAACACGAGGACTTCCCAGGGGGTCACCCATCCTAGTACTACTCTCGCCCAAGCACGCTTAACTGCGGAGTTCTGATGGGATCCGGTGCATTAGTGCTGGTATGATCGCAACCGAAAGAATACCATCCCCTTATTCCTTTATACCTTTCCACGCCTTGATCCCATGCGCACCTATGCCCTCATGCGTGGCCTACGTCACGCGCCTCGGGCCCGCCGTGCGCGCGCGCGCCTTCGTCAAGGCCTTCCTTTCACAAAATCGGCCGCTCGGATGCTACGCCAAAGATACAGCGACTAGTAAATAAAATAAACCAAAAAACGAAAATAAACCAAAAAAGCGAAAAAAAGGGGGTTGCAACACGAGGACTTCCCAGGGGGTCACCCATCCTAGTACTACTCTCGCCCAAGCACGCTTAACTGCGGAGTTCTGATGGGATCCGGTGCATTAGTGCTGGTATGATCGCAACTGAAAGAATACCATCCCCTTATTCCTTTATACCTTTCCACGCCTTGATCCCATGCGCACCTATGCCCTCATGCGTGGCCTACGTCACGCGCCTCGGGCCCGCCGTGCGCGCGCGCGCCTTCGTCAAAGCCTTCCTTTCACAAAATCGGCCGCTCGGATGCTACGCCAAAGATACAGCGACAAGTAAATAAAATAAACCAAAAAACGAAAATAAACCAAAAAAGCGAAAAAAAGGGGGTTGCAACACGAGGACTTCCCAGGGGGTCACCCATCCTAGTACTACTCTCGCCCAAGCACGCTTAACTGCGGAGTTCTGATGGGATCCGGTGCATTAGTGCTGGTATGATCGCAACCGAAAGAATACCATCCCCTTATTCCTTTATACCTTTCCACGCCTTGATCCCATGCGCACCTATGCCCTCATGCGGGGCCTACGTCACGCGCCTCGGGCCCGCCGTGCGCGCGCGCGCCTTCGTCAAAGCCTTCCTTTCACAAAATCGGCCGCTCGGATGCTACGCCAAAGATACAGCGACTAGTAAATAAAATAAACCAAAAAACGAAAATAAACCAAAAAAGCGAAAAAAAGGGGGTTGCAACACGAGGACTTCCCAGGGGGTCACCCATCCTAGTACTACTCTCGCCCAAGCACGCTTAACTGCGGAGTTCTGATGGGATCCGGTGCATTAGTGCTGGTATGATCGCAACCGAAAGAATACCATCCCCTTATTCCTTTATACCTTTCCACGCCTTGATCCCATGCGCACCTATGCCCTCAAGCGTGGCCTACGTCACTCGCCTCGGGCCCGCCGTGCGCGCGCGCGCCTTCGTCAAGGCCTTCCTTTCACAAAATCGGCCGCTCGGATGCTACGCCAAAGATACAGCGACTAGTAAATAAAATAAACCAAAAAACGAAAATAAACCAAAAAAGCGAAAAAAAGGGGGTTGCAACACGAGGACTTCCCAGGGGGTCACCCATCCTAGTACTACTCTCGCCCAAGCACGCTTAACTGCGGAGTTCTGATGGGATCCGGTGCATTAGTGCTGGTATGATCGCAACCGAAAGAATACCATCCCCTTATTCCTTTATACCTTTCCACGCCTTGATCCCATGCGCACCTATGCCCTCATGCGTGGCCTACGTCACGCGCCTCGGGCAGCCGTGCGCGCACGCGCCTTCGTCAAAGCCTTCCTTTCACAAAATCGGCCGCTCGGATGCTACGCCAAAGATACATCGACTAGTAAATAAAATAAACCAAAAAACGAAAATAAACCAAAAAAGCGAAAAAAAGGGGGTTGCAACACGAGGACTTCCCAGGGGGTCACCCATCCTAGTACTACTCTCGCCCAAGCACGCTTAACTGCGGAGTTCTGATGGGATCCGGTGCATTAGTGCTGGTATGATCGCAACCGAAAGAATACCATCCCCTTATTCCTTTATACCTTTCCACGCCTTGATCCCATGCGCACCTATGCCCTCATGCGTGGCCTACGTCACGCGCCTCGGGCCCGCCGTGCGCGCGCGCGCCTTCGTCAAGGCCTTCCTTTCACAAAATCGGCCGCTCGGATGCTACGCCAAAGATACAGCGACTAGTAAATAAAATAAACCAAAAAACGAAAATAAACCAAAAAAGCGAAAAAAAGGGGGTTGCAACACAAGGACTTCCCAGGGGGTCACCCATCCTAGTACTACTCTCGCCCAAGCACGCTTAACTGCGGAGTTCTGATGGGATCCGGTGCATTAGTGCTGGTATGATCGCAACCGAAAGAATACCATCCCCTTATTCCTTTATACCTTTCCACGCCTTGATCCCATGCGCACCTATGCCCTCATGCGTGGCCTACGTCACGCGCCTCGGGCCCGCCGTGCGCGCCCGCGCCTTTGTCAAAGCCTTCCTTTCACAAAATCGGCCGCTCGGATGCTACGCCAAAGATACAGCGACAAGTAAATAAAATAAACCAAAAAACGAAAATAAACCAAAAAAGCGAAAAAAAGGGGGTTGCAACACGAGGACTTCCCAGGGGGTCACCCATCCTAGTACTACTCTCGCCCAAGCACGCTTAACTGCGGAGTTCTGATGGGATCCGGTGCATTAGTGCTGGTATGATCGCAACCGAAAGAATACCATCCCCTTATTCCTTTATACCTTTCCACGCCTTGATCCCATGCGCACCTATGCCCTCATGCGGGGCCTACGTCACGCGCCTCGGGCCCGCCGTGCGCGCGCGCGCCTTCGTCAAATCCTTCCTTTCACAAAATCGGCCGCTCGGATGCTACGCCAAAGATACAGCGACTAGTAAATAAAATAAACCAAAAAACGAAAATAAACCAAAAAAGCGAAAAAAAGGGGGTTGCAACACGAGGACTTCCCAGGGGGTCACCCATCCTAGTACTACTCTCGCCCAAGCACGCTTAACTGCGGAGTTCTGATGGGATCCGGTGCATTAGTGCTGGTATGATCGCAACCGAAAGAATACCATCCCCTTATTCCTTTATACCTTTCCACGCCTTGATCCCATGCGCACCTATGCCCTCATGCGTGGCCTACGTCACTCGCCTCGGGCCCGCCGTGCGCGCGCGCGCCTTCGTCAAGGCCTTACTTTCACAAAATCGGCCGCTCGGATGCTACGCCAAAGATACAGCGACTAGTAAATAAAATAAACCAAAAAACGAAAATAAACCAAAAAAGCGAAAAAAAGGGGGTTGCAACACGAGGACTTCCCAGGGGGTCACCCATCCTAGTACTACTCTCGCCCAAGCACGCTTAACTGCGGAGTTCTGATGGGATCCGGTGCATTAGTGCTGGTATGATCGCAACCGAAAGAATACCATCCCCTTATTCCTTTATACCTTTCCACGCCTTGATCCCATGCGCACCTATGCCCTCATGCGTGGCCTACGTCACGCGCCTCGGGCCCGCCGTGCGCGCACGCGCCTTCGTCAAAGCCTTCCTTTCACAAAATCGGCCGCTCGGATGCTACGCCAAAGATACATCGACTAGTAAATAAAATAAACCAAAAAACGAAAATAAACCAAAAAAGCGAAAAAAAGGGGGTTGCAACACGAGGACTTCCCAGGGGGTCACCCATCCTAGTACTACTCTCGCCCAAGCACGCTTAACTGCGGAGTTCTGATGGGATCCGGTGCATTAGTGCTGGTATGATCGCAACCGAAAGAATACCATCCCCTTATTCCTTTATACCTTTCCACGCCTTGATCCCATGCGCACCTATGCCCTCATGCGTGGCCTACGTCACGCGCCTCGGGCCCGCCGTGCGCGCGCGCGCCTTCGTCAAGGCCTTCCTTTCACAAAATCGGCCGCTCGAATGCTACGCCAAAGATACAGCGACTAGTAAATAAAATAAACCAAAAAACGAAAATAAACCAAAAAAGCGAAAAAAAGGGGGTTGCAACACAAGGACTTCCCAGGGGGTCACCCATCCTAGTACTACTCTCGCCCAAGCACGCTTAACTGCGGAGTTCTGATGGGATCCGGTGCATTAGTGCTGGTATGATCGCAACCGAAAGAATACCATCCCCTTATTCCTTTATACCTTTCCACGCCTTGATCCCATGCGCACCTATGCCCTCATGCGTGGCCTACGTCACGCGCCTCGGGCCCGCCGTGCGCGCCCGCGCCTTCGTCAAAGCCTTCCTTTCACAAAATCGGCCGCTCGGATGCTACGCCAAAGATACAGCGACAAGTAAATAAAATAAACCAAAAAACGAAAATAAACCAAAAAAGCGAAAAAAAGGGGGTTGCAACACGAGGACTTCCCAGGGGGTCACCCATCCTAGTACTACTCTCGCCCAAGCACGCTTAACTGCGGAGTTCTGATGGGATCCGGTGCATTAGTGCTGGTATGATCGCAACCGAAAGAATACCATCCCCTTATTCCTTTATACCTTTCCACGCCTTGATCCCATGCGCACCTATGCCCTCATGCGGGGCCTACGTCACGCGCCTCGGGCCCGCCGTGCGCGCGCGCGCCTTCGTCAAAGCCTTCCTTTCACAAAATCGGCCGCTCGGATGCTACGCCAAAGATACAGCGACTAGTAAATAAAATAAACCAAAAAACGAAAATAAACCAAAAAAGCGAAAAAAAGGGGGTTGCAACACGAGGACTTCCCAGGGGGTCACCCATCCTAGTACTACTCTCGCCCAAGCACGCTTAACTGCGGAGTTCTGATGGGATCCGGTGCATTAGTGCTGGTATGATCGCAACCGAAAGAATACCATCCCCTTATTCCTTTATACCTTTCCACGCCTTGATCCCATGCGCACCTATGCCCTCATGCGTGGCCTACGTCACTCGCCTCGGGCCCGCCGTGCGCGCGCGCGCCTTCGTCAAGGCCTTCCTTTCACAAAATCGGCCGCTCGGATGCTACGCCAAAGATACAGCGACTAGTAAATAAAATAAACCAAAAAACGAAAATAAACCAAAAAAGCGAAAAAAAGGGGGTTGCAACACGAGGACTTCCCAGGGGGTCACCCATCCTAGTACTACTCTCGCCCAAGCACGCTTAACTGCGGAGTTCTGATGGGATCCGGTGCATTAGTGCTGGTATGATCGCAACCGAAAGAATACCATCCCCTTATTCCTTTATACCTTTCCACGCCTTGATCCCATGCGCACCTATGCCCTCATGCGTGGCCTACGTCACGCGCCTCGGGCCCGCCGTGCGCGCACGCGCCTTCGTCAAAGCCTTCCTTTCACAAAATCGGCCGCTCGGATGCTACGCCAAAGATACATCGACTAGTAAATAAAATAAACCAAAAAACGAAAATAAACCAAAAAAGCGAAAAAAAGGGGGTTGCAACACGAGGACTTCCCAGGGGGTCACCCATCCTAGTACTACTCTCGCCCAAGCACGCTTAACTGCGGAGTTCTGATGGGATCCGGTGCATTAGTGCTGGTATGATCGCAACCGAAAGAATACCATCCCCTTATTCCTTTATACCTTTCCACGCCTTGATCCCATGCGCACCTATGCCCTCATGCGTGGCCTACGTCACGCGCCTCGGGCCCGCCGTGCGCGCGCGCGCCTTCGTCAAAGCCTTCCTTTCACAAAATCGGCCGCTCGGATGCTACGCCAAAGATACAGCGACTAGTAAATAAAATAAACCAAAAAACGTAAATAAACCAAAAAAGCGAAAAAAAGGGGGTTGCAGCACGAGGACTTCCCAGGGGGTCACCCATCCTAGTACTACTCTCGCCCAAGCACGCTTAACTGCGGAGTTCTGATGGGATCCGGTGCATTAGTGCTGGTATGATCGCAACCGAAAGAATACCATCCCCTTATTCCTTTATACCTTTCCACGCCTTGATCCCATGCGCACCTATGCCCTCATGCGTGGCCTACGTCACGCGCCTCGGGCCCGCCGTGCGCGCGCGCGCCTTCGTCAAAGCCTTCCTTTCACAAAATCGGCCGCTCGGATGCTACGCCAAAGATACAGCGACTAGTAAATAAAATAAACCAAAAAACGAAAATAAACCAAAAAAGCGAAAAAAAGGGGGTTGCAACACGAGGACTTCCCAGGGGGTCACCCATCCTAGTACTACTCTCGCCCAAGCACGCTTAACTGCGGAGTTCTGATGGGATCCGGTGCATTAGTGCTGGTATGATCGCAACCGAAAGAATACCATCCCCTTATTCCTTTATACCTTTCCACGCCTTGATCCCATGCGCACCTATGCCCTCATGCGTGGCATACGTCACGCGCCTCGGGCCCGCCGTGCGCGCGCGCGCCTTCGTCAAGGCCTTCCTTTCACAAAATCGGCCGCTCGGATGCTACGCCAAAGATACAGCGACAAGTAAATAAAATAAACCAAAAAACGAAAATAAACCAAAAAAGCGAAAAAAAGGGGGTTGCAACACGAGGACTTCCCAGGGGGTCACCCATCCTAGTACTACTCTCGCCCAAGCACGCTTAACTGCGGAGTTCTGATGGGATCCGGTGCATTAGTGCTGGTATGATCGCAACCGAAAGAATACCATCCCCTTATTCCTTTATACCTTTCCACGCCTTGATCCCATGCGCACCTATACCCTCATGCGTGGCCTACGTCACGCGCCTCGGGCCCGCCGTGCGCGCGCGCGCTTTCGTCAAGGCCTTCCTTTCACAAAATCGGCCGCTCGGATGCTACGCCAAAGATACAGCGACTAGTAAATAAAATAAACCAAAAAACGAAAATAAACCAAAAAAGCGAAAAAAAGGGGGTTGCAACACGAGGACTTCCCAGGGGGTCACCCATCCTAGTACTACTCTCGCCCAAGCACGCTTAACTGCGGAGTTCTGATGGGATCCGGTGCATTAGTGCTGGTATGATCGCAACCGAAAGAATACCATCCCCTTATTCCTTTATACCTTTCCACGCCTTGATCCCATGCGCACCTATGCCCTCATGCGTGGCCTACGTCACGCGCCTCGGGCCCGCCGTGCGCGCGCGCGCCTTCGTCAAAGCCTTCCTTTCACAAAATCGGCCGCTCGGATGCTACGCCAAAGATACAGCGACTAGTAAATAAAATAAACCAAAAAACGAAAATAAACCAAAAAAGCGAAAAAAAGGGGGTTGCAACACGAGGGCTTCCCAGGGGGTCACCCATCCTAGTACTACTCTCGCCCAAGCACGCTTAACTGCGGAGTTCTGATGGGATCCGGTGCATTAGTGCTGGTATGATCGCAACCGAAAGAATACCATCCCCTTATTCCTTTATACCTTTCCACGTCTTGATCCCATGCGCACCTATGCCCTCATGCGTGGCCTACGTCACGCGCCTCGGGCCCGCCGTGCGCGCGCGCGCTTTCGTCAAGGCCTTCCTTTCACAAAATCGGCCGCTCGGATGCTACGCCAAATATACAGCGACTAGTAAATAAAATAAACCAAAAAACGAAAATAAACTAAAAAAGCGAAAAAAAGGGGGTTGCAACACGAGGACTTCCCAGGGGGTCACCCATCCTAGTACTACTCTCGCCCAAGCACGCTTAACTGCGGAGTTCTGATGGGATCTGGTGCATTAGTGCTGGTATGATCGCTACCGAAAGAATACCATCCCCTTATTCCTATATACCTTTCCACGCCTTGATCCAATGCACACCTATGCCCTCATGCGTGGCCTACGTCACGCGCCTCGGGCCCGACGTGCGCGCGCGCGCCTTCGTCAAAGCCTTCCTTTCACAAAATCGGCCGCACGGATGCTACGCCAAATATACAGCGACTAGTAAATAAAATAAACCAAAAAACGAAAATAAACCAAAAAAGCGAAAAAAAGGGGGTTGCAACACGAGGACTTCCCAGGGGGTCACCCATCCTAGTACTACTCTCGCCCAAGCACGCTTAACTGCGGAGTTCTGATAGGATCCGGTGCATTAGTGCTGGTATGATCGCAACCGAAAGAATACCATCTCCTTATTCCTTTATACGTTTCCACGCCTTGATCCCATGCGCACCTATGCCCTCATGCGTGGCCTACGTCACGCGCCTCGGGCCCGCCGTGCGCGCGCGCGCCTTCGTCAAGGCCTTCCTTTCACAAATCGGCCGCTCGGATGCTACGCCAAAGATACAGCGACTAGTAAATAAAATAAACCAAAAAACGAAAATAAACCAAAAAAGCGAAAAAAAGGGGGTTGCAACACGAGGACTTCCCAGGGGGTCACCCATCCTAGTACTACTCTCGCCCAAGCACGCTTAACTGCGGAGTTCTGATGGGATCCGGTGCATTAGTGCTGGTATGATCGCAACCGAAAGAATACCATCCCCTTATTCCTTTATACCTTTCCACGCCTTGATCCCATGCGCACCTATGCCCTCATGCGTGGCCTACGTCACGCGCCTCGGGCCCGCCGTGCGCGCACGCGCCTTCGTCAAAGCCTTCCTTTCACAAAATCGGCCGCTCGGATGCTACGCCAAAGATACATCGACTAGTAAATAAAATAAACCAAAAAACGAAAATAAACCAAAAAAGCGAAAAAAAGGGGGTTGCAACACGAGGACTTCCCAGGGGGTCACCCATCCTAGTACTACTCTCGCCCAAGCACGCTTAACTGCGGAGTTCTGATGGGATCCGGTGCATTAGTGCTGGTATGATCGCAACCGAAAGAATACCATCCCCTTATTCCTTTATACCTTTCCACGCCTTGATCCCATGCGCACCTATGCCCTCATGCGTGGCCTACGTCACGCGCCTCGGGCCCGCCGTGCGCGCGCGCGCCTTCGTCAAAGCCGTCCTTTCACAAAATCGGCCGCTCGGATGCTACGCCAAAGATACAGCGACTAGTAAATAAAATAAACCAAAAAACGTAAATAAACCAAAAAAGCGAAAAAAAGGGGGTTGCAGCACGAGGACTTCCCAGGGGGTCACCCATCCTAGTACTACTCTCGCCCAAGCACGCTTAACTGCGGAGTTCTGATGGGATCCGGTGCATTAGTGCTGGTATGATCGCAACCGAAAGAATACCATCCCCTTATTCCTTTATACCTTTCCACGCCTTGATCCCATGCGCACCTATGCCCTCATGCGTGGCCTACGTCACGCGCCTCGGGCCCGCCGTGCGCGCGCGCGCCTTCGTCAAAGCCTTCCTTTCACAAAATCGGCCGCTCGGATGCTACGCCAAAGATACAGCGACTAGTAAATAAAATAAACCAAAAAACGAAAATAAACCAAAAAAGCGAAAAAAAGGGGGTTGCAACACGAGGACTTCCCAGGGGGTCACCCATCCTAGTACTACTCTCGCCCAAGCACGCTTAACTGCGGAGTTCTGATGGGATCCGGTGCATTAGTGCTGGTATGATCGCAACCGAAAGAATACCATCCCCTTATTCCTTTATACCTTTCCATGCCTTGATCCCATGCGCACCTATGCCCTCATGCGTGGCCTACGTCACGCGCCTCGGGCCCGCCGTGCGCGCGCGCGCCTTCGTCAAGGCCTTCCTTTCACAAAATCGGCCGCTCGGATGCTACGCCAAATATACAGCGACTAGTAAATAAAATAAACCAAAAAACGAAAATAAACCAAAAAAGCGAAAAAAAGGGGGTTGCAACACGAGGACTTCCCAGGGGGTCACCCATCCTAGTACTACTCTCGCCCAAGCACGCTTAACTGCGGAGTTCTGATGGGATCTGGTGCATTAGTGCTGGTATGATCGCTACCGAAAGAATACCATCCCCTTATTCCTTTATACCTTTCCACGCCTTGATCCCATGCACACCTATGCCCTCATGCGTGGCCTACGTCACGCGCCTCGGGCCCGCCGTGCGCGCGCGCGCCTTCGTCAAAGCCTTCCTTTCACAAAATCGGCCGCACGGATGCTACGCCAAATATACAGCGACTAGTAAATAAAATAAACCAAAAAACGAAAATAAACCAAAAAAGCGAAAAAAAGGGGGTTGCAACACGAGGACTTCCCAGGGGGTCACCCATCCTAGTACTACTCTCGCCCAAGCACGCTTAACTGCGGAGTTCTGATAGGATCCGGTGCATTAGTGTTGGTATGATCGCAACCGAAAGAATACCATCCCCTTATTCCTTTATACGTTTCCACGCCTTGATCCCATGCGCACCTATGCCCTCATGCGTGGCCTACGTCACGCGCCTCGGGCCCGCCGTGCGCGCGCGCGCCTTCGTCAAGGCCTTCCTTTCACAAATCGGCCGCTCGGATGCTACGCCAAAGATACAGCGACTAGTAAATAAAATAAACCAAAAAACGAAAATAAACCAAAAAAGCGAAAAAAAGGGGGTTGCAACACGAGGACTTCCCAGGGGGTCACCCATCCTAGTACTACTCTCGCCCAAGCACGCTTAACTGCGGAGTTCTGATGGGATCCGGTGCATTAGTGCTGGTATGATCGCAACCGAAAGAATACCATCCCCTTATTCCTTTATACCTTTCCACGCCTTGATCCCATGCGCACCTATGCCCTCATGCGTGGCCTACGTCACGCGCCTCGGGCCCGCCGTGCGCGCGCGCGCCTTCGTCAAGGCCTTCCTTTCACAAATCGGCCGCTCGGATGCTACGCCAAAGATACAGCGACTAGTAAATAAAATAAACCAAAAAACGAAAATAAACCAAAAAAGCGAAAAAAAGGGGGTTGCAACACGAGGACTTCCCAGGGGGTCACCCATCCTAGTACTACTCTCGCCCAAGCACGCTTAACTGCGGAGTTCTGATGGGATCCGGTGCATTAGTGCTGGTATGATCGCAACCGAAAGAATACCATCCCCTTATTCCTTTATACCTTTCCACGCCTTGATCCCATGCGCACCTATGCCCTCATGCGTGGCCTACGTCACGCGCCTCGGGCCCGCCGTGCTCGCGCGCGCCTTCGTCAAAGCCTTCCTTTCACAAAATCGGCCGCTCGGATGCTACGCCAAAGATACAGCGACTAGTAAATAAAATAAACCAAAAAACGAAAATAAACCAAAAAAGCGAAAAAAAGGGGGTTGCAACACGAGGGCTTCCCAGGGGGTCACCCATCCTAGTACTACTCTCGCCCAAGCACGCTTAACTGCGGAGTTCTGATGGGATCCGGTGCATTAGTGCTGGTATGATCGCAACCGAAAGAATACCATCCCCTTATTCCTTTATACCTTTCCACGTCTTGATCCCATGCGCACCTATGCCCTCATGCGTGGCCTACGTCACGCGCCTCGGGCCCGCCGTGCGCGCGCGCGCTTTCGTCAAGGCCTTCCTTTCACAAAATCGGCCGCTCGGATGCTACGCCAAATATACAGCGACTAGTAAATAAAATAAACCAAAAAACGAAAATAAACTAAAAAAGCGAAAAAAAGGGGGTTGCAACACGAGGACTTCCCAGGGGGTCACCCATCCTAGTACTACTCTCGCCCAAGCACGCTTAACTGCGGAGTTCTGATGGGATCTGGTGCATTAGTGCTGGTATGATCGCTACCGAAAGAATACCATCCCCTTATTCCTTTATACCTTTCCACGCCTTGATCCAATGCACACCTATGCCCTCATGCGTGGCCTACGTCACGCGCCTCGGGCCCGCCGTGCGCGCGCGCGCCTTCGTCAAAGCCTTCCTTTCACAAAATCGGCCGCACGGATGCTACGCCAAATATACAGCGACTAGTAAATAAAATAAACCAAAAAACGAAAATAAACCAAAAAAGCGAAAAAAAGGGGGTTGCAACACGAGGACTTCCCAGGGGGTCACCCATCCTAGTACTACTCTCGCCCAAGCACGCTTAACTGCGGAGTTCTGATAGGATCCGGTGCATTAGTGCTGGTATGATCGCAACCGAAAGAATACCATCTCCTTATTCCTTTATACGTTTCCACGCCTTGATCCCATGCGCACCTATGCCCTCATGCGTGGCCTACGTCACGCGCCTCGGGCCCGCCGTGCGCGCGCGCGCCTTCGTCAAGGCCTTCCTTTCACAAATCGGCCGCTCGGATGCTACGCCAAAGATACAGCGACTAGTAAATAAAATAAACCAAAAAACGAAAATAAACCAAAAAAGCGAAAAAAAGGGGGTTGCAACACGAGGACTTCCCAGGGGGTCACCCATCCTAGTACTACTCTCGCCCAAGCACGCTTAACTGCGGAGTTCTGATGGGATCCGGTGCATTAGTGCTGGTATGATCGCAACCGAAAGAATACCATCCCCTTATTCCTTTATACCTTTCCACGCCTTGATCCCATGCGCACCTATGCCCTCATGCGTGGCCTACGTCACGCGCCTCGGGACCGCCGTGCGCGCGCGCGCCTTCGTCAAGGCCTTCCTTTCACAAAATCGGCCGCTCGGATGCTACGCCAAAGATACAGCGACTAGTAAATAAAATAAACCAAAAAACGAAAATAAACCAAAAAAGCGAAAAAAAGGGGGTTGCAACACGAGGACTTCCCAGGGGGTCACCCATCCTAGTACTACTCTCGCCCAAGCACGCTTAACTGCGGAGTTCTGATGGGATCCGGTGCATTAGTGCTGGTATGATCGCAACCGAAAGAATACCATCCCCTTATTCCTTTATACCTTTCCACGCCTTGATCCCATGCGCACCTATGCCCTCATGCGTGGCCAACGTCACGCGCCTCGGGCCCGCCGTGCGCGCGCGCGCCTTCGTCAAAGCCTTCCTTTCACAAAATCGGCCGCTCGGATGCTACGCCAAAGATACAGCGACTAGTAAATAAAATAAACCAAAAAACGAAAATAAACCAAAAAAGCGAAAAAAAGGGGGTTGCAACACGAGGACTTCCCAGGGGGTCACCCATCCTAGTACTACTCTCGCCCAAGCACGCTTAACTGCGGAGTTCTGATGGGATCCGGTGCATTAGTGCTGGTATGATCGCAACCGAAAGAATACCATCCCCTTATTCCTTTATACCTTTCCACGCCTTGATCCCATGCGCACCTATGCCCTCATGCGCGGCCTACGTCACGCGCCTCGGGCCCGCCGTGCGCGCGCGCTTTCGTCAAAGCCTTCCTTTCACAAAATCGGCCGCTCGGATGCTACGCCAAAGATACAGCGACTAGTAAATAAAATAAACCAAAAAACGAAAATAAACCAAAAAAGCGAAAAAAATGGGGTTGCAACACGAGGACTTCCCAGGGGGTCACCCATCCTAGTACTACTCTCGCCCAAGCACGCTTAACTGCGGAGTTCTGATGGGATCCGGTGCATTAGTACTGGTATGATCGCAACCGAAAGAATACCATCCCCTTATTCCTTTATACCTTTCCACGCCTTGATCCCATGCGCACCTATGCCCTCATGCGGGGCCTACGTCACGCGCCTCGGGCCCGCCGTGCGCGCGCGCGCCTTCGTCAAGGCCTTCCTTTCACAAAATCGGCCGCTCGGATGCTACGCCAAAGATACAGCGACTAGTAAATAAAATAAACCAAAAAACGAAAATAAACCAAAAAAGCGAAAAAAAGGGGGTTGCAACACGAGGACTTCCCAGGGGGTCACCCATCCTAGTACTACTCTCGCCCAAGCACGCTTAACTGCGGAGTTCTGATGGGATCCGGTGCATTAGTGCTGGTATGATCGCAACCGAAAGAATACCATCCCCTTATTCCTTTATACCTTTCCACGCCTTGATCCCATGCGCACCTATGCCCTCATGCGTGGCCTACGTCACGCGCCTCGGGCCCGCCGTGCGCGCGCGCGCCTTCGTCAAGGCCTTCCTTTCACAAAATCGGCCGCTCGGATGCTACGCCAAAGATACAGCGACTAGTAAATAAAATAAACCAAAAAACGAAAATAAACCAAAAAAGCGAAAAAAAGGGGGTTGCAACACGAGGACTTCCCAGGGGGTCACCCATCCTAGTACTACTCTCGCCCAAGCACGCTTAACTGCGGAGTTCTGTTGGGATCCGGTGCATTAGTGCTGGTATGATCGCAACCGAAAGAATACCATCCCCTTATTCCTTTATACCTTTCCACGCCTTGATCCCATGCGCACCTATGCCCTCATGCGTGGCCTACGTCACGCGCCTCGGGCCCGCCGTGCGCGCGCGCGCCTTCGTCAAGGCCTTCCTTTCACAAAATCGGCCGCTCGGATGCTACGCCAAAGATACAGCGACTAGTAAATAAAATAAACCAAAAAACGAAAATAAACCAAAAAGGCGAAAAAAAGGGGGTTGCAACACGAGGACTTCCCAGGGGGTCACCCATCCTAGTACTACTCTCGCCCAAGCACGCTTAACTGCGGAGTTCTGATGGGATCCGGTGCATTAGTGCTGGTATGATCGCAACCGAAAGAATACCATCCCCTTATTCCTTTATACCTTTCCACGCCTTGATCCCATGCGCACCTATGCCCTCATGCGTGGCCTACGTCACGCGCCTCGGGCCCGCCGTGCGCGCGCGCGCCTTCGTCAAGGCCTTCCTTTCACAAAATCGGCCGCTCGGATGCTACGCCAAAGATACAGCGACTAGTAAATAAAATAAACCAAAAAACGAAAATAAACCAAAAAAGCGAAAAAAAGGGGGTTGCAACACGAGGACTTCCCAGGGGGTCACCCATCCTAGTACTACTCTCGCCCAAGCACGCTTAACTGCGGAGTTCTGATGGGATCCGGTGCATTAGTGCTGGTATGATCGCAACCGAAAGAATACCATCCCCTTATTCCTTTATACCTTTCCACGCCTTGATCCCATGCGCACCTATGCCCTCATGCGTGGCCTACGTCACGCGCCTCGGGCCCGCCGTGCGCGCGCGCGCCTTCGTCAAGGCCTTCCTTTCACAAAATCGGCCGCTCGGATGCTACGCCAAAGATACAGCGACTAGTAAATAAAATAAACCAAAAAACGAAAATAAACCAAAAAAGCGAAAAAAAGGGGGTTGCAACACGAGGACTTCCCAGGGGGTCACCCATCCTAGTACTACTCTCGCCCAAGCACGCTTAACTGCGGAGTTCTGATGGGATCCGGTGCATTAGTGCTGGTATGATCGCAACCGAAAGAATACCATCCCCTTATTCCTTTATACCTTTCCACGCCTTGATCCCATGCGCACCTATGCCCTCATGCGTGGCCTACGTCACGCGCCTCGGGCCCGCCGTGCGCGCGCGCGCCTTCGTCAAGGCCTTCCTTTCACAAAATCGGCCGCTCGGATGCTACGCCAAAGATACAGCGACTAGTAAATAAAATAAACCAAAAAACGAAAATAAACCAAAAAAGCGAAAAAAAGGGGGTTGCAACACGAGGACTTCCCAGGGGGTCACCCATCCTAGTACTACTCTCGCCCAAGCACGCTTAACTGCGGAGTTCTGATGGGATCCGGTGCATTAGTGCTGGTATGATCGCAACCGAAAGAATACCATCCCCTTATTCCTTTATACCTTTCCACGCCTTGATCCCATGCGCACCTATGCCCTCATGCGTGGCCTACGTCACGCGCCTCGGGCCCGCCGTGCGCGCGCGCGCCTTCGTCAAGGCCTTCCTTTCACAAAATCGGCCGCTCGGATGCTACGCCAAAGATACAGCGACTAGTAAATAAAATAAACCAAAAAACGAAAATAAACCAAAAAAGCGAAAAAAAGGGGGTTGCAACACGAGGACTTCCCAGGGGGTCACCCATCCTAGTACTACTCTCGCCCAAGCACGCTTAACTGCGGAGTTCTGATGGGATCCGGTGCATTAGTGCTGGTATGATCGCAACCGAAAGAATACCATCCCCTTATTCCTTTATACCTTTCCACGCCTTGATCCCATGCGCACCTATGCCCTCATGCGTGGCCTACGTCAAGCGCCTCGGGCCCGCCGTGCGCGCGCGCGCCTTCGTCAAGGCCTTCCTTTCACAAAATCGGCCGCTCGGATGCTATGCCAAAGATACAGCGACTAGTAAATAAAATAAACCAAAAAACGAAAATAAACCAAAAAAGCGAAAAAAAGGGGGTTGCAACACGAGGACTTCCCAGGGGGTCACCCATCCTAGTACTACTCTCGCCCAAGCACGCTTAACTGCGGAGTTCTGATGGGATCCGGTGCATTAGTGCTGGTATGATCGCAACCGAAAGAATACCATCCCCTTATTCCTTTATACCTTTCCACGCCTTGATCCCATGCGCACCTATGCCCTCATGCGCGGCCTACGTCACGCGCCTCGGGCCCGCCGTGCGCGCGCGCGCCTTCGTCAAGGCCTTCCTTTCACAAAATCGGCCGCTCGGATGCTACGCCAAAGATACAGCGACTAGTAAATAAAATAAACCAAAAAACGAAAATAAACCAAAAAAGCGAAAAAAAGGGGGTTGCAACACGAGGACTTCCCAGGGGGTCACCCATCCTAGTACTACTCTCGCCCAAGCACGCTTAACTGCGGAGTTCTGATGGGATCCGGTGCATTAGTGCTGGTATGATCGCAACCGAAAGAATACCATCCCCTTATTCCTTTATACCTTTCCACGCCTTGATCCCATGCGCACCTATGCCCTCATGCGTGGCCTACGTCACGCGCCTCGAGCCCGCCGTGCGCGCGCGCGCCTTCGTCAAGGCCTTCCTTTCACAAAATCGGCCGCTCGGATGCTACGCCAAAGATACAGCGACTAGTAAATAAAATAATCCAAAAAACGAAAATAAACCAAAAAAGCGAAAAAAAGGGGGTTGCAACACGAGGACTTCCCAGGGGGTCACCCATCCTAGTACTACTCTCGCCCAAGCACGCTTAACTGCGGAGTTCTGATGGGATCCGGTGCATTAGTGCTGGTATGATCGCAACCGAAAGAATACCATCCCCTTATTCCTTTATACCTTTCCACGCCTTGATCCCATGCGCACCTATGCCCTCATGCGTGGCCTACGTCACGCGCCTCGGGCCCGCCGTGCGCGCGCGCGCCTTCGTCAAGGCCTTCCTTTCACAAAATCGGCCGCTCGGATGCTACGCCAAAGGTACAGCGACTAGTAAATAAAATAAACCAAAAAACGAAAATAAACCAAAAAAGCGAAAAAAAGGGGGTTGCAACACGAGGACTTCCCAGGGGGTCACCCATCCTAGTACTACTCTCGCCCAAGCACGCTTAACTGCGGAGTTCTGATGGGATCCGGTGCATTAGTGCTGGTATGATCGCAACCGAAAGAATACCATCCCCTTATTCCTTTATACCTTTCCACGCCTTGATCCCATGCGCACCTATGCCCTCATGCGCGGCCTACGTCACGCGCCTCGGGCCCGCCGTGCGCGCGCGCCTTCGTCAAAGCCTTCCTTTCACAAAATCGGCCGCTCGGATGCTACGCCAAAGATACAGCGACTAGTAAATAAAATAAACCAAAAAACGAAAATAAACCAAAAAAGCGAAAAAAAAGGGGTTGCAACACGAGGACTTCCCAGGGGGTCACCCATCCTAGTACTACTCTCGCCCAAGCACGCTTAACTGCGGAGTTCTGATGGGATCCGGTGCATTAGTGCTGGTATGATCGCAACCGAAAGAATACCATCCCCTTATTCCTTTATATCTTTCCACGCCTTGATCCCATGCGCACCTATGCCCTCATGCGTGGCCTACGTCACGCGCCTCGGGCCCGCCGTGCGCGCGCGCGCCTTCGTCAAGGCCTTCCTTTCACAAAATCGGCCGCTCGGATGCTACGCCAAAGATACAGCGACTAGTAAATAAAATAAACCAAAAAACGAAAATAAATCAAAAAAGCGAAAAAAAGGGGGTTGCAACACGAGGACTTCCCAGGGGGTCACCCATCCTAGTACTACTCTCGCCCAAGCACGCTTAACTGCGGAGTTCTGATGGGATCCGGTGCATTAGTGCTGGTATGATCGCAACCGAAAGAATACCATCCCCTTATTCCTTTATACCTTTCCACGCCTTGATCCCATGCGCACCTATGCCCTCATGCGTGGCCTACGTCACGCGCCTCGGGCCCGCCGTGCGCGCGCGCGCCTTCGTCAAGGCCTTCCTTTCACAAAATCGGCCGCTCGGATGCTACGGCAAAGATACAGCGAGGCATAAAACTAACCCTTTTTTAGTACTAATATTGGAAAAAGAGTGTTTTTGTCTTCCTTTTGTATTTTCAGGATTAAATGAGTTCAAAAACGCAAAAGAAGCAAAAAGACAGCTAAATCCAACATAAATACAAGAAAAGGAACATTAGCGGATTGCCCGAACCCTCAACGGCACCTTCCAAAGCAAAATAGAGAAAACAGAAGGCTGAACACGCCCCGTGTTCAGCCAGCACGGGGTCGTGCCCAAGAAGCAGCAGAAAAGACAAACCTATAGAAGCTTCTATTGCCCACCACGGGCCGTGCTCAGCGGACACAGGGGGGCGTGCCGAAAGTACTGCAGGCGTATTAATTGTAATTGCGAATTACAATTAATGAAGAGAGAGAGTGTCAGACAGGCACGGGGCCGTGCCCAGCGGACACGGGGCCGTGCCCAGGCCTCTGTTCAGCCTATAAATAGGAGTGCTTGGTTTCATTGCAACTCATCCCTTGGCACACCACCTCTCTCACACTTCATCCACCACCCACCACCATCACAACACCATCATCCACCACCATCATCCATTGTCCATCATAGAGTGTGTGAGTCGTCTCGGGATCCAAGATTGATCGTAAGAGTTCTTGACAATCAAGGCCATGTTTGCCTAAGTCTCTTACATCACTTGGTGAAGACAAAGTGTCTAGTATAATACTTTTTATTTCTAATCTTTTGCACTTTTTATTTGGTTTTGTATTAATGACTTTAATAACTAGTTACTTATGTTGAAGGTGATCTTTCCTTATCGTTTGTCCGTGGTGTCTTGGCATTATTTTACTGTCTATATAAAATAAAGGATTTTCACCATTCATATCTCCACGGTCTATATGGAGGTATGTTGGCTACCTGGTAGGGGGTTAAGGGAACGGTTTGGTAAAGGTCTTGCCATTGTTCAGCGTTTAGAGGTCCTGCAATGGACCTGGGTCAAATTTAGTAGGACCTCCTTCAATACTTCACGGTATTGGATGGCGGGGGTCCAAACTCTTTGATCCCCTCATAAGTTAACTACTATTAATACTATAACCCGGCTATTTAGGACTGTATCCCTGCTGACTCAGACTACTTAGTCGAGGGTAACGTCACCGCCAAAAGCGGGGCCTACCACAATACTGCATTAATAACTTAATTCATTATCTTCCAATAATCCACCCCTTTAGGATTGTATCCCTGCTGACTCAAACTACTGGGGTGAGGGTAACGTCACCTTCAAAAGAGGGGCCTACTACAATAACTAAGATAATCTCTTAATTATGTGCAAAAGTGCGGAAATAATCAAAGGTTATACTAGATACGAGTCGGAACCAAGTGATTCATCTTGTCTATCTGTTTTTATTTTATTTTTATTTTCAGCATTTTAGTTAGTTTTTATTTTTCTTAGTTTAAAACATTTTTCTAAACTTTTATTTTGGTTAGACGTTGAGGATAAACCGATACTAAAAGCTCTTGTGTCCTTGGACGACCTCGGTATCTTACCAACGCTATACTACACTCAACGATGGGTGCACTTGCCCATATGTGTGTTTAGTGTTAGTGAAATATCGTGTTTTATAAATTTAAAACTTGGCTAAAATAAGTGTTAAAAAGGGCTTAAAATATACACCTAAAATATATAACACTTCGCACGCATCAAGTTTTTGGCGCCGCTGCCGGGGACACAAGGATTTTAAGAAAGCTTAAAATCGACGGCCTAATCAGTTTTTTCAAAACTTTTTTTTTTAAACGCGCGCACATTTTTCTGCATTTAGTTTAGTTTTGCATTTACAGTATCCTGTACACGGGGCCGTGTTCAGTGAACACGGGGCCGTGCTGCAGATTTTTCATAAACGCCCAGTAACAGTAGCTTGAACACGGGCCGTGCTCACTGAACACGCCCCGTGCTCAACTAGATCAGTCAATTTAATTAAAACGCCCAGATACAGATTCTGAACACGGGGCCGTGTTCACTCAACACGGGGCCGTGTCCAGCCTCTGTCTCCGTTTTTATTTTTGTTTTCTGATCTCGAGACTTGGTTGTGGTCTGCTGAGTGATTCTTATGGATCAATACTCAGGAGGTTACAACTACACCTATGATGAGGATGATTATAGGGGTAATTATTGCACAAATTGTCGTAATACACGTTCAATTCAAGATAATCACTCGTACCAACCATCCAATTCATACACTTACTATGAGGAACCCAGGTACGAACCATCAACTTCATACACATCCTATGAAGACCAAAGGTATGAACCTCCTCCCTCATACTCATATTTTGATGAACCAAGGTATGAGCCTTCTTACTCATACTTTGAGGAACCAAGGTATGAGCCACCACCTTCATATGCTTACTATGAGGAACCTTGGCATGAACAACCCACCTCATATGAGTATTATGAAGAACAAAATTACGAACCTTATCCATCATATGCTTACAATGAAGAACAATGGTGCGAACCATCAACTTCATATGGGTATTATGAGGAACAAAGGGTCGAACAACCGGATTCAAGCTTAGAAAATAATGATTCTTTTTCTATAACCGAAGTGACCGATAGGATATTAGAGCACATTAGAGTTATTGATCGATGTATAAAAGAAGCTCGCGCAAGGGAAGAGGAGTCCCGCGCAAGAGAAGAATTAAAAAAGGAAGAGATAACTAAAAATGAAAAAATGGAAGAACAAATAAGTGAAAAACCGACACATGAGTTAAACAACGAAAAAGGTGAGTCCGACAACGTTAAAATCCAAGAAGAGTCTAATTTTGAAGAAATTCATCTCTTGTCACCTTCTTTCGAAAATCATTGTTTAGTACCCACTCATGCTAAGTTTCTAAAAGAGTTAAACACTAACACTAAAATTGACGAAACGGTAAGTGTTAAGTTAACTAATGATCAAACTTCACTAATAAAAGAAGACCCATTTGAAATTAACATCACACCGGTTCCATGTTTCTTTCAAAATTCGTTTATTAGTAATGTCACAATCGATAAAGATCTTTGTGTTAACATAATACCTAACTACCTTTTCGAAAAATTAAGTATTAGTGATTTTTCTCCACTTCAAATACCCATTTTTCTATCCAATCGGAAAGTAATAAAATCAATCGGTATAGTTGAAGATGTCTTGGTTCAAACAAATCAAATGGTAGTTCCAACCGACTTTGTCATCCTCAATGACGCTCCTCTAGTGTTGGGGCGACCATTTGTAAAGACATACGAAGCTTTGAAAAACCGGAAGTTCAATAATCTACCTCTTCAATTAGGGGCATTTAAAAGAAGTGTCGATCTCGAACGATCAATGAAATATCCATTCGGCAATAATGACCCCCTAATTGAAGATGAAGATGAACCACCCGATACAAGTGAAGAGACTGACTACTTTGTTGAAGAAGAGGTCGCCATAGAACAAACTTTTAAAGTTCTTGATCGAAACGAGCAACCAAATAAGGAGTCTCCTAAAGACCCACCACTTGAGCTCAAAGAACTTCCAAAAGGTTTGGAATATGCTTTTCTAGACAAAGATGGTAAATTACCTGTAATTATTTCGTCTAAATTAGATAACCTAGAAAAAGAAAAACTAGTTAGTCTTTTGAAAAAACACAAAAATGCAATAGCTTGGAAACTTGTTGACATAAAAGGAATTAGTCCTTCTATGTGCACACACAAAATTTTGATGAACGATGACTACAAATCTGTCATACAACCACAACGTCGAGTAAATCCAAATGTTCAAGAAGTGGTTAAAAATGAAGTCATCAAATTACTTGACGCAGGACTTATCTATCCTATTTCCGATAGTCCTTGGGTAAGTCCCGTCCAAGTAGTTCCAAAGAAAGGAGGTATGACGGTAATTACTAACGAAAAAAATGAATTAATACCGACAAGAACCGTCACAGGATGGAGAGTATGTATAGATTATAGACGATTAAACGAAGCAACAAGAAAGGATCATTTTCCTTTACCCTTCATTGATCAGATGTTAGAAAGATTATCCGGTCATAAATTTTACTGTTTCTTGGATGGTTTTTCAGGTTACTTTCAAATCCCGATAGCACCCGAAGACCAAGAAAAGACAACATTCACATGCCCCTATGGAACTTTTGCATATCGACGCATGCCGTTTGGTCTATGTAATGCCCCCGCAACATTCCAACGTTGCATGGTAGCCATTTTCCATGACATGATAGAAAAGACAATGGAAGTCTTCATGGACGACTTTTCTATCTTTGGGGATTCATACGACCAATGCCTCGATAACCTTGAACGAATGCTATCCCGATGTGAGGAAACTAACCTCGCCCTTAATTGGGAAAAATGCCATTTCATGGTAACGGAGGGAATAGTACTCGGTCACAAGATCTCAAGCGAAGGAATGGAGGTGGATCGAGCCAAAATAGATACCATTTCTAGGTTACCTCCTCCATCCTCCGTAAGAGCGATTAGAAGTTTCCTAGGGCATGCCGGATTTTATAGGAGATTTATCAAAGACTTTTCAAAAATCTCAAGACCGCTAACAAAGCTACTTGAAAAAGATGCTCCTTTCATCTTTGACAAGGATTGCAATCAAGCATTTCTAACCCTGAAGGAAATGCTAGTCAATGCACCTATCATGATAGCACCTGATTGGAAATTTCCTTTTGAAATCATGTGCGATGCTAGTGACTTTGCAGTTGGAGCTGTCTTGGGACAGAGAAAAGAAAAGCGTTTCCACCCAATATATTATGCTAGTAAAACACTTAACGATGCACAAGAAAATTACACAACAACTGAAAAAGAGTTACTAGCTGTGGTATTTGCTTTTGATAAATTTCGCTCTTATCTTGTTCTTTCTAAAACTATAGTCTACACAGACCATGCAGCCATTCGATATCTCTTTAAGAAGCAAGACGCAAAACCACGTTTGATTAGGTGGATTCTACTCCTCCAAGAATTCGACATTGAAATCAAAGACAAAAGAGGAGCAGAAAATACCGCAGCAGATCATCTTTCACGCTTAGAAGACCCAGCTTTGGAAGCGACCAGGGGCGAGCAAATCAACGAAAAATTCCCAACTGAATCCCTGGAAATGGTGGAATTTAAGGAAGAACCATGGTACGCCGACTTTGCCAACTACTTAGCTAGTGGAATAGTCGTAAAAGGATGGCCACATCATCAAAGAAAAAAATTCTTTGCCAATGTGAAACATTATTTTTGGGAAGATCCATATCTTTTCAAAATGTGTGCCGACCAACTCGTCAGACGCTGCGTACATGGTAGTGAAGCCAGAAGAATTCTTCGCCATTGTCACGAAGGTCCATACGGAGGACATCATGGTGCTGCCAGTACCGCACGAAAGGTATTTGATTCAGGATTTTATTGGCCAACCATTTACAAAGATGCCCAAAATCTTGTAAAGACATGTGATGCTTGCCAAAGAACAGGTAATATTTCTTCCAAAAACGAAATGCCACAAAATGGCATTCTTGTTTGTGAAATTTTTGATGTGTGGGGACTCGACTTTATGGGACCTTTTCCACCATCGAAAGGAAACAAATACATACTTGTGGCAGTAGATTACCTGTCTAAATGGGCCGAGGCCGAAGCACTTCCAACAAATGATGGAAGAGTAGTGGTAAGATTTCTGAAAAAATTATTCTCTCGTTTTGGCACACCCAAAGCTTTAATAAGTGATAGAGGTACCCATTTTTGTAATCATCAACTTGAAAATTTTTTAACAAGATATGGGGTCTATCACCGGGTTTCGACAGCTTATCACCCTCAAACAAACGGACAAGCCGAAGTGACCAATAGAGGGTTAAAACGAATACTTGAAAAAACCGTAGGGTTAAATAGAAAGGAATGGGCTAATAAATTAGATGATGCTTTATGGGCTTTTCGAACTGCTTATAAAACAACGATAGGTACAACCCCATATAAGCTAGTCTATGGAAAAAGTTGCCACTTGCCAGTAGAAATTGCACACAAAGCCTACTGGGCAATCAAAAATGTAAACTTAGATCTAGAATTTGCTGGTAAAAATCGATTTTGTCAAATAAATGAATTAGACGAACTTAGAAATTATGCATACTCAAACTCTGAAATTTATAAGGAAAGAATGAAAGATTGGCATGACAAACATATTAAACCTAATGAATTTCGGGTAGGAGATTTAGTTCTTTTGTTTAATTCACGACTTCGATTGTTTCCTGGTAAATTAAAGTCTAGGTGGTCAGGACCTTTTTCCATCACCCATATTTTTCCACACGGTGCAGTAGAAATTAAACCTCGAAATGGGTCACCTTTTAAAGTCAATGGCCAACGGCTGAAACTCTATCAAGGATTTATTGAGGATGAGGAAGAAGAGATCTCGCTTCAAACCGTGGAAGAATAAAAACATCATGCCTGGTAAGTTATGAACGATTGAGGCGGCAAAATAAAGCGGTAAGTTTTCTAAACCATAGCTTATAGGAGAAAGGGGCACTCACACGCGCACTAAAAAACAAAAAAAAAAAACAAAAAGGGGGCTCGACACGAGGCCGTGTCCGCTGGACACGGGGCCGTGTTCGCGCTGCAGACGGGATAAAACCCCTTTTTCAAAACAGTTTCTTCATTCCACACGCCCCGTTTCCCCACAAAAGCTCTGGTTCCAGGCGATTTTCCGCGAGATTCCAACGTCTCTTACCAATCTAACAACGTCAAGGTATGATTCTGTCACTCGTAGTAGTTAGATTAGTCACTTGCATGTAGTTAATACACCACAAATTTGGGGAAAAATCTAGGGTTCTTGATGTTCATACGGATCGAGCCTAAAATTTTTACCTAAATCTATTTGCATTTAGTTAGATTAGTGTTAAGGGGAGTAAATACACTTGTATTGTTCATAGATTCACCCGATTTCTTGCAAAGACCCCAAACCCTTGTTCTTGAACCGAAAAAGATAAAATTGATAGGGTAAACGGGTTATTTTGGGAAAAACGGAACTTAGGGTTTCATTTTCGGGGGAAACCGCACCTATTGGTTCAAAAATTTTCAAGTTTTCGAAACCGGGTCGAAAAATGGGATTTTTGAGTAACAGACCCCTGAACACGGGGCCGTGTCCGCAGGGCACGGGGTCGTGTCCAGCCCGCTGTTTGCAGTTTTGTCCAAAAATATTTCTGTTTCATGCTAACTTTTGGTGTATTCTTGCAGATGGCCAGGAAGTTCACTAGATTCAACGCCAATGAGCTAGATGCAAGAGCTCGATACGAGCTTCTCCAAACAAGGCCGGAGGAATACCCGAGGCAGGCATGCACAGAACTACTAACCTTGGTGAATCAAGTTGACCGCTTCAACAACATTGTCACGGGACCACTCAGAGTCGCACTAACAACCCGACTCCGTTCTGTTCATGAATGCACCTTGGAATTCTACAGCACCTTTGCATTCAAGTCAAGATGCGAGCCGTTCGATGAAGAAGGGGTGTCATTCAGGTGTGGCGGAACGAGGTATTCGATTTCCATGGCACAATTCGGGTCGATTATCGGGTTGTATGCGGAGGAGGATGCGGGAGACGAAGGAAATACAGGGGGGTTGAGAGAGATCGAAGACAACGAGCGCCAAGCCATGTGGGCTCAGATTGGGGAAGGGTTCTACAATCCGAGCAGCACTAAGAGTACCAAGCTGAGGGATCCGCTTTACAGATACATTCATAGGCTCCTCGGCTACTCTCTTAGCCAAAGGCATGACAGTGGTGGCGTCGTTGGGTTAAGAGATTTGCTTGTCCTCCATTGCATTCACAACCGTAGGCCGCTCGATGTTCCGTACCTTATGCTCCGAAACATGCATCACAACCGCCTTGCTAGTGCACCAACTCCTCTTTTCTTCGGGGGGTGGGTGCACCGTCTCTTCAGGCACTTCGCCCACATTCCGAGGGCATTTGAGAGAAGCCCATGGTCGGGTACGGTGGATATTCACATATGCCGCTCGATGAACCTGGTTTATGAGGCAGAAGATGGGACGGTAACCTTTCAAAGGATGCAAGGTCATGCATGGAACCCGCAAGAAGCACTTGTCCTCCCAGCACCGCAACATCATCAGTACCAATACCCACCCCACGGTGATCCGGGCCAATCATCCTCCTCGGGAGGCAGTTTTCCTAATTTTCAAAGTTTGCATGATTTGTTGCAGGAAAACCTCATGTGTACTCGGAACACCTATAACATGGCGAGCAACACCTACCACCGGGTCGGAGCTATCGAGAGAAACCTATCCGAGATACAAGAAGACGTCGGATACATACGAGACCACATTGCACGCCATGGAGGGGGTGACGATGATGATGATGACGATGATGCCATGGAGTAGGCAGGAGGAGCATAGGAAGAAGCGGTTGATTGGTGGCTCCCCAGGTTAACCCTTTGCAATCTTGAACAATTGATGGCCTGCGTGCCAAGTGTTAGACAATTTACTTTTCCTAACTATTTTCTGCATTTTATTTTTCTTACTTTATGCGTGGAACAATTAACTTTGGTAACGTAGGATGTTGGTATTGCTTGGTGTGGCATTAAGTGTTCAAACAGGTACAAACCAAGGCTTAAGGTGTTAAGCCTCAGCACCTATAAGGCTAGGATGGAAAAACCGGAGGACGAAACCTGTTTTTCAGGCTTCTAGACTGTCCACACGGGGACGTGTCCAGCCAACACGCCCCCGTGCTCACCTCCCTGACCTGCTGTTCGGCAGAATTTTGTCAGACACGTGGCCGTGTCCAGTGGACACGGGGCCGTGTCCACCTTCTGTAAGTTCTTGTTACTGGCACCTGAACACGGGGTCGTGCCCACTCAACACGGGGCCGTGTTCAGTACCCAGTAACACAAATTTTTGCTTTTTAAACACTATTTTACACATCTAATCAACCTAAAAATTTATTTTTGGGACACATTGAGGACAATGTGTAATTTAAGTGTGGGGGGGGATGCTAAAACCTTGAATTTTGCAAGTCCTAAATACAAGCCTTACACAAAACTCTATTGGAACCGCTAATCACCCCAAATTTTTTCAAAAATTTCAATTTTTTTTTACTTGTCTAGGTTTAACTCGGGAAATTCAAGCTCTCAAAAAGGTTATATTTTTACAAATTTACAACCGATAGCGTAGTGATAAAAAGAACCAACATAAGAAAATTATGAAAAGGCATGACAAACTTATTTAAAATTTGATTATATATACTTGATCACATAAAAACCCATTCCCACAAAAGTGAGTTTTGAGCCTTTATTGAGCACTCAATTTCATACCATTTGACTAAATGCTCATTTTTCGTTTCTTGTGTGAATAGCCGCTTGGTTCTTACGACTCTAGAACTTGCCATGACAATACATTCCCGGTCCTTATCAACTTAAACCCGAGTAAGTAAATGATAGAGGCATTAGGACTAACCCCTTTTTCATTTCCACACCATTATTTTTCTTTTTCTTTTACCACCTACCCAAAAATCCCCCTAGTTAGCCCCTTTGAGCCTAAACCTTTTCGTTTCATCACCCAAAACAAAAACCCTTTCACCCACCAAAACCTTTTTCATTTTTAACCCTTTATTTTAGTAACAAGTTCGGTTCTTCGGAAAAAAAAAAATGAAGCAAAAAGAAAATAAACAAACAAAGTAATCAAAAATAACTTTGTTTGAATAAAAGCTTCATCAAAAATAAAATACGAAAACCGACACTTGTTACGCTTTTTTTCTACTAACCACTAACCCAACCACCTACCTTTAACCCTAGCCAACCCTTAACCCACAAAGTCCTCTTGATATCTACAAAGGTATAAAAGTTAAAAAGGAGGAGGATTGATTTCTTGGCAAGCCTATGGTAGGAATAAGTTCCATGCCGCTCTCGAGTGATTCACTAAAAATACACCTTCGGCCGAGTGTGAGTGATTTCCCCGCGAGGTATGTGAACTTGTATATAAATAGAATTTTAAAAAGGCATGTTATGCCCAAATAAGTAATTTCTTTTATGAACAGTTCTAAATAAATCATTACGAATAGGAGTGTAAATAAACAAAAATAAAACCCTAAAAAGATCTTGGAAATCCCGACACTCTATGACAAGCCCAAAACCTTCTCTTCTACCTATTCCATTTGGGAGTGTAAGCCACGTATTAAAGAGTTTTGCTTGAGGACAAGCAAAAGTTCAAGTGTGGGGGTATTTGATGTGTGTAAAATGCAACATATAAATTACATCAAATGAGGCATAAAACTAACCCTTTTTTAGTACTAATATTGGAAAAAGAGTGTTTTTGTCTTCCTTTTGTATTTTCAGGATTAAATGAGTTCAAAAACGCAAAAGAAGCAAAAAGACAGCTAAATCCAACATAAATACAAGAAAAGGAACATTAGCGGATTGCCCGAACCCTCAACGGCACCTTCCAAAGCAAAATAGAGAAAACAGAAGGCTGAACACGCCCCGTGCTCAGCCAGCACGGGGTCGTGCCCAAGAAGCAGCAGAAAAGACAAACCTATAGAAGCTTCTATTGCCCACCACGGGCCGTGCTCAGCGGACACGGGGGGGTGTGCCGAAAGTACTGCAGGCGCATTAATTGTAATTGCGAATTACAATTAATGAAGAGAGAGAGTGTCAGACAGGCACGGGGCCGTGCCCAGCGGACACGGGGCCGTGCCCAGGCCTCTGTTCAGCCTATAAATAGGAGTGCTTGGTTTCATTGCAACTCATCCCTTGGCACACCACCTCTCTCACACTTCATCCACCACCCACCACCATCACAACACCATCATCCATTGTCCATCATAGAGTGTGTGAGTCGTCTCGGGATCCAAGATTGATCGTAAGAGTTCTTGACAATCAAGGCCATGTTTGCCTAAGTCTCTTACATCACTTGGTGAAGACAAAGTGTCTAGTATAATACTTTTTATTTCTAATCTTTTGCACTTTTTATTTGGTTTTGTATTAATGACTTTAATAACTAGTTACTTATGTTGAAGGTGATCTTTCCTTATCGTTTGTCCGTGGTGTCTTGGCATTATTTTACTGTCTATATAAAATAAAGGATTTTCACCATTCATATCTCCACGGTCTATATGGAGGTATGTTGGCTACCTGGTAGGGGGTTAAGGGAACGGTTTGGTAAAGGTCTTGCCATTGTTCAGCGTTTAGAGGTCCTGCAATGGACCTGGGTCAAATTTAGTAGGACCTCCTTCAATACTTCACGGTATTGGATGGCGGGGGTCCAAACTCTTTGATCCCCTCATAAGTTAACTACTATTAATACTATAACCCGGCTATTTAGGACTGTATCCCTGCTGACTCAGACTACTTAGTCGAGGGTAACGTCACCGCCAAAAGCGGGGCCTACCACAATACTGCATTAATAACTTAATTCATTATCTTCCAATAATCCACCCCTTTAGGATTGTATCCCTGCTGACTCAAACTACTGGGGTGAGGGTAACGTCACCTTCAAAAGAGGGGCCTACTACAATAACTAAGATAATCTCTTAATTATGTGCAAAAGTGCGGAAATAATCAAAGGTTATACTAGATACGAGTCGGAACCAAGTGATTCATCTTGTCTATCTGTTTTTATTTTATTTTTATTTTCAGCATTTTAGTTAGTTTTTATTTTTCTTAGTTTAAAACATTTTTCTAAACTTTTATTTTGGTTAGACGTTGAGGATAAACCGGTACTAAAAGCTCTTGGGTCCTTGGACGACCTCGGTATCTTACCAACGCTATACTACACTCAACGATGGGTGCACTTGCCCATATGTGTGTTTAGTGTTAGTGAAATATCGTGTTTTATAAATTTAAAACTTGGCTAAAATAAGTGTTAAAAAGGGCTTAAAATATACACCTAAAATATATAACACTTCGCACGCATCACATGCGCACCTATGCCCTCATGCGTGGCCTACGTCACGCGCCTCGGGCCCGCCGTGCGCGCGCACGCCTTCTTCAAAGCCTTCCTTTCACAAAATCGGCCGCTCGGATGCTACGCCAAAGATACAGCGACTAGTAAATAAAATAAACCAAAAAACGAAAATAAACCAAAAAAGCGAAAAAAAGGGGGTTGCAACACGAGGACTTCCCAGGGGGTCACCCATCCTAGTACTACTCTCGCCCAAGCACGCTTAACTGCGGAGTTCTGATGGGATCCGGTGCATTAGTGCTGGTATGATCGCAACCGAAAGAATACCATCCCCTTATTCCTTTATACCTTTCCACGCCTTGATCCCATGCGCACCTATGCCCTCATGCGTGGCCTACGTCACGCGCCTCGGGCCCGCCGTGCGCGCGCGCGCCTTCGTCAAAGCCTTCCTTTCACAAAATCGGCCGCTCGGATGCTACGCCAAAGATACAGCGACTAGTAAATAAAATAAACCAAAAAACGAAAATAAACCAAAAAAACGAAAAAAAGGGGGTTGCAACACGAGGACTTCCCAGGGGGTCACCCATCCTAGTACTACTCTCGCCCAAGCACGCTTAACTGCGGAGTTCTGATGGGATCCGGTGCATTAGTGCTGGTATGATCGCAACCGAAAGAATACCATCCCCTTATTCCTTTATACCTTTCCACGCCTTGATCCCATGCGCACCTATGCCCTCATGCGTGGCCTACGTCACGCGCCTCGGGCCCGCCGTGCGCAGCGCGCGCCTTCGTCAAAGCGTTCCTTTCACAAAATCGGCCGCTCGGATGCTACGCCAAAGATACAGCGACTAGTAAATAAAATAAACCAAAAAACGAAAATAAACCAAAAAAGCGAAAAAAAGGGGGTTGCAACACGAGGACTTCCCAGGGGGTCACCCATCCTAGTACTACTCTCGCCCAAGCACGCTTAACTGCGGAGTTCTGATGGGATCCGGTGCATTAGTGCTGGTATGATCGCAACCGAAAGAATACCATCCCCTTATTCCTTTATACCTTTCCACGCCTTGATCCCATGCGCACCTATGCCCTCATGCGTGGCCTACGTCACGCGCCTCGGGCCCGCCGTGCGCGCGCGCGCCTTCGTCAAAGCGTTCCTTTCACAAAATCGGCCGCTCGGATGCTACGCCAAAGATACAGCGACTAGTAAATAAAATAAACCAAAAAACGAAAATAAACCAAAAAAGCGAAAAAAAGGGGGTTGCAACACGAGGACTTCCCAGGGGGTCACCCATCCTAGTACTACTCTCGCCCAAGCACGCTTAACTGCGGAGTTCTGATGGGATCCGGTGCATTAGTGCTGGTATGATCGCAACCGAAAGAATACCATCCCCTTATTCCTTTATACCTTTCCACGCCTTGATCCCATGCGCACCTATGCCCTCATGCGTGGCCTACGTCACGCGCCTCGGGCCCGCCGTGCGCGCGCGCGCCTTCGTCAAAGCCTTCCTTTCACAAAATCGGCCGCTCGGATGCTACGCCAAAGATACAGCGACTAGTAAATAAAATAAACCAAAAAACGAAAATAAACCAAAAAAGCGAAAAAAAGGGGGTTGCAACACGAGGACTTCCCAGGGGGTCACCCATCCTAGTACTACTCTCGCCCAAGCACGCTTAACTGCGGAGTTCTGATGGGATCCGGTGCATTAGTGCTGGTATGATCGCAACCGAAAGAATACCATCCCCTTATTCCTTTATACCTTTCCACGCCTTGATCCCATGCGCACCTATGCCCTCATGCGTGGCCTACGTCACGCGCCTCGGGCCCGCCGTGCGCGCGCGCGCCTTCGTCAAAGCGTTCCTTTCACAAAATCGGCCGCTCGGATGCTACGCCAAAGATACAGCGACTAGTAAATAAAATAAACCAAAAAACGAAAATAAACCAAAAAAGCGAAAAAAAGGGGGTTGCAACACGAGGACTTCCCAGGGGGTCACCCATCCTAGTACTACTCTCGCCCAAGCACGCTTAACTGCGGAGTTCTGATGGGATCCGGTGCATTAGTGCTGGTATGATCGCAACCGAAAGAATACCATCCCCTTATTCCTTTATACCTTTCCACGCCTTGATCCCATGCGCACCTATGCCCTCATGCGTGGCCTACGTCACGCGCCTCGGGCCCGCCGTGCGCGCGCGCGCCTTCGTCAAAGCCTTCCTTTCACAAAATCGGCCGCTCGGATGCTACGCCAAAGATACAGCGACTAGTAAATAAAATAAACCAAAAAACGAAAATAAACCAAAAAAGCGAAAAAAAGGGGGTTGCAACACGAGGACTTCCCAGGGGGTCACCCATCCTAGTACTACTCTCGTCCAAGCACGCTTAACTGCGGAGTTCTGATGGGATCCGGTGCATTAGTGCTGGTATGATCGCAACCGAAAGAATACCATCCCCTTATTCCTTTATACCTTTCCACGCCTTGATCCCATGCGCACCTATGCCCTCATGCGTGGCCTACGTCACGCGCCTCGGGCCCGCCGTGCGCGCGCGCGCCTTCGTCAAAGCCTTCCTTTCACAAAATCGGCCGCTCGGATGCTACGCCAAAGATACAGCGACTAGTAAATAAAATAAACCAAAAAACGAAAATAAACCAAAAAAGCGAAAAAAAGGGGGTTGCAACACGAGGACTTCCCAGGGGGTCACCCATCCTAGTACTACTCTCGCCCAAGCACGCTTAACTGCGGAGTTCTGATGGGATCCGGTGCATTAGTGCTGGTATGATCGCAACCGAAAGAATACCGTCCCCTTATTCCTTTATACCTTTCCACGCCTTGATCCCATGCGCACCTATGCCCTCATGCGTGGCCTACGTCACGCGCCTCGGGCCCGCCGTGCGCGCGCGCGCCTTCGTCAAAGCCTTCCTTTCACAAAATCGGCCGCTCGGATGCTACGCCAAAGATACAGCGACTAGTAAATAAAATAAACCAAAAAACGAAAATAAACCAAAAAAGCGAAAAAAAAAGTGGGTTGCAACACGAGGACTTCCCAGGGGGTCACCCATCCTAGTACTACTCTCGCCCAAGCACGCTTAACTGCGGAGTTCTGATGGGATCCGGTGCATTAGTGCTGGTATGATCGCAACCGAAAGAATACCATACCCTTATTCCTTTATACCTTTCCACGCCTTAATCCCATGCGCACCTATGCCCTCATGCGTGGCCTACGTCACGCGCCTCGGGCCCGCCGTGCGCGCGCGCGCCTTCGTCAAAGCCTTCCTTTCACAAAATCGGCCGCTCGGATGCTACGCCAAAGATACAGCGACTAGTAAATAAAATAAACCAAAAAAACGAAAATAAACCAAAAAAGCGAAAAAAAAGGGGGTTGCAACACGAGGACTTCCCAGGGGGTCACCCATCCTAGTACTACTCTCTCCCAAGCACGCTTAACTGCGGAGTTCTGATGGGATCCGGTGCATTAGTGCTGGTATGATCGCAACCGAAAGAATACCATCCCCTTATTCCTTTATACCTTTCCACGCCTTGATCCCATGCGCACCTATGCCCTCATGCGTGGCCTACGTGACGCGCCTCGGGCCCCGCCGTGCGCCGCGCGCGCCTTCGTCAAAGCCTTCCTTTCACAAAATCGGCCGCTCGGATGCTACGCCAAAGATACAGCGACTAGTAAATAAAATAAACCAAAAAACGAAAATAAACCAAAAAAGCGAAAAAAAGGGGGGTTGCAACACGAGGACTTCCCAGGGGGTCACCCATCCTAGTACTACTCTCGCCCAAGCACGCTTAACTGCGGAGTTCTGATGGGATCCGGTGCATTAGTGCTGGTATGATCGCAACCGAAAGAATACCATCCCCTTATTCCTTTATACCTTTCCACGCCTTGATCCCATGCGCACCTATGCCCTCATGCGTGGCCTACGTCACGCGCCTCGGGCCGGCCGTGCGCGCGCGCGCCTTCGTCAAAGCCTTCCTTTCACAAAATCGGCCGCACGGATGCTACGCCAAAGATACAGCGACTAGTAAATAAAATAAACCAAAAAACGAAAATAAACCAAAAAAGCGAAAAAAAGGGGGTTGCAACACGAGGACTTCCCAGGGGGTCACCCATCCTAGTACTACTCTCGCCCAAGCACGCTTAACTGCGGAGTTCTGATGGGATCCGGTGCATTAGTGCTGGTATGATCGCAACCGAAAGAATACCATCCCCTTATTCCTTTATACCTTTCCACGCCTTGATCCCATGCGCACCTATGCCCTCATGCGTGGCCTACGTCACGCGCCTCGGGCCCGCCGTGCGCGCGCGCGCCTTCGTCAAAGCGTTCCTTTCACAAAATCGGCCGCTCGGATGCTACGCCAAAGATACAGCGACTAGTAAATAAAATAAACCAAAAAACGAAAATAAACCAAAAAAGCGAAAAAAAGGGGGTTGCAACACCAGGACTTCCCAGGGGGTCACCCATCCTAGTACTACTCTCGCCCAAGCACGCTTAACTGCGGAGTTCTGATGGGATCCGGTGCATTAGTGCTGGTATGATCGCAACCGAAAGAATACCATCCCCTTATTCCTTTATACCTTTCCACGCCTTGATCCCATGCGCACCTATGCCCTCATGCGTGGCCTACGTCACGCGCCTCGGGCCCGCCGTGCGCGCGCGCGCCTTCGTCAAAGCCTTCCTTTCACAAAATCGGCCGCTCGGATGCTACGCCAAAGATACAGCGACTAGTAAATAAAATAAACCAAAAAACGAAAATAAACCAAAAAAGCGAAAAAAAAAGGGGGTTGCAACACCAGGACTTCCCAGGGGGTCACCCATCCTAGTACTACTCTCGCCCAAGCACGCTTAACTGCGGAGTTCTGATGGGATCCGGTGCATTAGTGCTGGTATGATCGCAACCGAAAGAATACCATCCCCTTATTCCTTTATACCTTTCCACGCATTGATCCCATGCGCACCTATGCCCTCATGCGTGGCCTACGTCACGCGCCTCGGGCCCGCCGTGCGCGCGCGCGCGCCTTCGTCAAAGCCTTCCTTTCACAAAATCGGCCGCTCGGGATGCTACGCCAAAGATACAGCGACTAGTAAATAAAATAAACCAAAAAACGAAAATAAACCAAAAAAGCGAAAAAAAGGGGGTTGCAACACGAGGACTTCCCAGGGGGTCACCCATCCTAGTACTACTCTCGCCCAAGCACGCTTAACTGCGGAGTTCTGATGGGATCCGGTGCATTAGTGCTGGTATGATCGCAACCGAAAGAATACCATCCCCTTATTCCTTTATACCTTTCCACGCCTTGATCCCATGCGCACCTATGCCCTCATGCGTGGCCTACGTCACGCGCCTCGGGCCCGCCGTGCGCGCGCGCGCCTTCGTCAAAGCCTTCCTTTCACAAAATCGGCCGCTCGGATGCTACGCCAAAGATACAGCGACTAGTAAATAAAATAAACCAAAAAACGAAAATAAACCAAAAAAGCGAAAAAAAGGGGGTTGCAACACGAGGACTTCCCAGGGGGTCACCCATCCTAGTACGACTCTCGCCCAAGCACGCTTAACTGCGGAGTTCTGATGGGATCCGGTGCATTAGTGCTGGTATGATCGCAACCGAAAGAATACCATCCCCTTATTCCTTTATACCTTTCCACGCCTTGATCCCATGCGCACCTATGCCCTCATGCGTGGCCTACGTCACGCGCCTCGGGCCCGCCGTGCGCGCGCGCGCCTTCGTCAAAGCCTTCCTTTCACAAAATCGGCCGCTCGGATGCTACGCCAAAGATACAGCGACTAGTAAATAAAATAAACCAAAAAACGAAAATAAACCAAAAAAGCGAAAAAAAGGGGGTTGCAACACGAGGACTTCCCAGGGGGTCACCCATCCTAGTACTACTCTCGCCCAAGCACGCTTAACTGCGGAGTTCTGATGGGATCCGGTGCATTAGTGCTGGTATGATCGCAACCGAAAGAATACCATCCCCTTATTCCTTTATACCTTTCCACGCCTTGATCCCATGCGCACCTATGCCCTCATGCGTGGCCTACGTCACGCGCCTCGGGCCCGCCGTGCGCGCGCGCGCCTTCGTCAAAGCCTTCCTTTCACAAAATCGGCCGCTCGGATGCTACGCCAAAGATACAGCGACTAGTAAATAAAATAAACCAAAAAACGAAAATAAACCAAAAAAGCGAAAAAAAGGGGGTTGCAACACGAGGACTTCCCAGGGGGTCACCCATCCTAGTACTACTCTCGCCCAAGCACGCTTAACTGCGGAGTTCTGATGGGATCCGGTGCATTAGTGCTGGTATGATCGCAACCGAAAGAATACCATCCCCTTATTCCTTTATACCTTTCCACGCCTTGATCCCATGCGCACCTATGCCCTCATGCGTGGCCTACGTCACGCGCCTCGGGCCCGCCGTGCGCGCGCGCGCCTTCGTCAAAGCCTTCCTTTCACAAAATCGGCCGCTCGGATGCTACGCCAAAGATACAGCGACTAGTAAATAAAATAAACCAAAAAACGAAAATAAACCAAAAAAGCGAAAAAAAGGGGGTTGCAACACGAGGACTTCCCAGGGGGTCACCCATCCTAGTACTACTCTCGCCCAAGCACGCTTAACTGCGGAGTTCTGATGGGATCCGGTGCATTAGTGCTGGTATGATCGCAACCGAAAGAATACCATCCCCTTATTCCTTTATACCTTTCCACGCCTTGATCCCATGCGCACCTATGCCCTCATGCGTGGCCTACGTCACGCGCCTCGGGCCCGCCGTGCGCGCGCGCGCCTTCGTCAAAGCCTTCCTTTCACAAAATCGGCCGCTCGGATGCTACGCCAAAGATACAGCGACTAGTAAATAAAATAAACCAAAAAACGAAAATAAACCAAAAAAGCGAAAAAAAGGGGGTTGCAACACGAGGACTTCCCAGGGGGTCACCCATCCTAGTACGACTCTCGCCCAAGCACGCTTAACTGCGGAGTTCTGATGGGATCCGGTGCATTAGTGCTGGTATGATCGCAACCGAAAGAATACCATCCCCTTATTCCTTTATACCTTTCCACGCCTTGATCCCATGCGCACCTATGCCCTCATGCGTGGCCTACGTCACGCGCCTCGGGCCCGCCGTGCGCGCGCGCGCCTTCGTCAAAGCCTTCCTTTCACAAAATCGGCCGCTCGGATGCTACGCCAAAGATACAGCGACTAGTAAATAAAATAAACCAAAAAACGAAAATAAACCAAAAAAGCGAAAAAAAGGGGGTTGCAACACGAGGACTTCCCAGGGGGTCACCCATCCTAGTACTACTCTCGCCCAAGCACGCTTAACTGCGGAGTTCTGATGGGATCCGGTGCATTAGTGCTGGTATGATCGCAACCGAAAGAATACCATCCCCTTATTCCTTTATACCTTTCCACGCCTTGATCCCATGCGCACCTATGCCCTCATGCGTGGCCTACGTCACGCGCCTCGGGCCCGCCGTGCGCGCGCGCGCCTTCGTCAAAGCCTTCCTTTCACAAAATCGGCCGCTCGGATGCTACGCCAAAGATACAGCGACTAGTAAATAAAATAAACCAAAAAACGAAAATAAACCAAAAAAGCGAAAAAAAGGGGGTTGCAACACGAGGACTTCCCAGGGGGTCACCCATCCTAGTACTACTCTCGCCCAAGCACGCTTAACTGCGGAGTTCTGATGGGATCCGGTGCATTAGTGCTGGTATGATCGCAACCGAAAGAATACCATCCCCTTATTCCTTTATACCTTTCCACGCCTTGATCCCATGCGCACCTATGCCCTCATGCGTGGCCTACGTCACGCGCCTCGGGCCCGCCGTGCGCGCGCGCGCCTTCGTCAAAGCCTTCCTTTCACAAAATCGGCCGCTCGGATGCTACGCCAAAGATACAGCGACTAGTAAATAAAATAAACCAAAAAACGAAAATAAACCAAAAAAGCGAAAAAAAGGGGGTTGCAACACGAGGACTTCCCAGGGGGTCACCCATCCTAGTACTACTCTCGCCCAAGCACGCTTAACTGCGGAGTTCTGATGGGATCCGGTGCATTAGTGCTGGTATGATCGCAACCGAAAGAATACCATCCCCTTATTCCTTTATACCTTTCCACGCCTTGATCCCATGCGCACCTATGCCCTCATGCGTGGCCTACGTCACGCGCCTCGGGCCCGCCGTGCGCGCGCGCGCCTTTGTCAAAGCCTTCCTTTCACAAAATCGGCCGCTCGGATGCTACGCCAAAGATACAGCGACTAGTAAATAAAATAAACCAAAAAACGAAAATAAACCAAAAAAGCGAAAAAAAGGGGGTTGCAACACGAGGACTTCCCAGGGGGTCACCCATCCTAGTACTACTCTCGCCCAAGCACGCTTAACTGCGGAGTTCTGATGGGATCCGGTGCATTAGTGCTGGTATGATCGCAACCGAAAGAATACCATCCCCTTATTCCTTTATACCTTTCCACGCCTTGATCCCATGCGCACCTATGCCCTCATGCGTGGCCTACGTCACGCGCCTCGGGCCCGCCGTGCGCGCGCGCGCCTTTGTCAAAGCCTTCCTTTCACAAAATCGGCCGCTCGGATGCTACGCCAAAGATACAGCGACTAGTAAATAAAATAAACCAAAAAACGAAAATAAACCAAAAAAGCGAAAAAAAGAGGGTTGCAACACGAGGACTTCCCAGGGGGTCACCCATCCTAGTACTACTCTCGCCCAAGCACGCTTAACTGCGGAGTTCTGATGGGATCCGGTGCATTAGTGCGGGTATGATCGCAACCGAAAGAATACCATCCCCTTATTCCTTTATACCTTTCCACGCCTTGATCCCATGCGCACCTATGCCCTCATGCGTGGCCTACGTCACGCGCCTCGGGCCCGCCGAGCGCGCGCGCGCCTTCGTCAAAGCCTTCCTTTCACAAAATCGGCCGCTCGGATGCTACGCCAAAGATACAGCGACTAGTAAATAAAATAAACCAAAAAACGAATATAAACCAAAAAAGCGAAAAAAAAGGGGGTTGCAACACGAGGACTTCCCAGGGGGTCACCCATCCTAGTGCTACTCTCGCCCAAGCACGCTTAACTGCGGAGTTCTGATGGGATCCGGTGCATTAGTGCTGGTATGATCGCAACCGAAAGAATACCATCCCCTTATTCCTTTATACCTTTCCACGCCTTGATCCCATGCGCACCTATGCCCTCATGCGTGGCCTACGTCACGCGCCTCGGGCCCGCCGTGCGCGCGCGCGCCTTCGTCAAAGCCTTCCTTTCACAAAATCGGCCGCTCGGATGCTACGCCAAAGATACAGCGACTAGTAAATAAAATAAACCAAAAAACGAAAATAAACCAAAAAAGCGAAAAAAAGGGGGTTGCAACACGAGGACTTCCCAGGGGGTCACCCATCCTAGTACTACTCTCTCCCAAGCACGCTTAACTGCGGAGTTCTGATGGGATCCGGTGCATTAGTGCTGGTATGATCGCAACCGAAAGAATACCATCCCCTTATTCCTTTATACCTTTCCACGCCTTGATCCCATGCGCACCTATGCCCTCATGCGTGGGCCTACGTCACGCGCCTCGGGCCCGCCGTGCGCGCGCGCCTCCCCGCCCGCGCCT